>LPNX010329144.1:212520-307467 GCA_001517045.1 Pseudotsuga menziesii
CGTAAAATAATTTAGTGATAAATGCATAATTTCTGAAAGAAAAAAATATGAACAAAATCTACACAAAAACCACCAAGGTGTATATATAGATTTTTAATTTATTTTGGAAATTATTTTTTATTTTTTTTAAACTGACCATCGAAAATTTTAATCGTATTTTGTACACATGTGTGTGCATGTAAACTTTTTTTTTATTGGTTACAAAAATAAAAAATACCCTTTTGAATAGGACAGGTCAATGTGGGGCATATATTTTTTTTTGTTGGGTAATTTTTTTGTTGTTGATTTTTCTTTGCATTGATTTGAAGATGTGGACATAATTTTTAAGTGTAAGATTGAAAATAAAATAAAAAATAATTATCATATGACTTCAAAAATCTATAAATTATTTGTCAATGGATAGACATATTAACAAATATATTGTTATGAATTTTTCCACCTAAGGTGCATCTTAGGATAGGATTTAAGCTTGTCAAAGATGCAAGTAAAATTAAACTTCTAGAAATGGGGGCTAAAATTTTGTTTTTTAAGCCATCGATAGAGCTATTAACTTGATCAAGTTCTATAAAACCCTTGATTGAGATTTTACGCATGTTTTTAAATATCTTGAACAAGGGTTTATGTGCGGTTAGAGAAAATATCAATCAAGATGTTATCTTGAACGAGATACTTAGCTTGATTGAGATTTTATTAACTTTAATTAAAATAAATTTAGAATGACCAAATTTGTTTGTGCACACGAATATGAAAACCATAATTTTTTTTAAATAATTGTATCGTTTATGGTTCATCAAGCTCTTTGAATTCAATGAAAGAAAAATATATAATTATGTGGTAATTAAATTTAATAAAATATAATTGCAACAAAAAAATTATACCTATGGCTAATAATAAATAGCTTGAAGAAGAATCAAGTAAATGCATTACTACTGCCACTTCCTCTAGATATTCATTTGTAGATATGGGTCACGGAGCAATTTGAGTTATAAATTTAATCAATCATAGCTATAAATTCAATTACTCCACAACCTATATCTACAAAAAAAATGGTCCCTTCTCATGTATAAACCTTAATCACACAGCTCTAACCTGACTCTATTAAACCTCACTAAATTTATATGCAGCAAAAGAAATGAAATTAATTGTGCTTTGTTGCATTTTTGTAATTATAATGATTGGAGATGCTTGATCGATCTTTGGAATGCACTGGCTTGATCGAGCTATAATATCTTGATTGAGTTGTTTAAAATAAATTGATTAAGGGTTAGTAAACCCCTCGATCGAGGTATAAATCTCAATTGAGAGTTCTACTAACCCTCGATCGAGCTTTTAAAATCTCAATTGAGGGCTTAAAAAAGATCAATATAGGTATCTTTTTAACATAAATGCGCCCTTCACTTGCCAAAAAGTGTTATCCATATTCATGGGAACACCCGTGATTATAGATGAGAGATGACACCTGATCGAATTTTATTGAACCCTCCTTCTTTAGCTCGACAAACAAGGGCATTTGTTTTTTACATATTATTAAAAATAATTTGTAATGAACATAATATAACAATAATAGTTACATGTAAAGACATAACCCTTCAATGAAAGGGTGTTAAATAGCCTATATCATGGCCATGTATTGTATTTCTCAATCAACATCCAATAAATATCATTTTTATTAAATTGTGGGTTTTTTTTAGTAATTGTTCGTCCTAAACATTTTACCACTCCAACTGGTATCATAGATTTCCACTCCTAGGCACCTTCCACGCCCTCTCCTCTCTTCATCCTTTTGTTGTTTCCCACTCCATTTTCACCACACATATTAGAACCTCTGCACGTCCACCTGTAGTGTCCATCCAACACTCTCCTCCAACTCCCCACACCATCCACCACCGTCCTTCCCTCGCGTCCAGTAACATTATTATTATTATATAATATTTTTATTAAAGTTTTAAAACCAAAGTTTAAGATATATATTATAACATTAATACTATTATTATTAAAATTCTATATCTGGATTTTACTTTATACTTCCTTAACTATATAAGGAAAAAAATACCCCTTACACTAGATCCATAGAAAACATGAATGATCATATGGAGAAGTTGGAGAAAAATCAAGTCCAATACTTTAAATCTCTTGAAGATGTAAATAGAAGACTCGATGCAATCAAAGCTGAACTGCACACGTGAATAGAAGAATTATCAAGAACTATGAAGGAGGATGTCAATGAATTTACAGTGTGGGAAATGGAGGGTGTAAGAAGAGAAATAATGCCAGGATTAGATGTTTGATTGACTAAACTAGTGCAATACTTCGATGCAAGAGATGCTGTGAAAAAATGGCTAATTGTCAAAGAAGGACCAATCTGTTAAATTAATGTAACTATGAAAGATATTCTATTTTGTATTATTATTGTTATTACCCCTTCCAAAGATGTTGTTCCTCCAATTAGGGATGTCATTAATGTATTTGGTCATGTAAATCCTTGAGGTAAAAGCTCTGTTGTAAGTCGGGTCAGTAGTACCCACAAAGGTATTATTAAAATGTATTTTTGAGTCTTCCAAGGAAAGTTGGCCTTAGCAACAAGGAGAATTCATCCCTATTGGGTCATTAGGCCTCTCAGCTGATTAGTATAAATAGGAGAGGTGCTTCCCTAATTTCAACAAGTAGAACACTCAAGAAGTTGTGCTAGAGAGAGAAGAATCATTCTAGCCTTATTCTGTGGGTCTTACACTGTACTTGGTTGAAGTGTATAAAGAGGAATTTTTGTTGGGGTTTCTTCCCCATGAGGGTTTCTCAGGATAAAAATTTGTGTTCTCTTTTTTTTCTGTTGTGCTTGTTATTATTTCAGAGATACTTTTGTTTTGGTATAGCCTTATTCTGTGGGTCTTACACTGTACTTGGTTGAAGTGTATAAAGAGGAATTTTTGTTTGGGTTTCTTCCCCATGAGGGTTTCTCAGGATAAATAATTGTGTTCTCTTTTTTTCTGTTGTGCTTGTTATTATTTCAGAGATACTTTTGTTTTGGTATAACAACTTTTAAAATATTGACATGATATCAAAGCTAACCTGAAAGAAGAAATTGTGCGTCAGCTCATCCTGCAATCCAACAAGCTAGAGTTTACTATTCAATATACCTCCCTCCACATATCAGATGGAAAAGAAGGTCCATTCAACTTTTCATAGGAGGGTGCATATTTCTGTCAAAGCAGTTTTTCATTCTAAGTATTTTCACTTTTTGACCTACCATTACTATCGGGAGAAACTAGGGCATCATATTTTTCAAGTTCCTTCCTCAGATTTCAGAAAAGAAAGATATAGTCTAACTCGCCTTGGGGAGGCACATATTTTCCTCCAATCAGCTCTACAAGTGATCCTAGTTGGAAAATTAGGTTTTTCATTCAAACCCTAAGTCACCTTGAAGAAAATTCCAAAAGCAGCCATCATACTGGTAAGTTCTATTCCCTGTATTTCCAATTGAAGTTCTCATTCATTAAAGATGAAAAACAACACCAAGATTGATGAAAAGCTTAAGGTAATAGATAATTTCAGGTCATGGAAGTACATAATCATTCTCATCCTTGAAGAACATGACCTAGATGGCTTTATTAAAGAAGAAGTCAAGGAACCAAAAGGAGAAGAGACAAAGGCCAAACACAAAAAGGATATGATCAAAGTAAAAAGGATCATAGCTAATTCCATCAAGGATCATTTGATCCCCTAGGTATATTCAAAGAATACTGCAAAATAAATGTTTGGTGCACTAACTCGTATGTTTGAAGGTAAGAACATCAATAGAAGAATGACCTTAAGAAACCAACTCAAGGGTGTGAAGATATAGAATATAGAGACCATAAATCATATTTCTCAAGAGTATCTCATATTAAAGAACAGTTAGAAGCCATTGGTGATAAGGTGGAAGAAGAAGAAGCGGTGATGACCACCCTAAATGGTCTCCCTAGAGAATGGGATTCCTTCATTAGAGGAATATGTGCTAGAAGAAAGTTAACCAAGTTCAGCAAGCTATGGGAAGAATGTGTACAAGAAGAAGGAAGGATAGTAAACAGAGAAGAGAAGTTAAATGATAATGAAGATCAACATCTTTCTACACACACCAAGAATGGAAGAATCAAAAGGAAGAGTCAAGGTTAATATCCCAAAAGATCTCCAGACTTCAAGAAGAAGAATAAACCTAGAAGGGACTATTCATCCTTTGAATGTTACTCATGTCATAATATGGGACACATTGCTAGACATTTCCCTCTTAAGAAATTTGGATTCAAGAAGAAGAACCGAAAGTACCATTCCCATGCAACTGAAGAAAATGAATCAGACAAGGAAATGACCACAGAAAATGAAGACTATAGTGGATAGTATGTCCTAATTTCAGCTCTCAGGGGTTCAATCACTCATGGAAGTGACACTTGGCTCATAGATAGCGGTGCTTACAAACATATGACGGGGCATAAGGATTTACTCTCTTGTCTTACCCAAAAAATACTATTCACATAAGGTACAACTTGGAGATGATTATCAGTACCCCATCAAAGGAATGGCAGAATCCTCTTATAAATTAAGAACTAGAAAGTTAATGAAGATGAAAGAAGTCTTATATGTTCTAGGAATAAAGAATAATATTCTTTCCATCTGAGCTCTAGATAAGAAAGGGTTTAGAGTTTCCTTTGTATATGGTGAAGTCCTTATGTGTCCAAAAGGGAAAACAATAGATGATTCTACTATAATTGGTGTCTAAGAAGGAGGACTCTACAAATTGAAATGACACACATATTCATCCCTTACAGCCACCACCATTAGTCCATGTGAACTATGGCATAAGAGACTTTTTCATGTAACTACAAAGCATTTCCAATTGTTAGAAAGGTTGTCATAGTTCTACCAGAGATCCAGATCAATCATGAAGGACTATGTAAAGGGTGTGATCAAGGAAAGAAAACCAAGAATACATTCCCAAGCAGCAACAACAAAGCAAAAGGGATCTTGGACATTGTACACTTAGATGTGTGTGGACCGATGTCAGCCACTTCCTTAAGTGGGTATGTATATTATGTCTCCTTTATTGATGATTACTCTTGTAATACTTGGATATACTTCTTAAAAGGAAAATATGAAGTATTTGGAAAATTCAAGGAATTTAAGGCTCTTGTGGAAAATCTATCTGAAAAGAAGATCAAGACCTTAAGATTAGATAATGGAGTAGAATTCACTTCAAATGAATTCAAGGAATTGTATAAGGAAGTTGGGATTAAGAGGGAGCTTACCACACCCTATAATCCACAACAAAATGGTGTAGAAGAAAAAAAGAATAGGTCCATCATGGAAGCAGTCAGAGCAATGATCTATGATCAAGATATAACTATGCACTTATGGGCCGAAGCAGCAAGAACTGCAGTCTATATCCACAATAGAATATCTCACAGTGCTCTTGGAAACAAAACCCAAGAAGAAATGTTCATTGGTGAAAATCCCAAAGTAATCCACTTAAAGATATTTGATTGTCCCGTATACTTACATGTTCCAAAGGAGAAGAGATCAAAATTGGACTCTTCAGGAAAGAAGGGAATATCTATTGGATACATTGAACAATCAAAAGCTTATAGAATCTATATTCCAAGATTCCTCCTAATCGATATTAATAGAGATGTTACATTTGATGAAGATGCATCCTTCACCAAATCTAGATAGACCCTTGCAAATGAAGATCATGAAGAATAGGAGGAGGCTCCTAGAACCACAGAAGGTACCATACCACCAATTAGAGATATTGAAGAAGATCCTATACAGGAAGATCATGACCTAGAAGAACCCTCAAGGACTCATGGAAACACCCCAAAAGATGATCTCAACAAAAAGAGACCAGCTTGGGCTCGTGATGTAATCAAAGAAGCATAAAGATATGACACACCAGAAGGAAGAAAAAGACAAAGAATCTATTCAAACTATGTGGCATTAATGAGAAATCTTGTTGATGAAGAACCCACATGTTTTGAATAAGCTTCGACGAAGAAGGAATGGATGAAGGCCATGATCGAACAATACCAGTCAATAATAAAGAATGATGTTTGGGATATGGAACCAAGACCAAAGGACAAGTTAGTAGTTTCTCTAAAATGGATTTTCAAGACAAAGCATTCAGTAGATGGAAGTATTGAAAAGTTTAAAGAAAGATTTGTCGCACGAGGATTTTCACAAAAGGAATGAATTGATTATGAAGAAGCTTTTGCACTGGTAGCAAGATATACTTCTATCATAATTTTCCTTGCCTTGGAAGGAAAGATGAAATGGAAGATACATCAAATGGTTGGAGTCATAGAAGAAGAAGTATATATTGAAAAACCACCAGGATTTGAAACCCATGACAAGGAAACACATGTGTGCAGATTGAAGAAATATCTATATGGGTTAAAACAAGCACCCAAAACATGGTATGGAAGAATTGATGGATTCCTAATGAAATTGGGCTTTACCAGAAGTAAAGTTGATTCCAACCTTTACTATAAAGTTGAGAATGATGGGATCACGATATTACTATTGTATGTAGATGACCTATTTTTGAAAGGAAAGGAGAAGCTCATCAATGAATTTAAGAATAAACTTGTAGCAGTGATTGAAATGAAAGACCTTCCCACAACGCATTATTTCCTAGGTCTTGAAGTATGGCAGTTTCTTAATGAGATTTTCCTAAACCAAGGAAAACACACAGTAGATATTTTGAAGAAATTTGGGATGTTATATTGCAAGGAAATTAACACTCTGATGGTGACAAATATGAAGCTACTAAATGATTATTCTTCAAAAAGAATAGATGTCACACTATACAGACATATTATTGGCTCACTGATGTATTTGACAAATACAAGACCAGATATATGTTTTGTTGTGAACACCTTGAGCCAGTATATGGTGGAACCTCAACATGTTCATCTAGTTGCAGCAAAACATGTTATGAGGTACTTAAAAGGTACATTGGATTGTGGCCTCGGATATACAATCGACAGTGAGTTTAGATTTTGTGGCTATACTAATTTGGATTGGGCAGGAAGTGTTGAAGATAGAAATAGCACTTCAGGATGTTGTTTTAGTTTGGGAGCATGTGTTATATTGTGGATTAGAAGAAATAAAACAAATGTTTCCCTCAGTACATCCGAGGCTGAGTACATTGCAACATGTTCAGCCTGTAGTGAAGCAATATGGCTTCAAAAACTATTGGCAGGATTGTTTGATACCAAGATGGATGCAACTGAGATCTATTGTGATAACCAAAGTTGCATCAAGTCAACAGAGAACCTGATGTTTCATGATAATTCAAAGCATATAGAGATAAAGTATCATTACATCTGGGATATGGTGAAGAGAGGAGTCATGAAGCTCCAGTATGTTCCTACTTAGGAACAAGTTGTTGATGTGTTGATGAAGCCTCTGTGTCGTGTAAAGTTTGAACACTTTCGAGACAAGCTTGGTGTATTCCAGAAGGACCTCCCTAGAAAGAGGGATTAATGATGATATTATTATTGAGGATGAGATGGAAGTGATGCCCCATCACAAAAAAGGCCATTCAATTTTATCAGTGTGCCTATAGATGTTCATGAGGTTAACATTCACTTTGCGGATGATAATATCCTCCTTGAGGATGGTCTTGCGGACAAGAACACTCTCGTGTTAAGAGTGCTTCTATCTCTTACCAGCTGAGCATGGTCCTGTAGATAATAGTACTCTCTTATGGAGAGTGATCTTGCATTCACTTTTAGGATGGTCTTGTGGACAAGGACACTCTCTTGTTGAGAGTGGTCCTAGCACTTATCGATTGAGGATGGTATTGCAGATGATAGTAATCTCTTATGGAGAGTGATACTGCATTCACTTGTAGGATGGTCTTGCATACAAGAACACTCTCTTGTTGAGAGTGGTCCTAGATCTTATTGGCTGAGGATGGTCCTACATAAGATAGTACTCTCTTCTGGAGAGTTGTCCTACATTCACTTGTAGGATGGTCCTGCGGACAAGAACTTTCTCTTGTTGAGAGTGGTCCTAGGACTTACTAGATAAGGATGGTCCTACGGACGATAGTACTCTCATATGTTGATTGCTCCTGCATTTAGTTGCATACGAGATTTGCATTTAGTTGTAGATGACAATATCCTCTTTGAGGATGGTCCTATGCACAAGAACACTCTCTTGTTGAGATTGGTCCTAGGACTTATCGGCTGAAGATGGTCCTGCGGATGATAGTACTCTCATATGTTGAATGGTCCTGCATTGAGTTGCAGATGACAGTATCCCCTTTGAGAATGGTCCTGCAAACAAGAACATTCTCTTGTTGAGAGTGGTCCTAGCACTTACTAGATGAGGATGGTCACACGGAAGATAGTACGCTCTTATGGACAGTGGTCTTGCATTCACTTGTAGACAGGTTTGTGCATTCGATGCCAGAGATGATGTTGATTCTCAAGATGATGATGCTCGAGATGATGCCGGAGATGATGCTTGAGATGATTCCAGAGATGATGCTCGAGATGATGATGTTCAAGATGATTCCAGAGATGATGATGATGCTTGAGATTATGCTAGAGATGATGCTTGATATGATTCTAGAGATGATGCCAAAGATGATGCTCGAGATGATGCCAGAGATGATGCTAGATATGATAATAGAGATGATGATGCTCGAGATTATAGCAGTTGATAGATATTTCTATGATGATGATGATGTTGATGTACTTGTGAAAACTTCCTATTACATATAGATTCACTAGTCAGTTCTACAGACTTATTGTTGTGTTATATAATATACCTTCTTTGTTAAGAGGGAGTGTTAAAGAAATGCAACTGCAGAAGATATTTTATTTTGTATTATTATTGTTATTATCCATTCCGGAGATGTTTTCCTCTGATTAGGGATGTTATTGATGTATTTGGTCATGTAAATCCTTGAGGTAAAACCTCCATTGTAATTCGGATCAATGGTACCCACAAAAGTATTCTTAAAATGTATTTTTGAGTCTTCCAAGGAAAGTCATCCCTGACAAGAAGGAGAAGTTGGCCCAGCTGGGTTATTAGGCCTCTCATCTTATTAGTATAAATAAGAGAGGCTATTCCCTCATTTGGACAAGCAGAACACTCAAGAAATTGCGTTAGAGAGAAGAGAGAGTCCATCTTGAGGAGAGGAAGTAGTCTAGTCTTATTATTTGGGTCTTACATTGTACTTGGTTGAATTCTATATAGAGAAATTTTTGTTGGGTTTTATTCCCCACGAGGGTTTCCCAAGATAAATATTTGTGTTCTCTTTTTTTCTATTTTTCTGGTTAGTATTTCAGAGATCGTTTTGTTTTGGTATAAACTTTTAAAGTATTAACACATTTAAACCCCAATTCAACATAAACGAAAAATCATAAATCAAATATCGAAGTGGAAATTCCACAAGGCAATGGATACCACAATCACTCCTTAGAAACCAAACAACCATCCTCAACCATAATGAAACTGATTAGGGGATATCAATTGAAGCCTAAGTTAGAGCTACCCAGTTTCAATGGTACAACAAAGCAAATCGTGGCATGGATCATCAAAGAAGAAGAATTTTTTTTATACACAATGTAGTAGGGCTTTCACCCTAGCTACAGGCAGGAATAGCTCCCTTCCATCTATAGGACAGAAGGGTAGGGTTCCTTTTGGTTGGAAGAGAACCTGCAAAACAAGGTTACGGCCAAGCTATGAAACCCTGCATGAAATGGTTAGAAAACGAAAATGGTTGCAAGACATCAAAGGGAAAACCTGTGGCAAACCATTAGAAAAAGAACCTGCAAACAAAATAAGTTAGAAAACCATAATTAAAATGACACAAAACAAATTTATACCTTTTGTTTGGGTGGAAAATGGGCCACCATGCCCTAGCTTTGGAAGGACCTCTCTCTTTGGGATGGAAGCTTGGCTTGTGGAGCAATGGAGAAGAGGGAGGGTGAATGGATTGAGAGGCAAAGGGTCTCAAGGCACTCACATGGGTAACATAACCATAGGGAGAGAAGGAGTGTTTTGAGAGTGACATCCACCCCTCTATTTATAGCTTTTTTCTAGAGATTTATGGTTTTAAGCCCTTGGTTGGGGCTTTAGCCCCTTTCGCCCAATTCTTATCTCCTTTGGGGATTTTAAGCTCCTTTGAGGGGTTTTAGCCCCTTTTGGAGGTTTTAGCCCCTATGAGAGCTATTTTGGCTCTTTTCAGGGGTTTTTAAGCCCTTTTTCATATTTTTGAGCCTTTTCAATGGTGTGGAGGTCAAATGAGGGTTGTACATAGATGTCTTTGGGTGGTGTAGGTCATGTAGAGTTCATTGAGGGATTTTTTGGGTTAACAAATTGCCCCCTGATGTGTGAGGGTAGGAGCTCATAGTATGGTAAACAGACATCATAGAATTTTCTGGGCAGAGGTGGTGCTTTCTGGGCTGGGGCATGGTGGCTTTTGGTTTTTGTATTAATATGGTTCCCATCAAAGGGTGAGATACAAATAATGTGTGACATGTATATGGACTAGGAAGGCATCCCCATGCTCGTAACGATGTCAAAAGAATAATGTGATCTAAGCTCTATAATACAAGAGTCGATCATGTACAACTGATGATACATAGTGGTTGCCTCAATGAGAGGCTGAATACAATACTGATCTAAAGAACTGTTACATTGGACCCATGGAATTCTTGTGGAATGCTATATTTTCATGATTGATGGCCTGTTGGATCTGGAATGGTACATAGATGTAGGGACTTACTGATGGAGAGTCAGAGTTTATATGGTACAAATATGCTGCATCATTTATAAATCTATATAGAATCACTGCTGGGGTTTCTGACCACTGTCTCCAATGCAACTCAGAAATCATAATGGAAATGAACTTGTTGGGGTCCCTCAAATATACTCATCAATGTGCTAGAGTCAGGTGACATCCGAGGTCTTTGACCAAATAGTGCATGGACCAATACCCTGTATGAATCTCAACGGTGCGATGATGTAGCTGGAGTTGAGCACGTGAGAAACAACCATCTCGAGAGCCACTAAGGACTCCTCTCCAGTGGTCCAAGGAACTTATCAATGAGGTTAATGAAACCAGAATATAGGGACCTCTAGGTCTATCCTCTGGAATATGTGTGTTGTCATCGATAGAGAGAGACCTGGAACTGGCCAAGCCAATGGTGTTTCCTTGACCAGAAGTGCAAGGGAGATAATCAGAAGATGTGAGGAAATCTAAGGACTGAACCACTGAATGGGGGGGGGGGGGGGGNGGCTGCAAATGAAACTAACTCGTGGGAAAGGGATCATAGCTGTAATACCGGGAATGTAACTGGAGATGGGAAATACTTGGGGGAGGTAAATACTTCTGGTATTGATGGGATCCAAGGAAGACACATCGCAGAGTAATCTGAACAAAGGAGACCCAAAGTGGGAATGCTGCCGAGTTGTTACATGTGGGGTGGTGTCTAAAGACACCGTTGTGGTACGATCTCATGGATTTTTAGCGAGCCTAAGAAAGTAAATGCTCAATGGTGCTTTCAATTTCAGAAAGTCTGAAAGCATGAAGAAGACTCCAGTGGGGGCTCTTTTTCATTGGTAGTCTCATGTACCCAAAATGATCTATCCATCCTTTGGGGGATGGGAGACTTCTTTACCGTTGGTAGTCCAATCAGGCCAGAAAAGGTTAAACCTATACTGACTAGGCGGTCATTCTGACACTTTTACGAGCATGAACGAAACAAAGTTTTCTTGGTGATCTTTTCTTGATGAGAAGGATGGAAAAGAGCTTAATGACAATGGCATGGTGATATTTTTCGTAAAGTTCGGCCCCTCTTCTCGAAAAAGCATAAAAGGATGCAGAGGGGAACGGTCTTGGCTTGAAGGTACCAAGGTGGTCCTTTTCATGTAGTGGTCTACATAATCCGCAAAAGGAGATAAATGAGATGATGTAGATTCCCTTTCTTATACTTTAATGAGTGAGAAAGGAAGCAGTTGCACTCAGCAATCTTTTCTTTCTTTTAGGAGTCAGAAAAGAGCTTGACGAAAACTCTATTATGGTCAACCGATCACGGGGGCACTGATGGTGCCCTTATGTCGGGACAATGGACAGTGGTCCAAAGGTCATCCGTGCAGTATGGATGGAGCAGGTGGCTCTTAAACATACCAATACATGCATGGGATAGATCGCACCAGAGGCACGCGAGTTGGTGTGGCAGGTGGATCTCGTACAGAGGTCAGGAGAGTCATGTGTGAGTTGTGGTGGATGGAATTGACTACATGTGATGTAAGTGAAAGTCTGGAGGTATTTATATGCCTAATGCATGGAAAGGAAATACCTGTCCTCCAGGTGGTGGTCCAGAAACCCGCATAAGGTGTGGTAGACTGATTTATATGTTGAAATGATAAAATGATGTGCCTTCTGGGGAGATGGTCCAAAGTTCTGCATGAGTTGCGGTAGGAAAGTGTGATGCAAGTACAGGTCCGGAGACATTTGTATCACAATGTGGTACGTAAACCAAGGTAAATTCTAGGACGTGGTCCTAAAAATTACTTGTTAAACATGAGACGATGGTCTCATTATAAGATAGAGGATGGAATTCTAAAACCGGTGGTGAACGGCATCCCAAACAGACTCCGTATGGCCTGGTTATGCGAAAAGGAAGAAAATAGGTCAAATGGGGCCTATAAATGGGTGGGGACCACTGTGTGAGGTGTCATTGTTACTGTTCACTGCTGAGTTGGAGAGGTGGTCCCTGAATTTCTTTTGTTGATTTCTCCCATTTCGACTGCCAGTTTCGAGATCCGCGACTTGCAGGTAAGAGCTCTTGCAAAAATCTATCCTTTTTAGTGGTTTACATTTTGAATTTGCTCACCCGGGAGTCCTCTATGAGCATGTTAGGGTCTCTACGAGCCATGTCACACCTTTCATGGGTAAAAGAGCGACTAGGTCGCACCTATAAGGCTGTTTTGAGCGACCTGGTTGCTTGTTTTGGCTAGACAAGTGCGACTTGGTCCCTAGGTGGCCTTTTTTACTGAAAGTTGTGGCTGACAACTGTGTTTTGCTTATGCAAGATGCCTGAGATTAAGTGGCATGAGAGAGACTGTAAAGACCTTCGGGAGGTGGCATTGTGGGACAATAATGTGCGTGGTGCACTGGCCTATTGTGGATTACTGAAGTTTATGTGGATTCCTCTTATGAAGATCTTGTGTCTACTACTGCAGACTCTAGTAAGCTTTTGGGACATTGGGGAGGAGGCCTTCATGATACAGGGACAACGTGTTGAGATTATGTTGTTGGACGTGTACTTTTTGGCTGGGCTCCCTATGTTGGGATTTGTTGGTGAGTTGGCACCAATGCTGTCTCAGGGGGAGACAGTGGAGGAGTTGTGTGATAGGCACTGTTACACTACTGCCTATGTGTGTGGCTCACACATCTTGATGTGTGACATTGAGGACTTGTCGACACAAGTGGTGGTGACAATACTATTGCATATCTTGGGTTCCATGGGGAGCCACAAGATATGTAGAGGGTAGCTGTAGTTAGTAGAGCGTGCCATGAGGGGCACTTACTATGGATGGGCCCAAATGTACCTTCTGGTTGTTCGACGTCAGCTGAACAATGCAAGGGCATTTGGGGGAGGCTTTTGTTTTGGCTCCTTTTTATGTACTTTCATTTTTGAGAAAGTACTTACTTTGTGTCTGCATCGGGCAGTGTGGGATGGTGGTCCACGGGAGCCACAGATGCGCAGGTGGTGCTAGATGATGGTACGAGAGGGTGAGGGCAGAGTGGGTCATTTATTTATAGAGGAGTTGTTGTAGCAGTGGCGGCAGCTTTTGGTGGTCATAGAGGAGTACCCTTATGCGGGTATGGACTATCATGGGTACCCTGAGATGCACCGATCTCCAAGCCAGGCATGGGGACTAGCTGGTATGTATGTGTGATGTTTGTGTATTCATATTTTTACATAGTGGAGTTGAGTTGGTTGATAGTTATATGATTATATGTGTAGACTAATGGCGTCTTTGTTTTTGTATGCAGATATTGGTCCTTTCCCATCGCCCGGGTATCAAAGGTGAGTGGTCGCGATTGCAGAGGCAGCAATCCCTATGGGGAACCCTCGCAGGCGACGACGCGAGGCACAGGCTATTTTGTCGCACTTGGAGCGGCTTGTTGAGGGGATTTCTGTCGACGGATTTAGACAATTCATTGATCGTCGCCATTCATAGTGTGCCTTCGGAGTGGACCTCTGTGATGAGGAAGATGGTCGTGGCCTGTGATTACTTTCATCGGGTGGTGAGAGCAGATATTCCTATAGAGGACAATGAGTCTTCTGAGGAAGATGATGATACTGAGCCAGATGATGAGGATGAGTTTGAGTCTGAGTAGCAGCTAGTGGGGCTTCCCTTACCGCGTTGGTGCACTTAGGAATTTTTGCATTGCTATGTATATTCAGTTGAGAAAGCATATGTGGCTTCTCATTTTGTACTGAACATATTTTGGACATGCGATTTATCTATCTATATATATTTTTGACGCACGTGGATGCGCTTTTTATGGTTTTATATGTGAGTCTTTTTATGACGATGTGAAAGTAAATGCCTATGTGATGTATTTTTACATGTGTGTGCATGTTTATATATGATTATGCATGATGCTAGTTTTGTATGTTTCCTATGTGCGATGATGAATGTGCCAATTTAGAATGTCATTAGCCATTTGATCTGCTGCACTATTGAGGTTTTTGGGAACATGTGTGAATGTGATGGATTCAAATGTTCTAACCATCTATTTAGTGTGTAGGAATTTTCTAAAGAGGTAGGGATCACATACCTGGTAGTAGTTGTTCAACTGGGAGACAAGCAGCTAGGATTCTAAGAAGACATTGAGATGGAAAATGCCCAACTGTAGAGAGGCGGCCAAGAGGCCATTGACACAATCATATTCAGCTTGGTTTTTGGTCGCAATGCCCATTCATATTCCATCGATATGGATCAACTCATGCAACGAGGAGTACATGACCCATGCAGCCAAGGCGAGGTTTGGAGACCATCTGCTTGCTCCGTCAGCAAATCCAATGTACCGATCTGAGGTAGGATCCATCTGGAGCAATGAAGGAAACAATACATAAGACTCACTTTAAAAAATGTGTAAAACAAAAAGGGACAAGACTATATTACAAGCTGAACTGTCGTCACTTAAAGAGGTGACGTTAGAGGGAAAGTGGTTTGCACTTTTAGGGGATCAGCGATCATTCCTTTGTGTGACACAATGAACCCTAGGAGACAGCCCGTTGGGACAAAGAAAACACACTTGAAAGGGTTCAAGCAGATTTTTTACTTGCGACATCATCGGAAGGCTTTCCGCAAATCGTCTATGTGTTGTGCTTGCTTCTGTGACCGCGCAATGAGGTTGTCAAGATAGACCAACATGATGTGGATGAGGTCGCAGAAACAATATGTCATGGCATGCTAAAGGTGGCTCCAATGTTCTTTAGACCAAAGGGCATTGCTTGATACGTGAATGTGCCCCACAGGATTCTGAATGCAGTCTTGTAACGATCTTCTTTCCGAATATGGATTTGGTTATATCCGGAAAATCCGTCCATGAAGGAAAAGACCTCATGTCCGACGCATGCATCGATAATCTGATCGATGAAGGGTGTTGGGAATTTGTCTTTGGGACACGCCCAATTTAGATCGCAAAAGTCTGTGCAAATGCGAATGGTACCCTACTTTTTATTCATGGGAACAGGATTTGAAACCCAAGTAGTGTATGCAATGGGGTAAATGAATCCATCTATGCGCAACTTCTCGATTTAAGCTTTAACCATTACAGCTTTGGAGGGATGGATGGGCCTTTTCTTTTGGTGCATGGGTCCACATCAGGCCATGTGTCGATGTGGTGTTCCACATTGGAAGGATCCAACTCAGGAATTTCAGTGTAGGACCAGGAAAAGATGTCACAGAATTCTTGGAAGAGCACTTTATAGGAAGCGACTTCTTCCGAGGAGCAAGATGCCCCCAACATGATTTCCTCAACAACCTCAAGATTGGTTGAGATGTTGATTTTGATGGTTGGCAAGATGTTGGCCATGTTCTCTTCTTCGAAGGCATCTGGTGTCGAGATGGGATTCTTGAACCAATCGACTTTCCCATGAATGAAATCTTTGTTTTCCACAAAAAACTGATCAGACTGCGACACAAGTTCTTCAGGGAGGAAGAACGAGCAATGGTGCATGTTGTCCCTTGGGTATTATGGGGTGGTTAAGACCTCAAGTATCTCCTCATCATTGCGGAAGCAATGAAGAGACATGTCTAATGGACCATCGGTGATGGTGGAGACAAGAGGGTCTGTGGAACTGGACATCATGTAAATGGACATGGTGTCTGAAGAAGGAGGTGGAGGGTGGACTTCTTCGATCAGAGTGATCTCAGATTCAAGGGCATGTTGTCGAAGGTTGGCTATAGCTGTTCGAAACTCGAACAAGTCCTAGCAGTGGTGAGAATAGTGTCCATACAATCTGCAAAGGGCGCAAGCATGGTTTGTTCTCAATGACTTGTTTCTCACTATTGGCTCACTCGGGAGTTCAACCATGGGGTGGTTTTCCGTTGTATCCATGGCATCCAAATGCGCACGGATTATGGGAATCTTAGGGCAGTTCTGAGTTAGATGGCCCTATTATTCATAGACAACACAAGGCAGGATCTATCAAGGTTCAGCGGTAGCTTTTGCATTTTTTCCCCTAACCCATTTTGGGTGGGGCGATGTGGGTGCGGGTGCGGTGGTTGGTTTTTGCGGGCCAGGTAGAGAAAGAGATTCGACCGCAATGGATTGCACGGGAGTTAAGACTACCTGGGGCATTGGAGGTTGGACCAGTGGATCGAGGCAGCACACGAGAATCCCCAATGTGAAATTGGGTAAGTTTAAGGTAGCCATTACTGGCTTACTCATGACACCGGGTGGGGGAAATAAGAAGGGAATTGTGTGGACTACGAAGGAGCCAAAATAACTCCCTGATGGTTGTATGTGGGGATGAGGTTGTCATTGCGGCTATGGATAATGCTGTAGGTGTAGATGATGTTGTAGCTACTGATTATGTTGTGACTGCGGATGATGTTTCAGTTGCTATTGGGGCTACGGCTGTGGTTGAAGTTTAGGTGTGGCAATGCTAGATGAGAGAATTCACAAATCCACAGTCTCATTTGATGTCGATGGTGGTGACACTAAGGGGAAAGAAGCCATCATGGTGGTATCGTCAAACAACCCAGGGCCCACATTCAACAATGGGGAGGCTGGTATGTTGTCAACCATGGTGTTGGCCACAAGGATGACATTGGCGGGTGTGGTTAGCCCTTGCAAATCAATGGTGTTAATCATAGGGATAACATTGGTTGGTGCAGTTAGCCCTTGCGGATCGTGATAAGTTAGTTGGTTAACCATCATGATTTTCCCTTCATGGGTGAACATCATGAGATGAAAAACAGTTGATGCTACGGCTCTCATGCAATACATATAACTTCTCCCTGGGAGAAGATTATAGTCCAACTAAGCATTGACAACCTCTATGTCAATCAATATTGTTTTCTAGGCTAATGTGATGGGAATGTGTGGGAGGATTTCGTGGGCTTTAGTGGGATGACCGTCATAAGCTTGCAGAGTAGTAGAGGATGGTTGCAGAATTGGGGATCCAAGCTTCTGCTAGACTAAGGTTGACATAATGCACATGGATGCCCCCTCGTCCATGATGCACTGGTGCACGACCAAATTCCGAATGGATACCGGGATTTGGAAGGCAATGGTTGATGGCATCCATGGTTCTTTGTTCTCCATGTTGAATGTGATCAACTTGGAGTCAGATGGGTCTACGAAACCGAGGGCAGCTAGTAAGGATTTCTGTTGTGTTGGGCAAGTTTTCAGTACCTCAAGAGCAGACATAGGTGTAGGTGTTTGGGCCAAGTCATCCACGATGCTATAGCTTACAGCAGCTCTAGTCATGATGTTGTTGGAAACCCGCTGTAAGGGGGGGGCAGAGGAAAAGGGGGTAAGTGGAGAGGTGCATTGGTTGTTTTGGACATGGATTTCACTGATGGGTCAGCAGGTTTGGTGTTAGTTCCATATTGATTTCGTCTGGTCTGTAAATTGGCCTCTTTAGTTGTCATGTCTAGTAGGTGGTGAACACCTGTTTCTGCTATCGGAGGTACCCCTAGGGTGTTCAGATTGGGTTGGGTAGCGGGTGCAGTTGCTACCAGTCCTTGGACTGGTAATGGATTTTGGAGCACCATGGGTGGAGGTACTAGTGGTGCTGGGTTGGGTTTGAGCTAGGGCTGTCATATCGGTAGCATGTTGAACCTCGTTGTGAATGGCCTACTTAGCGCGACCCATGAAGGGGCATTCATGTGTATAGTGCTTGTATACTTCACATAGCTTGCATGGCTAATTTGTGCGCAATAGAGCGTTGCGTCTACGTGCGTTTGGTTGCTGAGGATTTTGGGTTGGTCGGTTTGCCCCGACATTGTTGGGAGGATTTGGTTGTTGACCGCCTCCCTGCGGTTAATTGTTGCCTTGGTTCCGGGCTCAATTATTTCTGGCTTGCCCTTGTTGGTTATTGGGGGATGGTTGGTTGGGACGGTTTTGCTATGTAAACACTTGTCCCAAAGGAGCAGGCGGAGTTGGGGTGTGGGTTTGGGTGGCTTGAATGGGTGGTGCATAGTAGACTTAGGGGGCTGGGGATGCTACGAACGTGGGCATCTGTCCCACATATTTTTTTGTCGGCCAAGCAGGTGCACAGTTCTGCTATTGTGGTGCAGGTTGTGCATAAGAGGTTGTACCTCCAAACCGGGACATCATTCTTACATAGTCAAAAGCTTGGCTTGGGTAGGCAACACCAGGGGTGTTGCTTGGTTGTGGTGGCACCATAGGTGGTGTCGGGTGGTACTGTGCTTGGTGGGAGATAGAACCTATGATGCCATCTGCAGCATGGGATGCCCCCAGTGCATCCCGGTAGGAGGTGCCTGCACGTGGAGCATCTGGAATGATGGTGTAAAGGTATCTAGACTGTGCATAAATGAGATCAAATTATTGGGCCTTCAAGATGGCCTCTTACACTATTTGGGGACGTTCAAAGGTGACGTCCTTGGCTATAGGTGGCAGCAAGGTTTTCAAGAACTAGTCCAAGAAGATCATGTCATCAAGCTTGATCTTGCACAGGCTGCGATGTTGCCTCCACTCATGGATGTGGTCGGTGATGTGGGTCGCAGTGTTTTGGCAGCAAGATAGCAAGATTTCCATTCCTACATCATATCTGACGGGGAGTTGGAAATATTGCTTGAACATAAAGGCCAAGGAGTTGAAACTTGGATAATTGGCTTGTGGTAGCTCAATGTACCACTTGGTTGCAACACTTGTGAGGGTGCGTTGGAACAGTTTGAGTCTAATTGAATCATCTACAATGTTGTTTGATGAGCACCATAGGTGAAACATCATGATATGGTTTTGGGGGCACTCCCTTTCCTTCCCTTCAAACTTGGGGATGTCTAAGGGGAGTTTGGTTGGCATGGGAGGCCAAAAGGTTTGATGATAGATGGGGTCATTGGCTAACCTAGCCAAGTCAGGTAGGTTGAGGCATGCCATGAAAGGAAGGTTTGACCCAAGGTTGATGAGTGACAGGACAACAATAGTGGTGGGGTTTGCGGGAAAATGATGTACCTGCATGACTGGGTGTACTTGTGGCACAGTTGTAGATAGGTCATTTCCCCTAGGTATGGTAAGCAACATAGTGTGAGTGGAAGGGACACTGCCTTCATGTATGACAGGAGGGATAGTGTAGGTGGAAGGGCCACTACCCCTAGGCATGCCAGGTGGGACAATGTGAGTGGATGGGCCACTGCCCCCAGGCATGCCAAGTGGGATAGCTTGACTGGTGAGTATGGGTGGAGGTAGTTGACTTATGTAGTCTACATGATAGTGCTAGGACCACCCACAAGGGTGTTGGTGGTGGTGTGAGGTATGGACATGGGTCCACTGCCAATCACCAAGCCAAAAAGTGGATCCGGGTTTGCACCAGCCATGGGGATAGATGATGTAGTGTGTAGATCTGGCTCAGATTGATATGGTTCAGATTCTGAATCAAAGGCTGTGTGGCCTTTTGATGGTGTAGAGGGTCGTCGAGAATGGTCTCGATGGTGTTGGTTCAAAGACCCAAACTGTGGTGGATCGCCTCTTAGGAGTGAGGAAGAGCATGGGGGATCAATTGCATCTGGTTGGTGGATCTGGTGGTGAAATATGATAATGACGTTCTAGAACCCGATTTTAGTGACTTCCTATTGGCTTTCAGGTGGTCACTCGGCCACCAAGACTGCTAAAAGATAGCGTTTGGATTTTTCCTCACGGGAATGCTAGTCAATCGGTATGGGTCATTGCCCATTTTGCTTGGCAATTCCTCTCAGTGGCTAGCTACTTTGGGGTTCCTGTGGTGCTCTTCACAATGAGTTTCTGGGCTGAGCCCAAGTACTTCCCACGATTAAGGCAGTCAAGGACTGCAAGTGTTTGAATTAGTGTAAATTAATAAATTTTAGTGGCTAGCTCAGCGTCATGAACTGAGTTTGGTTGTTTTATTTGGTATGGTTTGTGTGCATGTCCATTGTATTTTTGTTACATATGGTGGTTGCTTGTATGGTTTATTAATATTTCGTAGAGATTGTTTTGTTTACTGCAGAACTTATAACATGGGTAATTTGTTTATGAAAGCAGTAAATTGTGAACAGAAATTTAAAACATGTCATACATGAATCTGAACTATGGTAAACTTACTAGGTGACTACCTTAGACCTGTATTTCTCTTTGACCAGGAAAGAGTGCTGGGCTCTCAACACAATGGAACTAACCCATCTGTAGATCCTCAGGTCACTCTCTGAGTGCAAGGTCAATCAACAGGGAGGACGCGAATGCCATGAAGCCCCCTGGGACTACCACCCCCTCTACCTTCCAAGTCACCCATTTTTAGTGGCCTTGAAAAATTACAAATGAAGTGTCTATTACTATATGAGCTTCACCCTTTGTCTTATCCCAAAATAACTCGAAGGGTGATGACTGGGTAGAGGAGGAAGGGCTAGGCAAGGAGTTAATTTCCAATTAAGAACTGAAATTTAACCTATAGTAATTTGTTCAAACTTTAAAACAGATTCATTATACCATTAACCAGTTAAATTTATCAGTGATTTACATAGATTGTATGAAATGAAAACAAATTACTGAACGGAGCTGGCTGAGCCACACTGACAGTCCAGATAGCTTAAAAAACCGAATCTAAGAGACAGGTCGCCTGTTTCGGGGCCAATGTGGCAAGGGGGTCACCAATTTTTCCAAAATACATGCAAGGGGGTCGCTCAGAAATAGAAAATAGGAGCGATCTGGCTCCTGAGAGGGAAGTCGCACCTTTCAGGAAAAACTGAGCGACCTGGTCGCCTATTTCAGCTCGATACGTGCAACTTGGTCCAAAAAATGATTTTTTTTAACCTGACCAGGGAACGACTGACATTAACTTGTATTATGGCCGAACGGGCTCGGTTTGGACTTAAGGAGGTTTGGCTGTGAACTAAAATGTAGAAAAAGACAAATCTAAACTAAATTTAATAGAAAATGAACTAGGTTAACAAAACAAAAACAAAAAAGTGAAACTTGAAAAGAAAATCCAAGGATCCTATGGGATCGACCCGGTATGGTCACCAGTTCTATAGTAGGGATTTCACCCTAGCTACAGGCAAGAAGCTCCCTTCCGTCTATAGGACGGAAGGGTAGGGTTCCTGTTGGTTGGAAGAGAACCTGAAAAACAAGGTTAGGGCCAAGCTACGAAACCCTGCATGGAATGGTTAGAAAATGAAAATGGCTGCAAGACATCAAAGGGAAAACTTGCATCAAACCATTAGAAAAAGAACCCGCAAACAAAATAAGTTAGAAAACCAGAATTAAAATGACACAAAACAAAGTTATACCTTCTGTTTGGGTGGAAAATGGGCCACCATGCCCTAGCTTTGGAAGCACCTCTCTCTTTGGGATGGAATCTTGGCTTGTGTAGCAATGGAGAAGAGGGAGAGTGAATGGCTTGAGAGGCAAAGGGTCTCAAGGCACTCACATGGGAAGCATACTGATAGGGAGAAAAGGAGTGTTTTGAGAGTGACCCCCACCCCTCTATTTATAGCTTTTTCCTAGAGATTTAGGGTTTTAAGCCCTTGGTCAGGGCTTTAATCCCCTTTTTCCCAATTCTTAGCTCCTTTTGGGGTTTTAAGCTCCTTTGAGGGGTTTTAAGCTCCTTTGAGGGGTTTTAGCCCCTATGAGAGCTATTTTGGCTCTTTTTAGGGGTTTTTAAGCCCCTTTTCATATTTTTGAGCCTTTGCAAGGGTGTGGGGATCAAATGAGGGTCGTACATAGATGTATTTGGGTGGTGTAGGTCATGTAGAGCTCATTGAGGGATTTTTTGGGTTAACACACAATATCATATATGGCGAAGAGATGATCAAGCATGCCTCAATGCAACTAGAGAGTCGGGGATATAATTGGTACATGTGGTGGAAGATCACGACAAAAAATGGTGCCCATAACTGGAAGACAACCAAGAATGATTTCTTTAAGATATTTGAGGATTTAAAGGAGAGGGAATTTTTGCAAAGATCACCAGATTCCAATAGAAAATAGACATAGATGAATACACCTATTAATGGGAGGCATTGACAACATGAGTGTCAGAACTAAAATATAGTCAACGACTACAAAATTATGTGTACGAACTGAAACCCTATATCATAAATGAACTGGAACCACTAAATGTCTCAACCTTGGATAATGCCAGACGGAAGGAAAAAATCGTTGAAGAAAAGTTCAAAAATACATGGAACAAAAATCCTGATAAGGATCGGACGTTCATCCAAAGTACCAAGCCTGAAACAAAATACTATCCACCACATCTAAGAAGTGACAACAAAACTAGTTTAGAATCCTAACGAATGAAATAAGGTAAATGTAAGTATTGCAGAGAAAAGTGGGACCCACGCCATATATGTTTGAAAAAAGAGACCACCAAGAAACTATATATATGTGAAGCAGAAGAGGAAGGAAAGTTAGGTAGCAATGAATATGACATAGAAGAAACATGTGACCTCCAAAATCCTCCGTCAGAGTTAGAAGATGAAGAAACACCAAAGATATCAATCGCATATATAATAGGAATACCACAACCACAAACATTAAAACTTAAGGGGCATGTAAAAAATAACAATGTTGTCGTCCTAGTCGACAAATGAAGTACTCATAATTTCATTGACGTAAGTGTCACAAATAGGCTTAACCTTTTCATATATCTAGTTCCTAACATGAAGGTAATGGTCGCAGATGGAAAGAAGATCAAAAAATGGGAAATTGCCACAAATATAAGCTGTAATTAGAAAATTATAACATTTTTTCATAATTTTATGCAGTACCCCTAGGAGGAGTTGATGCAGTGTTGGGAATTTAGTGGTTGGAGACACTAGGTACTTACTCAACCAACCCACAAGAACACTTTATCAAGTTCAAATGGAAAGGAGAGAAATACAAGTTGTATGGATTCCAAGCCCCTCACACACAAATTGTGTCATCCCACAAAATGGAGAAGCTAATTCAAAAGGGAGCACTAGCATATGTCATACAATGTTAGTAAATGGAATTATTAACTTCAGAAGTTGTCAACCTAGGTCAGCCACTAGAGATCCAGGAACTAATCGAAAAATACAAAAAGGTATTTGAAGACCTCCCCATGGAGTTACCACCGAAAAGGAAGATCGAGCATTTAATTGAAATAAAAGTTGGATCAACTCTTGTCAATGTTAAGCCCTACATGTATCCACACCATCATAAAACATAGATTGAAAGATTAATCCAATATTTACTAAAGTACGATGTGATTACAGAAAGTTGGAGCCCTTATGCCGCACCAATAGTGTTGATACAAAAGAAGGATGGATACTTCATATTATGTATCGATTATAGGGGTCTTAAAAATATAACCATTAAATAAAAATACCCCATTCCTTTCATCGATGAAATGTTGGACGAACTACATGGCACAAGGTATTTTTCAAAACTAGACTTAAGCTCATGATAGTATCAAATTAGAGTAAGGTTTGAAGATGTAGCAAAGACAACATTTTAGACCAATGAAGGACATTATGAATTTAAGGTAATGCCTTTTGGGATAACTAATGCCCCAACCTCCTTTCAGAAAACCATGAATAACTTATTCTAGCCATATATAAGGAAGTTTGTGTTATTTTTCTTCGATGACATCCTCATATATAGTAAGACGTGGAAGGAACACCCACTCATTTGGTGCAAGTACTAATAACTATTTTAAAATAAAATCAGTTCTATGCAAAGATGTCCAAATGCATGTTCAGTAAGGAGGAAGTGAATTATCTCGGTCATGTGATATCGACAGAAGGAGTCAAGGTGGACCTAGATAAAATCAAATTAATTTCAGATTAGCCCAAACTGGCTAACATCTCCAAGTTAAGGGGATTCCTTGGGTGAACTGGATATTACCGAATATTCATTTGAAATTATGCTCACATAACTGTTCCTTTATCAAATATTCTAAAAAAGAATGCATTTCAATGGAGTGAAGAGGCATAAAAGTGTTTTGAAACATTGAAAAAAGTAATGTCTATGACACCTGTGTTAGAAACACCAGACTTTTCCAAACCATTTATAATAGAATGTGATGCTTCAAGTTATGGTTTGGGAGCAGTACTACTGCAAGATGAGAACTTGATAGCATTCTAAAGTAGGAAACTAAATAAACAAGAATAATTGAAGTCTACTTACGATAAGGAAATGTTGGCCATTATGCAGGAATTTGGAAAAGTGGCGACAATACCTCTTAGGAATCAAATTCATGATCCGCACAGACCATAATAGTTCGCAATATCTTCTCCAACATAAAACTTTGTCTACATAACAACATAAATGGATAGAGAAAATTGTTGCTTTCGACATGGAAATAATTCATAAAAAAGGGAAAGATAATTTTGTAGCAGATGCACTTTTTAGAAAAGATGAAGAGATGACCTCCTACTCTATATCAGTTGTGATTCTGGAATGGCTAGATGAAATACGAAATGAGTATACCAAGGACCCAGAGACAAGTGCAAAAATCAATAATCCTAGTCAAAATTCCAAGTTTGAATGGAGAAATGACATTCGTTGGTACAAAGGAAGGATCTGTTTAAACCCAACGTTTAAATTCAAATTTAAAGTCATGAAGGAATCCCACGATTCACTAACTGCAGGACATGTAGAGTTTTTCAAATCTTACTATAATGTAAGAAGATATTTTTTTGGAAAGGAATGCAAAAATATATCCGACAATATGTAGCAGAATGCAGCAAATTCCAAAGGAACAAAAGTAAAATCAATTTAACTCTAGGGTTACTTCAGCCCCTACACATTCAAAACCAAAAATGGAAGAGATATGAATGGACTTCATTGATGAGTTACCTTTTTAGAAGGAAAGGACAAAATATTTGTAGTGGTTGGTCAATTAACAAAATTTGCACACTTCATGGAGATAAAAAGGACAGAAACAACAAGACAAATTGCAGATATATTCTGCGAAAATATCTACAAATTACATGGTTTCCCAAAAGTCATCGTCAGTGACAGAGATGTAAAAATTAACAAAACATTTTGGAAGGAAATTTTCAAACAAGTGGGTACATCACTTAATATGATCTCAACTTATCACCCCCAAACAGATTGTCATACTAAAGTCATAAATAAATGCTTAGAATCCTATCTACTTTGTTTTGTAACAAACAAACAAAACCATTGGTCTTAATGGTTACACCTAGTAGAATGTTGGTACAATTCAACATACCACACCTCCACAAAAATGTCCCATTTCCAAGCCTTATACAGCTATGAAACTCCCAACTAAAAGGATTTTGTTCAGAATGATACTAATGTTCCAGAAGTGAGGAACCAATTAGAGAGATTGCAAGGAAATGATTGAAACACTAAAGGATAATCTAACCATGACTCAAAACCGTATGAGGCAGCAAGAAGATCAACATAGAACATAAAGAGAATATGAAGAAGGGGGTTGGGTGTTCATAAAAATCCAACCTTATAAACAATTATCTCTTAAACAAGGAGGAAAAAACAAGTTGGCCCCAAAATTCTATGGACCATAGAGGATTAATTAGAAGATTAATCAAGTCACGTATGAATTAGACTTACCTAATAAAATTCGTATCCACAATGTCTTCAATGTGTCTTGTCTCAAAAAATGTTAGGAAGACATTAATCGACGCAAACAACAATCCATATGTTAGATGATGAAGGAAGGATCATTTTTTAACCCACGGAGATCATTTCTACTAGAGAAAAGAAGCTTCTCTCTCGAATAATCAAAGAATGCCTTATTAAGTCGAAAAATCTTCTCAACAAAGCTGCATCATGGGATATAGAAAAATTTCGTCAGGAACATTCGTCCTTACCCTTGCTTTGAAGACTAAGTTTTTTTAAGGGAAGGGCAATGTAATAATAATAGTAATTATTATTACATGTAAATACATAACCCTTGTATGAAAGGGTGTTAGATAGCCTATATAATGGCCAAGTCTTGTATTTCTTAATCATCATCCAATAAATATCATTTTTATTAAATTGTGGGGTTTTTTTTTCGAGTAATTGTTGGTTTCATAAGTTTTACCACTCCATAATAACCCACAGTTTTTTTTGGTGACGGAGTTGACATTCATATAAATATTATTTATTTATGCAAATATATTATTATGCCCATTAAAATATTTTTGGCTCCAATCCCTAGTGATAGTTGTAGACTTATAATGAATTTTCTTTTCAAATATTGCAATGGAATATTTGTGATTTATTTTGAAGTGATAGTGTTGTATAATTGGTGATTAGGTTGAACGTTTTTACAATGTTTGTTTTTAACAATTTTTGGTCTAATATAATTGGTACTTTTGTTGCCTTATTCCTCAATTTTTTGGGTCTATCTGCCTTTAAAATTTCTTCGGATATTGACAATTTTCCTTTTGGTAGCTAGACATGGTACTCGTGATCTAGATGGGAATTCATAAATTGGATTCTATTCCCCCTTTGACATAAAAGAATATGCTCAGTTTAGTGTTTCTTCAATTGCAGTGAAGGGTTTTCATTTAGTGGGAATTTTGAAGATAAATGATCAAAGTTGTTTTTTTTGTCAAGGAGACAAATTGCTTGTATTCTCCCTGACTTTGTAGCAAATAATAGGTGTTGTTAAAGACCAACATCAAAGAAACTATGTTAAAATAAGTGTGGCCAAAATCAAGCGATTACGTTCAAGGGAAATGAAATTTTACCAAAACTATAATAAAAAATGTGGGCAAATGGCAATATGAGACTTGGGTTTGATACAAATGTAACAGACAATAGTCCATTAACTGAATATCCAAAAAAACAATGGCAAAGAGTTAAAATCCATATAGGATAATGAAATATAAAAAATGATATAGATATGATATAGATTGATGATGTGCGAGCCTTGTGATAGTATATTTATACAAATTGACTAGTCACAAAAGATGAATGATAATGTTCCTTCGATAAATCATACTTGTTAGTTAGGTTATGTCTTTTGTTGTTGTTGTTGTTATTGTTATTATTATATTTATTGTGATTTGGGTTGTCTTAAATTTTTTAGTCATAAAAAACACATTGTGTTTAGCAAGAAAACTCTAATTTTATCTCATTAATACTTTATTAAGAGTACATACATTTTCCTCATTTCAATGGAATTACAGTCCAATCCTTCACATATTAATCTATGTATGGTATCTCTATTTTGTGTTAGGTTATGTTTGATTATATGTTGCCGTCAAACCAAAATTTCAATTTCTGACAAGGTCTTGGGCAATGCATATGCTTATCATTATATTTCCTCTTCAATGTGTGCACTTATTAGTATCCCATACAAGTTCTAGTGCATGTTTACGATATGCAAACTTATGGTATACACGTTATAAATGAGCAAAACCATGGTTGAATAGAAGCCACCTAAAACCATTGTAGTTTTGGCATATTGTGTTACCAATTTATGGCATGTAATTCATGTAGTTTCGCATAATAAAACAAAAGTTAGAATGTTTGAAATTAAAATTTATACAAATTTATATGTTTTGGATAATATTTTAAAGATTGTTGGCAAGGGATTTGGGGCAAGTGAGTTGCGCAGCATCGCGACAGCTCCGCAAGGGCAAATCGGCACGATAAGTGGAAGAATAACCGCCTTTTGAATATTTTATGTATATTTTGACCAAGTTTTGTTGCAATAGGTCAGTAGCGGTTAGAAGTTAGTTAGTAGTGGACCCTCAATGTAAAGGTTTAAGCCTATTTATAGATCTATTTTTGGGGATATCTGAAAAGAGGAGCGATTGTGCGCAATTGTATGGATAAGATCTGGTGCAATCTGTTTTATGGAGAATTTTTTTGTCTTAACTGTGATTTTATCTGGGTTTCTTCTTGATATATGCAATCTCCAGTTTTGGAGAAAACTTGTGTAACGTGGTACATTTTGCGCAAGGTTAATATGATGCAATGAGTATGACTCAATTCTTGTCTATTGTTATAGATCTGTTATGATGTTGCGACTCTGTTTTGTTATAATGGCATAATATAGATGCGATTCAGTCTTTTTCTACTATATCAATGCAATCTGTTTCTTTTATGTCGATGCAATCTATGTCTCTGTAACTGTTTGATGCGCTATGAGTAATGATGTTCCATGAATAATGCTGCGATATTGTGATACTGTGTGATGATTGCATAAGTTATGGTGTCCCTCCGTCGGATCCCCATATCCTCCTCTCCCACTATCGAAAACTCGATCCTGACAGCCCTCCCTTGCACGCCTTAGGTGAGACCTTATCTGCTCTGCAGACGTTGCTGGGCAGGGTAAAACCTGTCTGGGTCGGTGCTCAGGGAGGTTGCACTGTAGAGCGTCGACCGAGTGGGAACCCCTGTCGACGAATCTTTATTGGTGGTTTTCGCCAACAAATGGTTCCATTGTCGGGACCGAATTGCAAATAAGAGGAGGATATGTTCTGGCATCTGACTCAATCAAAGATCGAGGGATGGTTTGATCTGAAGTTGCAGGAGTTTTCTGAAGCCGAAAACTAGAATCCTAAGTTGTCGACGAGCCAATGGTTGGATAGATATATCCATGATGGTCCCCATGAATGGTTCTTTTGTGAATTCCCTGTACTCTTGCAGGAATGGTTGGAAAATTTTGCTAAGCGAAAGACAAACTTTCAAGGAGGAGAGCCGACATCCTAGACCCCATAATTGATCCAGGAGTTACAAGAAACCAGTAATAAGGCATCGTGGGTAGTCGAGGTATGGTTGAATAGTATCTTAGAAGGATACATCACTAAGTTTGTCGTTGATACTAATAAATCTTTTAGTGAAGCGGAAAGGGAGTTTTTCAGTGGACCATGTGGAAGATTCTTATTGACGCTACAACTATCGATTAAGCAACTAGTCTGTAAAAAGGGTATCCTAAAGATGGACCAAGAGTAGTGGAACTCTAGTTTGCAGGGGATGCAGGAACTGCGACAGAAAGGGGTGAAATGCATAAGGAAGTAAGGGGTAGATGGGCATGAGTTCTGATGAGAATGTAAAGGTCATCAAAGAAACAAGTGGTTGTATGAGGGGAGGAGCAAGGTTTCAAGAAAAGAGTCAGAGGACGGGAGAAGGTCCTATTGAATTCGAAGTGTGATACCATGAATAACAACCACACAGGACAAAATGACCTTTTGTGATGATGAGGACATACAGGCCTAGGCTAGGCCCGAAAGAATGATAGGATTGAACCCTAGCAGTAACATGTCTACTCCTCCACGCACTACTCCACTACAAGGAAGGAACGCGCATTCTATGTCGACTTGCCCGACGTGTTAGCAACAGTCTAGTAATAGAGCACTAGTAGGAGGAAGAAGGTCCAGAATGGCGGGAGACGAAATGAAGTTGCCGATATTCAATGAAAATGGTATTAACGATCCAGAGCAGTACTAGTTCTTATGTGAAGCGATATGGACTGCTCGACAAACTATCGATGATGATGTCAAGAAAATTCAGCTAGCCACTACTCTGCGGGGCCGTGCGTTGGACTGGTTTATGAGATTCACATGGGTGCCTCAGGGAGGTACTACAAAAACATTGGACGAGATCAGAACAGGGCTATTTGAGGAATTTAAGAAGCTGAAATTCGAAGCTCAATACATTACTGAATTAAAAGAGATCAAACAATTCCCCAACAAAATGATTTGGTATTTTGATTAGCGATTTAAGACATTGATGGCTCAGGTCATTTTTCAGATGAGCGATGTGCAGCATAAAGAATGGTTTATTGTAGTGCTTATCCCTCATATCCGAAAACCATTAATGCAGCAAAAGATTGTGACGCAAAGCGAGGTTCTGGAGATCGCGATGAAATTGGAGGCATCGCTAGTAGGGGAAACCACCATTGGAATGAATAAGATTCAGGCACACTTAGCCAATTTGACACTGCAATTGCAAGACATCAAAAAGGAAAAGGAAGATCGTGATGATATTTGGTGCACCCGTTGCCATGCAAGTGGACATACCAAGGATACCTTCCCGACATTTTAGAATTATTTGCTTTCAAGAGCCCCTAATCCATTGAGTGGTATTGGTGCACCATGGTGTCACATCTGTCAGGTTTATGGGCATCGACACGAGAACTGTGATTGCATGCAATAGATGGTTACCAAAGAAAAAATTTTGTACTATACATTTTGTCAGTCAGTTGGACATGATGACAAAAATTGTTGCGCTTATGATTTGCTCCAGGAAAGGACGTAATTCATACTTTGTGAAAGGGGAGGACCCCCATATAGCGTAAACATGACCGCAAGTAGTACAACCAGCAGTGCATGTACCATATACAACACCGCCTCTATTGCAGTTTGTCCCTGCGTAACCACAGCAACAGTTTATAGTGCACCCACAGTTCGCACCACATCCACAAATGGTGGTACAACCACAGTATAACTAGGCACCGTGACTACAATATAATCAACCACAATATGTTCAATAGTAACCTAACCCAATGTAGCAACAAATGGCCTAACCGTAGTATCAGCAAGGAGGAGTCTGAGGAGGATTTTGCGGAGGGTTCAGAGGTCAAGGAGGAGGATTTAGCTGTGGAGGAGGACGAGGTCGTGAATCAATCCAGTGCTACACCTGCGGGGTATTTGGGCATTACCAGAGGGAATGTCCTCATGCATAGTGTACATACTATGTAGCCGATGATCATAATGTTGAAAGTTTCCCTTAGTTGATTGCAAAATGGTAGGCAAGACAAATTCCTCGGTTACAGAATGCGCAGAATCAAAACCAGCCTGGATTCCAAGTACAAAACCAGTCGATAATGCAGAACCAGGTCCCACCATAGACTCAGACTCATAACCCGCCTCAGACGCAAATCCAACCGATGAATCAACCATTGAATCAGAACCCACCTTTGAACCAGGGATCGAAAATTGCCACTATTCAGGCTAAGCCACGGATGAAGGATGTCGACGTTGGGATTGTCACTCGTGCTGGTGTGATAACTGGAGATGATGGACCACGGCTACAAGTTCAACTTGCTGGTAAGAAGAAGGTTGCTGATATTACGATAGAAAAAGATACCTTCTTTGATGCAAAGAATGAAATTGGGAGAAATCCGGGTAAGTTACCTATTATTGATATGCCTTCTGCTTTCAACCCCTCCATAGAAGCAGGACCATCGCGGCAGTATGGTACCCTGCGCAAGTTTTTTGAGAGTTGTATATCGCTAGCAAGGGACTCGAATTCCCTTGTCGAGCTTGAGACATTATTGCACCTCCCGGATAATATAGTGAAGGATTCTGCTGTGAATTCCTTGCAAAAAAGGAAGACCGAAAAGGAGATGAGGATGAATATCCAGATTGGAGATTATGAGGTTGACTCAGTCATTTTGGACCTTGGATCAGATGTAAAATCCTGACCAAGCAAACCTGGAAATTGATGGGAAATCCAACATTGGAATGGTTTCCGGTACAACTGCGTTTAGCAAACCAGGCGAAGGTTCAGCCCATTGGTCGTGTTTCAAACTTGGTTGTCGACATTGAAGGTATGAAAACATGTGTTGACTTTGACGTGATAGAAGTTGTAGGATATGGTGGTTCCTATCTCGTGATGTTAGGAATTGGATGGGCTAATGATAGCATGGTAGTTATCAACTTCAAAAAACGTGTTATGACATTTGAAAACCAGGATGTTAGGGTCATTGCTCCTATGGACCCTTAGGAAGGACGGTGATATATCAAACCTGTAAAGGATGAAGTCGGGATAAGTTGGGATCATGCTTATAACATCTCTGAGGACTATATCCATCCTACAGTTGATGGCGAACTTGGATGGTGAAGTGCAAGTTTCACATCCTCTTATTCTGAAGATGCTCTAGAAAATTGGCAGAATCGATTGCATGAAATATCATTTAGAAAATGTGGGTTGATTACACAATCTCTTCGACATGTTGCAACTGAGACAGTCGAGTTGCTTCTTTATGAAGGACTGTCGGGGCTATCTGAGTTCTTTCAGGAATTTGAAGAAAAAGTGTTTGAACCACAAAGGATACTGGCTCTTGATGTAGCATTGAAGGCTACTCCGGCTCTATGGTGGGTGACACACAAATGGACGATCCATGACTGGGAGCAGTGCTGCATGTTGATGATGGTCCACTTTGGTAATGTAGAGGTCTATCATGTTGGGAGATATGATGGACGAAATGACCCTACCAGTCATTTGATCAAGTGTCAGACGTTATGTACATTGCGACCCAGAGATGAGTGGGTTCACGCTTTTGTTCATACTCTAGAAGAGATACCAAGATCCTAGTACGTGGCAGCAGAATTGCACAGAACCGTTACCACTTGGGAGCAGTTGTCAGTTTTGTTTGTGCAAACGTTTAGCTTCTAGGATGCCAACCCCGAGGTATGTAACACTTTACACATTATTCGCGACGTAGTACTAAAATTCATCCCTATTGCATACCCAGTTGATCCACATGCAAATTGCTCAATCCAATCCATGATAACGTGCTACAACTTGTTCGAGGAACCTGAAGATGATGATGAGTTGCAGAATGTTAATATTCCAGAGTCCAAAGGAATCTGTGGTGTCACAGCTCCTGACATACCGACGGAATCAATGAATCAGCCGCCAAGGATCCGAAAAGTTAACATTGGGTGGGCAGAAAATCCAAAATTTGCTAATGTCGGAGACTATTGGGGCGAAGAGACGATGGCCAAAATCACAGATCTACTGCGTGAATTCCAGGACCTTTTCCCAATGCTATTTTCAGAAATGAAGGGGATACTCAACAACTTGGGGGAAATGAAGATTCCACTCAAGCCAGATGCAAAACTAGTACGCTAGAGGCCATATAGACTAAACCCGCGATACAAGGATCGCATGAAAGATGCGATCGATAGGATGCTCAATGCTGATCATTGAACCTGTAGAAGAATCAGAGTGGATAAGCCCGATGGTGGTCCAAGACAAGAAGACTAGTGGGTGAATCCATGAAGATGGGTGTCTATTTTGGGGGGTCTTATGAGAAAATAAATTTGATTTTTTCATGTTTTTCAACTTTGGGCGAATGAAAGTGATATTTTTGTTTAGAATTTCACTTTCAAGTAAAAACAAAACTTTTAGAGAATTATGTTAGCTTTCTATTCATAGTTTTTTGAATTTTTTTTATTGAGATTTGATATGTCGTTTCGGAAAATGTTTGGTAGTGTGTCCTTATAAAATGAAAGGACTAAAAAATAGTCATGTTTGGTTGCACTCGTAAAATCATTGTTAAAGTCGTGTTTTGCAAAAAACAAATATGCTACGACAATCTACACACAATATACTATTGCGATGACTATAAATTTGTAACCAATAGATCTATATACTAATTATAATATTTTTTTGAATTCGATCAATGGGAAAATCTTGTCGGTTTTAAACATGTTTTTGGTTGCGCCACTTTTATCTCAATTGACTATAAAACTTAAAAATCTACGAATACCTTTTTGAATTAGACACTCCAATTAAGTGCACCATATTTGTTTCAATTTTTTTGGTGGTGTATTTTTAAAGTTATATATTTTTCATTTCACCACATTTTGAAAGAGATGAAACTAAACTCGACACATGTTAAGAAACAAAAAAAATAAAAATATCGGATCTCACCTATACACAACAAAATCTATACCTACGTAAAGTATATTTAATAACGAAACTAAAGGTATCAAGTCCAATAGCTGATTTGTAGTGTAAGGCATCCATTTTACCTTCCAAAAATGGAGAAACCTGAAAACTATGCAGGTTACAGATTTCAGAGGTTATTCGGTCGAACAATGTTTTTCCGTAACAATGACGTTACAAATAAGTTTGTTCGGCCGAAAACTAAGTGCAATAAAAATTCGTTAGCAGGAAAAAATAATCGTATAAATAAAATGAAAGAGCTTCATTATTTTTGCACCTCTTCATTTATTATAAGTAAAACGAAAAAGCCTCATTATTTTTGCACCTCTTCATTTCGTATAAGTAAAATGAAAGAGCCTCATTATTTTCTCACCTCTTCATTTCGTATAAGTAAAAGTATTTTTGAAGGAGTTTTCAGAGGAGATTTCTTTTGCCAAAGAGTTTTTAGAAGGTATTTTTCCTCTTATTTATAATCCAGGGGTACATTCAAAGAAGTTTTTCCCAAGGCGTTTTTGTTAAATATTTTGTGTTCTAAAGTAATTTTGAAAAGAAGTTTTTTCATAAAGTATTTTTCCAAAGTAGGTTATTTGTTTGCAATAGGTTTTTTCCAAAGAGTTTTTTTTTTTTCAAAAAGTTTTTTTCCAAGATATTTTTGCAAAGTAGGTTCTTTGCAATGGGTCTTTTCCAAAGAGTTTATTTGCAAAGTATTTTTGCAAATGAGTTTTTTTCCCCAAAATATTTATATAAGTTGTGTTTTCAAATAAGGTTTTTTTTCAAAGAGTTTTTTTTTCCAATTGTTTTACAAAGAAGATTTCTTTACAAGGTGTTCTTATTTTTTTCCAAGGGTTTTTCAAAAGGAGATTAAGCAATCATGGGCAATAAAAGAAACTGTAAAAAAAAAATGATCGTAAACGTGATGAAAATGCTAATAGGGAAAAAAAAACTCAAAAATACAGCCAAAAGAGAAAGGGTTGCAGAAATGGAAGAAATATATGAAAATATAAGAACATATTTACATGACAATGTTGATGAAATGGAAATTGAAAATAGGGTACAAGAGGAACAAATGGAAGTGGAAGAGACCATTGTTGATGTAAATAGTGATTTACATGTTAATGTTGATGAAGTCAATATTGAAGATCAAAACCAAGATCCAGAAATTGGACCTAGTATGTATATATCTTGTATTTTTGAAATTCATTTTTTATAATGAATTGTATTTTTGGACATATGTTAAATTTAATTCAATTTGATGTATAGGTACTTTCACCATTGAAGATGAAATGTTAGAAGAAATTGATGGAGAAAAATTACCCATACATGTTGCACGATATCGTGCTTCAAAAATTTATGATGATATTCTCAAGGATTGTTCAATATCAGGACAAGTGCAAATTTTGAGATGTTTATTGGTGTCCAAGAAGTTAGAAGGTGCTACATCATTATTGGGTATTCACAAGGCGACAAAAGAGTCAAAACTGAAACATAATGTGATAGAAAATATAGGTGATGCAATAAAAAAATTTGGAAAATCCAGAAAGAAAGATACCAGTGCTACACATAGAGCAATTCAGACAGCAATTGTTTCAGCTAGTACTAGACAAGAACGTTTGACAACACAACTAGCACAAGCAATTGAAACCTCAAGAAAGACATTATACAAACATAGCAAATTCAAAATGCAAATAGATGAAAATGATGAACTTGCTTGCTGGGCAATTATTTGTAGACAACCTTACAAAGATAGAATGGGAGAAGGTGTTAAAGATATTGTACATAAATATTGGTTGGAACATGCTCGAGTTTCACCAAATTCAAGGGATGTGATATGACAAAGAGTATCACGAAATATATATGAAAGCTGTCCAAAACATATAATGGAAATGACACAAGTACAATTGTTCAATAAATTCAAGGAAGATCATCGTGGAATTAATATGTCGATCACTACATTTGTGCAACAAAAACCATGGTACGTTAGACCTATTACTATACGTGACACATGATGTTGTCGTTATCATGTGAAATTTCAATTATATTACGACATGTTTCTTTAATTTGGTAAAATGTTTTGGACAAATTCACCACCTCCGCCCACAGTACGTGAATTCATATCTCAAACCCTATGTGAGAGAAATCACAATGAAGTATTTTATAATAAGAAATGTGTCAATGGAAAACATTGCCATGGTTGTGGAAATCTTGTTTTATTCCACAATAAATACCCTATCGATAATGATCAGTCGCTTTCAAATGTAACCGTCGATTGGAGAAGATATGAATACAACAATTATTCTACAACTTCTAGTGATGCACATTCCAAGAGAATTGAATTGCGAGAAGATAAAATATGTGTGACAGATTTTCTCAAGAAATTTGAAAGTGAAATTTATAAGTACACCAAGCATTCACATAGAGCATGATGGCAAGACCTTCAATTCAAACATTCCCATGAAATTTTTCCAACTGGAACAATTTTGTCTATAGTTGATTTTGCAGAAAACTACACATTTGCTGCACAAAAAGAGATTCAAAGTGAATACTATCATTCTGACCAAGTTTCAATATTTGTCCATGTTCTATATAGACATTCTTAACAAGATTTTGATGGAATTGAAAGCACATGTGACAATCAAGATGTGATTAAAGAATATCACTTTTATATCAGCGATGATCATACACATGATACACATTTTGTTCAACATTATATTGAATTTTTTTTCTATGATTCACTAAAAAGTCGTAAAGTTGAATTCAATGAACATTGGATATGGTCGGATGGATGTGTGGGACAATTTAAATCTTCACGATCATTTTTTTGGTAATGTCAACTTCATAAAGCAATGAACATTAAACATTGCTGGAATTACTTTGAAACTGGACATGTAAAAGGTGAGCATGATGGTGCGGGAGCATGTGTAAAGAGAGCACTTCGAAGATGGCAAATGAACCATTCTTCTAGATGATTTCATTCAGCTGCAGAGGTTGTCCAATGGTGTAAATCAAATCTAAGCCATGATTGTAGTCAACAACCAAAATATGTGCGCATGTATGTACATTATTTTTTTAATTTATATTAATTGTCAATTTTAAAAAATGTATGTACTAACATTGAAGTATTTGTACACTAACATTAAAAGTTGTCATTTGTGATTTATCATTTATTGTGTAGGTTTTTTTGGCTTGTTGGGGTCCAAGATATAGATAGATCAATACCATACGAGGCTAGCACCATACATGGGACTAGAGAACTTCACTCTATTCAAACAAAATCCTTCCAAAACGTGTTTGTATTTGACAGTAGAAAGCAAACATGTTTTTGTCATATTTGCACTGAAAATGTTGAATCTACAGAAGTTTGTGAAAACATAACGAACAACTATGTAAAACATTGGAAACACACAGAGATTAATCCATAAGGAAAAATGCCACTAGCAAACATAGAAGCATTAGAATCAGAAGAAATAAAAATATCATCTGATGGCGATAGAATTTCAGATCTTGTTAGAGAAGGTAATGATGTTGTTGATTGTTCAATATTGTCCATCACCTTATGTTTATATAGTCAATTTAATTCACTTAACTCCAACACCAATTGTAATTTGCACAGGAGATATTTTCGCTGTGATTGCACCTTTAGACAACAACGAAGACGTAAAATATTATTTGATGCGATGCACCGAAGGAAAAATGAAGTTATTGGAGGACTACAATGACAACGGATTTACATACGAAAGAGGATCCATCATTTTACAAGGCTATTTTTTGCAGCAAACTCGTATGACTGAAAATTATGTCTACTTTCAAGATTATGAACCTGATGTTATATGTTGTCAGTATAGTCATTTAGTATGTGCATCTTGAATAAAATTAGAACAAGTTGTATAAAAAAAACCTTAAAAAATAAAAAATGGAAACTGTCCAAATATGACCATGAACGGATAATTGAGGATGAAATTCCATTGCGATGTTTTTAACTATATCATTTCTTGTTCTATGTTAAGTTTGGCTATCATGAAGTCATTGAAATTTAATTTATTAAAATTTATAATCAAATTTCTAATGTTACCTTAGTAATAAAAAAATATTAGAATTCAAAATCAAGTTGCTCTAATGTTACCTTAGAAAATTGATGGATTGAGCTATAATTTATTAGAATTCAGAATCAAGTTACTAATTTTACTTTACTAATAAAAAATATTCCTATCAAAACTTCTTAACATTCCTAACATTCCTAAAATTCTAAACTTTTCAACATTAAAAATATGTTACATATACAAACATACATAAATTTACTAATAGATACATTCATATAATTGCACCTATCTAAACTTCTTAACATTTCTCATCCCCATTCCCACATTCACTCCTAACATTTTCCATGTTTATATAGTCAATTTAATTCACTTAACTCTTAACGTTAACATTCCCCATATTCGTTCTTAAGATTCCTAACATTCCTAACCTTTACATATACATGTATATAATGCAAAAAACAATATCTAAAATCAATGTAACAAATTGGATTGATTTCATTCTTAAGGTTAACATTCCCCATATTCGTTCTTAACATTCCTAACATTCCTAAACTTTACATATATATGTATAAAATCCAAAAAATAATATCTAGGATCAATGTATGTATGTATATAATCCAAAAAAACATTCATGAACATTAGAGTTCAGTGTACATGTATATAATCAAAAAAACAGTCATGAACATGTAAGTTCAATGTACATGTGTATATAATCAAAAAAACATTCATGAACATGTGTATAATCCTAAAATTAAGCTCTTCGATGTCTGAATCAAAGAATTCCATCACTATCCTCCACTAGGGTCTTCCCTTGGACTCATAACAATCTGAAACATGTATAAAAACAGATTATGAATATCATAAATCATTTAAACAATTTTAAATTAAAATCGAAACATTAAAACATTAAACTAGTATATAAAAGATCAATACAATTACTAACAAAATTACCTCAAATTCTCTATCATTCAATGGAGTCTTCTCTTTGCCTCTAAAGGGTGGAGGAGACCCAAGCTACAACATGTATAAAAGTAGTTTATAAATCTTACAAACTATTTAAACTATTTTAAACTAAAATAAATAAAATAAAATATTAAACTTACAATTCCACCACTATCCTCCAATGGAGTCTTCTTTTTGCCTCGAAAGATTGAAGAGATCTAAGCTGTTAGGTCACGCAGAATACGCGACTGTCCTTTAGGCATGTCACGTATCATACACGGGTTTATTTCGAGCAAGTCACATATGAAATGCATGTACGCGACTGTCATAGTAGCATACCTACGTATGTCGTGTGACCCTTTTAGGGTAGGCACAAAACCATGATTTTTTTTCACAAAAATGAAAATTAGAACAGATGAAAAGAGGGAGAAGGGAGAGTCGACCAACGTGCAATTGACGGATGTTGATTTGGTCTACTGGTTTATCCTCGGTGAACAGTTGAAGCTAGAGCTAAAAAATTTCCAAATTGGGTAAATTTTCAAATGGTATGTTTTATTTTATTTTTTTAATTATATATAGAAAAATTTCAATTATTTTGACCCATAGTCTATAGTTTAAAAATTATTTTTTATAAATGAACTAATACCATGATTTTTTACTAAGTGCAACAGGTTTGATATTTTTAAGAAGTTGTTATCCACTCATATAGGGTAGGATTTGGTCCTCGATATGTACTTTTGCATGTATACCTTATCCATTTTTAACCCTAGGATTACCTCTTTGACCACAGACTATGGTGTTCAACCATTTTTGCCTTGTTTGCATCATGGTTCCTCCGTGGATAGGGCCTCCTCTTTATGGGTATCCTAGTTTAGAACACTTTATTGTCTTTCTGGTACCCATGCCTCAGTTGTGCTAGGTTTTAGGGAGCATTCTAAGTAGTTTTTCATGACAAAATGAGCCTCATTTTTCATATTTTACAAGTTATCCTATTATAAGGATCCCTGCACTTATGGAGTTTCTTTACGCCCAGATCAGACTCCTCAAAATAGACTTGACTACCAAGTAAACATGTTCATTTAGACTCGTTAATAATAAGTGAACGAGCATCCACATTGGTGGTAGTTTATCGCTTTTTCAGACCATGTGGAATATTTATGAAAAAGGAGCACTCACTTTTCTTTGGAATTGAGAAGAGTATTCTCAGGTATAGGTTTATCACTTTTCCAGACCCGAGGGACTAAACTTACAGAAAAGGAACATCGGGTATGAGCTTAGTTTTCTCTTTTTCATGCTCTGGACCTAAACATGAAAAATATTCCGAGCGTACTTTATGTCTTTGTCATGCTCACTAAAACATAAATAAAAAACCATTGAATTTACTGTTGTAAGCTCCATTTCTCGTAATCAAATGGATCTTTTCAAGTGATATTGCCTTGCTTCACACTCGTTAAACTCATGCTACCTGCTGCTTCTGAAGGTGCGTCGGTCTGGTGTTAGTTTACCCCTTTTTCGGACCTTGTTGACTAAGTACAAAAAATGTATACCTTATTCCTCCTGGAGCTAAGAGAGTTATTCTCTAGATTGTTTTATACTTTTTCGGCCTCAGGAGACTAAATTGTACAAAAAATCACCTCCCTAGAGTCTTCTTGGGAGATTTCAGACTGTCAAAATATGAAAACACCAACGAGCATGAACTAGTCCGGGCTCATCAAATCCACGAATGAGTAACATTATCAAGAATTATTCTCTCCCCTCTTCAAGATTGTAAAAAATGAAGAGAGACCTGAGTTGAATTTCTTGGACTCGTTAAAATTTAATAGGAAATACATGAAATAATTACTGTCTTTGGGTTATAAACACTGGCACCATGTCCTCCTTGAACAAATCACTCTCTAAACTTTTCGATACTCATGTTTCAGTTTACACTTTCAGCTCAGCTATCATTTCGATTTTTTACTCCTCCACTTGTCCTTTATACATGGGGAATCTGATCATGCCTCCTACATGATAGATAAGTCTAGTTGTATTATATACAAGTAAAAATATTCATTGGGTCATCTCTGTGTCATTCTCACTGTTCAAGGATATGTACCTTCATCTAATTATTATTTTGATTCCCATCATTATCCTATCTGAGTATTACTTGTGTATACCTTCCTGTATCCTATTCCTAGTCACTCTTGTGATCTGTTGGAGGATTCATTGCCTTGCTCATCATAGTATGGTTTTTCATCAGTATCTTCTGAAGATGAAGACCTAGAGTTTTGACGATGGTACCTTAGGTTTTACTATCATTATTGGTGAACCCCTTTTCTTCAGTTGTCAGCATCACTCATTTACTGATATTCTGTTGAGTTCCTTCCATGTTTGACTTCAACACATCTATTCACATGGTAGGGATTGTATTGGTTCCTTTGGATATCGATGAAGACCTTAGGTTCACCTTTATAACCTTAGTTGTGCAAGATTGTGTTATGTTCAACTACACAGCTTCCATATTTTGAAGACTCATCATTGTATATTATGGCTTTGATCCACCTTTGTAATATATGTGGTCTTTTTACCCATATCATATGATGTAATCAAATATTATAAAGGATCTAGCGTTCCACTATATTGAACATGGAACCCTCAGATATGATTTTGTATATGAGTTTGATATGTATTTGTTTCAGGTATCTCCTCTGCTGCCTTGGTAACAGATTTCTCCAAGTTTAAAATATTGTAATGTATTTCGACCATCACTTCCCTCTGACCTCACACATCGTACATATTCTTACGACTACTTAGATATGGTTTTTCCATCTAACGAAGGAATTTTGGAAGCCATGGTCAGACCTAAGAAATTTTTTGAATATATTATTCATCAAAAGTCCTACTTTCTTCTGGAATAAGCATGATAGAAAATTCTTAGTTCCATGTGAGACTAATAGAAGGCATTGCTCGTAAATCCTTTTCCCAAGGAGGGAATAATTGCTGAGGGGAACATGTTGAAAATTCGAAAGTATGTACAACCAAGTATATTCCCTTGTTTTTTATCTACCAAAACAGGATTGGATACCCATTCCATTATATAGATCGAGTAAATGAAACCAAATTTTAGCAACTTTTCCAATTCATCCTTAATGGTTGTTGCTTTCCATGGATTTATAGGTATAAGATTTTGTCAAACAGGTTTGATATTAGGGTAAGTTTTAATTTCATGTTCCCAAATAAATGGATCAATGCTTAGAATCTCCTTGTATGACCAGGTGAAGACATCGCATAATTCCTTAAATAAGGCAGTGTAGTTAGCAATCTCTTCAAGAGAACAGTTTGCACCAATATGCACATTTTCCATGATATCTATTTTTGTCGAGATATTGATCGAAATAGTGCTGGGTTTAAATAAATATTTTCCCAATGACAATGACCCCATGCCATTTATTGATCATAGCATTGATTCCTATGCGGGTAGTGAGGTCTTCTCATGAATGGATGGTTTTTCAGGATATAACCAGATCTAGATCAAAACGGAAGACCAACACAAAACTGCCTTCATTTGTCCATGGGGTACATTTGAGTATACAAAGAATCCATTTGGATTAAAATCTATCAGAGAAACCTTTCAGCATGCAATGAAATTTTCTTTCCATGATGTTAAGCACATTCTTGAACCATACTTAGATGATATTTCGACCCATTGTTGGAAGAGGAAGGATCATCCAGATCATATTCGCTTAATTTTTGAGAGCATACACTACAAGATTCGCTTAAATCCCCATAAGTGCATATTCTGCATCGAATCAAGGCGATTAACCGATTTCATAGTTTCCAATAGGGGTAAAAGGGTCGATCCTTTAAAAGTATAGGTGATTGTTAATTTGCCTCCTCCTCGATCCATCATACAGTTGCAAAGTCTACAAGGAAATTCTAACTTTATTCAACGTTTTATTGTGAACTATGCTAAGGTCACCAAAGGTTTCATGCGCTTGATCAAGCAAGACACCTCATTTTTATGGTATGAATCTGTTCAACAATATTTCTGGGCATTGAAAAGAGCATTGCTATCATCTCCTCTTTTGTGCCCACCAAGATACACAAAGGACTTTATATTGTATTTAAATGAATCCGAGTCCACGATAAGTGTAGTAATGGTTCAAGAGGATGACAAGATCCAAGAGCATGTTATCTATTATCTTAGTCATGCTTTGGATGGTCTTGAACTAAGGTATTCACATGTCAAGAAATTATCTCTCGCGATAGTTTATGCTGTCCAGAGGTTGAGACACTACATTGTTCTAAGGACAACCATTGTGGTTGCGGACGTAAATCTATTTCAACATGTATTATCACAACAAATAATCGGGGGAAATTTTAACAAATGGATTGTCATTCTACAACAGTTTGACCTCAATTTTTAGTTCGCCAAATGTAAGAAGTCCCTAGTGTTTGCAGAACGGATTTCAGAGTTTTCGATCAAAGAAAGTGTAGTGATAGAAGATGAACCATTTCTGAATGAGTACATTCTCTTGATTTCTACCTTTGATCCTTGGTACAAGGATATCCTGGTGTATCTCCAAAATTTGAAATGTCTCGTGACCTTCTCATAGGAAGATCGACATAAGCAAAGAGTAAATGCAAAAATATACCTCATAATCGGTGATACTTTATAAAAACAAGGGGTAGATTCCATCTTGCATCATGTTGACAGCCCGGACTTGTAGATTGATGGAAGATCTACAAGGCATTCAACACAAGGAAATAGTCCAACTAGAAAGGATTCAAATCGATCTCACATAGAGATGATTCTATCCTCGAGTTATTTGGGATGACTAGATCCTATAGATATGAGGCCTCCATTGGAAAAAGGGTTTTTAGATATAAGTGGTTTGCTCTTCCCTCAAGGAATATCTGAGAATGTTTTGAAGTAATTGTATTCTAGACTAACTGTTCAAGAAAACTTAAACAATGATTGTAATAGATTTAGGCAGGGCATTAGTAAGATAAAATTGATAAAAAGAAACTGATTACTCAACATATAGAAATATAAATGGAGTTCACTTTCCCTAACCAACTTCAAATAAAACCAAACTATGAAAATTGCAAAGATTTATCCAAAGTGTTATAAGTGTACAACATGTCCTATCAGATAATGCCAATTAACAAATTAGTATCAGGGATTAATAACTACTCATCAATTGTAGAACAGAGCATGTGAATTAAATAAAAACATTCATTCGATGCACATTTAATATGTTAAGATTGTAAGGAAAAATCAATACATAAACTAACACATCTAGTAGATAAGTAACCAATGATTAGTATTCTAGATAAATAGAATAAATACTTGAATTCACGGAAAAAATTTAATGAACAACCACAAAACATAGCATAAATAATAGTGTATTTTATTCAATTTGCAAAACATTACAAAGTACAAAATTACAAAGTTTTTTTCGTATGTGCTTGGTAATCTCCTCTCTTGTAAAGTTTTCTTAGGCTTAATCTGGCTAGTCCTTTTTACTTGGGAAATACCCTCCCTTTAAATAATATTACAAAATTAAAAAAAAAAAGGAAATTTCCCAAGATTTGGGATTACAAGGTATTTCAGTTTCATGGTTTTCCAAGGGCGGAACACCACTTGGAAAAAGCATCCATTAAATCTTGTATGTATTTAAACTGAGCATTCTCTAAATGCAATTTAGCTTTACATATTAAGGATGCGATCTCCTTCTTCTTGATCTTTTTCCATTATTTGAGGAAGAGATCAATCCTCATTAATGAAGCGATAGGTGTCTCCACCCATAGTAAGCCGAGTCATCTCCAAAATCTGCTCCTTTGTTTTGGTAGAATCACTATGAATCTACTCTAGCTTCAATTTTAGAGGAAAGGCCTCATCAATAGGATCTAGGAGTGGTATATCTAGATACTCGAGTAATATTTCTAAGGAAAAACACCTCCTTTTCCAGCCTGCTTTCCCATATTTGATGATGGATTCCACTAGATCACAAATGCTTTCCCACGTTTCAATTATCACCTCGATTTTCTTGAGCTTAATCTTATCTAGTATTCGAAGATCTTCTAGTCTGTCTTTGATATATTTCTGCCAGTCTATAATATGATCATAAGATTTAGTTGCTTCTTTTCTTCTTTTGTGATTCTCATGGAGGACTTCTAACTGATGCTCAAATGAATTATACAGCTCCTGCATCTCATTGAACCCTTTATACAGATTAACCATGCCTTGATAAAATTGATCATGTGTTTTGCATGCTAGTTGTTTAAACTCCTCTCCTGTAAATTTGGAGAAAAAAGAGCTAGTAGATGCAAGTTGGAGTTATTTGAGATGTTGTTCAAAGTTCAAAATTGGAAATTTTTTCTATCTGCTACTCAGTTAGGAGATCTGCCTTCTCAAGCTACTGGTTCAGATAGTCATTCTTCTTTTGAAGCTGATTTAACTTCTCTTCGTATTCCTCTTTGAGAAGTTGAATTTCCTTCCTGTGGTGTACCTCATCTTCTACTAGGTCATGTTTGGCCTTTTGCAACTATCGTTCCTTGTATTTTAATTCTTTGTTCAGCTGAGATACTGAATCAAAATTATCTCCAGCAAAATCCCCCATGGTAGCTGCTGTATCTAGGGCTCCTTGTTTGGTGTCAGAAGAGTCCCTTTTCCAAATGATATGGCTAGGGGGCAGAACCTGCTTGGATGTCCCTCCATTTTCCTCTTAGCTCCCTTCTTAACTACAACTTTATCTTTCTAGCTTCAAAATTACTTTCCCATATAAACCACTGCACCCTCGCCAAAATCTGCCATCTCCTCTGTAGTCGAGATAGTTCCCTCATGAACAGTCACTAGAGGATCAGGTTGGGAAGTTTGGGGACTAGGGACTTCCACACTAAGAGGTGAAATAATAATATTAGGTGTAGGAAAAATAGGTGCAAGGGATGAAGAGATAGAGGGGGGGATAGGTATAGAAGTTTTAGGGGAAGAAATTGTAGAGATGGAGGGAGTATCTAGTTGTGGAAAAATCGAATGTGGCGATGTTGGGGTAGTGTGGAGTCCATATGAGGTTGAAATAATAGGTGGAGTGGGAGGGGATATAAATCTAGGTGCCTCTATTATTACCAAGGGTTTGTTAGTGGTGTCCGAAAGAATTTGAGATAAATTGATCTCATAAAAATAAAGTTGGGGAAATGATGAATAAAAAATACCCCCAGATAACTAGGTGGTAGTAATGGATGAGTTCATGGAAGTAAGAACATTAACATGGAAACTAGAAGGATTTTTTTCCTCATCCAATTCACTGTGTATCTCATGCACCTCAAGATTTGCTTGAGGAAAAGGTTCTACCTGCTGAATTGGAGGAATTTGCAGGATATGCTGTTTAGGCTGTTCCGCTCTTTAAATTCCTTGTGGTGGAGGTTGAGGGATTTCTTCTTGTGATTGAGTTTGAGGAATTACCTCATGAACCTTTTACTTTTTTGGTAGAGGTGGAGCCAAAGCTTCCCATGCTTCTATATCAAAACTAAGCTTCTCCATTCCTTTCTTAAATTCTGCTTCTTTGTGTAAATTCTCCAACGTGGAGGAGGATTGCGATTTCTCAGGGCCTTCCAGAAAAAAAATTATCTTTTTTCTTAGACTTGTCAGGGTTAGTAGTGGAATAAATGGATAAAGCTTCCTTAGCCTCGTTTTCTATGTTCAAATTATGAGCATCCTCTTGCACTTTCAACTAGAAATATCTGAAATGTAAGGTAGAGGTCTTCAAATCCTTTTGATATTGGAATATGTGGGCCTTTTCTAGAGGATTGGTAATCCTTCCCACCACTTCTAAAAAATGAATGGCCCCTCTATATATTGAGTCATCAAGAAATTCCTGATGGGCATAAGAAAATTTTGTGTGCTCCTGCACAAAATAATTAACCAACCATCACTTGGGATCATGCATTCTTCTGGGTGCTTCCCATAGATTCATTTGTTCTCTAGCCTTTCCCAATGTAGTAGCATGAGTGGAGGTCTGCAATGTCAAAAACCCCAAGCTCAAAGGGAACTTGGGCCAACACTTCCTCTTTAGTGTAGCAAGCTTAGGGAAGGATCCATCAATGACCCTCTGATATGCTATCTCTTGTGAAACCATCATTTCAAGGACTATTCTTGGAATCATGCGAACTGTGTTTCTTCCCCAAATCCAAATATATGAGGAATATTCTGGTACATACCAATCACCCATGAGAGAGATTAGAGTTTTGGCCCTTTCTGAAAAGTTGGGGCATCCTCCCTAAAGATCATCTGGTACATCGACCCTATGAAGTGGTCACAAATATCCTAAATATGGGGGATAAAATTATCCTCCCACATGTTCAAGAAATAACTATGTAATGACGGGGAAGTATTGGTCCAATTCTATCCCATGGCCAGGAATGTAGAAGTAGCATAGAATACATCCATCACATACCCTGACATGTAGAAATATGGATTCCTTCAAGCCAAATTTTTCTGATAATTTTCAATATATCCCTTCAGTGTTACTGATAGAATCTATTCCCAATTGAATGATTCCACTATAAGCAATATGTGATGGGATATGGGAGCCCATTTAGTCTTGAATTCAGTGCAGTTGGGTAAACCATACAACTAGAAAAACATAGCCGCTATAAAAGAGAATGGATCCTTGAACCACGAAATGGGGTAAACCTTTCCTTCCTTGGGGACAAACTCTGTAGGGTTATCCATCCAGGATTTTATTACTTCCTCATAGTCGAATTGGGTTACGAATGCATCAAGAAATTTGGTTGTGAAGAGATATTGAGGAAGTCTAAGAGTGTATGCTCTAGTGAATACATCTGGGTGAATGAGGTTACCAGGTTTCGGAGGTGGTCATCGAATGATCGTTCTTTGGGGATTGCATAGCCAAGTTCCCACTTCACCTGGTATGTATATGGCATGAACAAAGGCTTGGGTGCAATATAGTGAAGTTGGGAACTCCTAATTTTCGCATACTCATGCTGGTCATGGAGGATTGCATAGAAGTCATCATTGTCGAATATTGAATAGATCCTAGACCAATCCAGATGAAGGGTTTCATAAACACACCCACTGGTATCGGTAAATACCCCATCGCTTGGGTCCTTTTTCTTCTGCTCTTGCAAAGCAGTATTAGACCTAGTACTTATGGATATGCTGGCAGAATTTGAGGTAAATTATGATAGAAATTTGGCGACCATGATTAAAACTTACCATAGTTAAAAATAACAGAAAATGACCATAAAGGGTAAGAAACTTACTTGTAGAAATATTGGAGATGAGAGGATTGGCGAGCTTGAATGAGAAAAATACACAGTAAAATCTTAAACGCAGTAAAAATTGTGAGTGAAATGGTATAGAATTCATAAATTCAATGAATTAAATAATACAAAACCCAACAAAATAGATGTGAATAGTAGATTTGGAAGAAATAGACGGCTAAGATTGAGGCAGGAAATCCAAATGCGGAGGTGAAAACAACCGAAAACCTTATATCTTATGATTTTTGCACTCAAAAATCCGTAATACAGGTTGTGGGTAAGCAATGTTGCAAATTACAATTTGAATGAGTTTCTACTTTCCACAATCCGCATGTGGTTACGGTTCGTGGAACCGAAAAAGAAAAAAGTGCAAAACATGATTTTTCTATTTTCCACAATCTAAATCACGGAATGTGAAAGACAGAACCGGAAATAATTTATTTATTTATTTATTTTTTCGGCTGAAACTAATTTCTGGACTCTGCAATGAGGGTTGTGGAATGCAGAATGACAAGCTTTTTTTGAACAAAAAATTCCAACTTCCGCTATCTGCATTTGTGGGTTGTGGAAGGCGGGAAACATATTTGCGAAAAAGCTCCAAAAAAGGAATTCTACTTTCTTCTTTGCGAATGTGGGTTATGGAAACACAAGACATGTGTAAAATAAATAAGGGCACTTCTGCAGTCCACGAAACCCCCCCCAAAAAAGGTTTGTTAAGGAAATTTTATTAAGGTCAAAACATAGTACGTACAATTTAAAAATCCCTTAGAAAGATCCAGACTTAAAAGCCAATTAAAAGGATGAGTGGGGCTCCCATTTTAGCAACTTAAAATGGGATCTGTTGCTGCCAGCAACAAATGGTAACTCACTGGGCAAAGCTGTTATCTCTGCACAGTTTTAGATAAAAATTTCAAAGAAGATATGCCAATTTTAAATATGTTTTAGTTCATAATAGATAGTAAATTCATGAAAACACAAACAAACCTAGCAGAACCATAGATACAATGGTCATCTTACAATCCCTTAACTATTGATAATGATACTCAATAAATGAATACGTCTTAGAATTAATAAGGTATTCCTGTAAGCAAGATGTCAACAGTGAGGGAAGTTTTAGAGAAGCTTCTGGTAAAACCTTGGATCTATCTCATGATCATCAAACCAGTGATCACCTTGAATATGGATTGTTTATTAGGAATATATACAACAATTTTTTCTTTTAGCATAAAAACTTAGTTGAAACAAGACCATTTCCATGGTAAGGTACAATGATATCCACAGGTCTTACCTGGAAACTGAACAAGCTAGCTCAGTCATGAGACTCCTTGTCTTTCGGATTTTACACCATAAGCAATTACCATGGCTTGGTAGCCACCTATTAGTAATTTCAGTCCAAATAAGGTCCATGAGCATAGTCAGCATGGTTTGTAAAAATACCCCCTATCCTTGAATACAACAAGTTGTATTTTAAACAAAGAAAAAGAAAAAGAATCTACAAATGCAAAATGCAAGCCATTACCCTGGCTTGGGAACCATCTGGTGGTAATGTCATTTAGTGATCATGTCTATGAACATGATAGGATTTCTTCTAATAAGACCCCCTATCTTATAGTTTATACTTATTGAGGTGATTTTGTTAATTCCAAGGTGATCATAGGTGAGATTAGAAAAGAACACAGGTTAAAGAGGTTGTTAAAGATGTGCTGCCAATAATCACTAAGGCACCGGACAAGAATACACGCATACTACTAAGAACTCAATTATCATTATGAGGATGGATAAAGATAGTGATTATAGGAACTGAAGATTTAATTTAAATATTTGGCATAGATCTTGGATTGCATTTCCATGAAGATACTGGTTCAGGTATAAACCAAGTGGATATTTCTGACACATCCAATTTAAAATTCCTCAGTTAAAACGCTCTAGGGATAAACCACTTTACCAAATCAAACCAGGTGCTATAAGCATGTTGTGTTTTGTAAAAAAAAGAAACAAGAAATCAATCAAACCAAAAAAATCCAAAAGAAAATCAATCAAAACAACACACCTATATACAGGTAAGAAGAGCTTACCTCAAGCAAAATTTCTTTTGAGAATATGGATGTTCATTGGATAAGTCTTAGAAATACCTTCCAACATTTGTTATCGAACAGTACCAGGGACAATATTTTTTGTAACAATGAATGGCCCTAACCACAGACACTGAAACTTGGTATCGTTTCTTTTGTTTTTGTTGGGTTTGTTCCACTTCAACACTAGATCCCCAACCCTAAAAATCACGATTGGTGGAGGATTTATCATCAAACCATCTCTTTACCAGTTGTTGATGTTGATATAACTTATTCCTAGATCTCTCTCTCTCTCTCTTCTCTTCTAGTTTAAGAAAAGTGTCGATTCGATTCTGAAGAGGGGAGGATTCGTCATTCTGTGAACAAGATTGTGCAATTTGTAATGATGGAAGAAGATGATTTGATGGTAAGATAGATTCTTCTCCATAGAAAAGGCAGTAGGGAGAATTTTCTATAGAAACCTTAGGTGTGATTTGATCTTCCCATAAGGCATGGAAGAGCTTTATATTGCAATATTTGTGGTGGGTGACAACAATTTTCTTTAAAATATTGATCAGATTCTTGTTTGAAGATTCCGTCAAACCATTACCTTGTGGGTAATAGTTCACAGAATACTTCACTTTAATCCCATTTTCAAGGGCAGATTGCATTAGATCAATCGAATTTAAATACGAGGCATTATAAAAAACTAAATATTTAGGCACCCCAAACCTAGTAACGATGTTACTCTCCAAAAAGGATATTACCGTGTTGGTATTGGAAATTTTAAGGGGAATTGATTCTACCCACCTAGTAAAATAATCTATTGCAGTCAAGATGTACTTTTGCTGCAACCCAAAGGGAGGAGTAATGGGACCAACAAAATCCTGTCCCCATTGTTGAAATGGAAACTAGACAGTGACAGGTTGGAGGGGTGAAGCTGGTTTTTTCAACTTACCAGTAAATCTTTGGCAGGCCTCACACTTTTGTACGAAGGTATGTGCATATTCGTATAATATGGTCCAATAGTATCCTACTCTTAACACTTTATGTGTGGTAGTTTCACCTAAAAAGTTTCCTCCTGCATGTCATGCATGCATTTCAAACAGACGTTTGTCGGCTTTTGTTTTTCTAAGCACCCGAGAAAAACACCATCATAATTTATATGGAGAAACACATTATCAATGAATTGATAAGGTGTTTCTTTCAATCATAATGTCCTACGCTTCTTAAATTCTAGGGTTGGAGGGGTATACTCGTGGATAAGATAAAATTTAATATCATCATACCATTTGAATGATGGAGCAGAAATAATGTCAATAGTGTCAACATACATGTCTTCCTCTCGAATCCATTGTTGTTCCTTCTCTGGGGTATTGGATTGGGATGTAGGATTAATCTCCAAATCATAGTCCTGGAGCACAGTTATTCAGTGAGCTCGTTTTTCTCCTAACTCCTTTTGAACCAACACATTTCTTATGGTTGTGTATGGGACGATCACCTTTGTTTTGGACTTCAACAAATAAGGCCTGAAATGATTCTCGACTTATAAACAATGTAATCCTACTTGTCAACCTATGTATAATTACATGTGGCCCATTTGAATGTATAACTCATAAATGAAACCGGGATCTCTGTGTCCTTTGCATTTTTCTGAGTGAGCATAGCAACATAAGAAAAATCAACAGAAAAAGTATATAAAATAAAAATATTTTGAAAAATTGGGAGGAATCAATGCAGGAACATCCATTATGGATTTCTTAATCTTGATGAAATCATCCTTTTGGATGTTAGACCATTTAAATAAAGTATCTTTCTTAATCATGTCCTGGCATGGTCTAACAATTTGTGCAGAATTTGGTACAAACCTCCTAACAAAATTAATATTCCCAAGGAAAGATTGCATGGATTTATTTGAGCTTGGGAGCCCAATTTTTGCAATGGATTTAGATCTCTCTGGGTCAATTATCATTTCATCCATTGAAATAATAAATCCCAGAAGTTTTCCTTCTGTAACTACAAAAAATTATTTCTTAGGGTTCAAAGAAATGCCATACTTCCTACATCTTTCAAAAACTTGCCTTAATGCGAACAAATGATCATGCCTTTTTTATCATCCAAAAAGGAATTCTCTAAGAGGAAAAGGTTCCCCAGGGTGTTCTAAAAGAATTTTTAAGCTGGTTGTAGGTCATGACCAAAACATGATTATAACCTGAAAATCCATCAAGCAAAGAAAACATTTCTACCCCTGAAACTCTTTGCAAAATATGTTCCATTGAAGGAACTGGCTAGTTGTCTTTTTTGGATGCTCTATTTAAATTATGGAAAGGCTACACACAGTTTGATCTCTCCACTCTTTTTGTCGGCAGGGACTAGGTTAGAGATCCATTGTGTGTATCTAACTACGAATATGATTATGGATTTTAGGAGTTTCTCAAGCTCTTTTTTTATGGATGGCTCTAGACTAGGATGCATCTTCCTCAACTTTTGTTGGTAGGGCCTGATGTTGGTATTTAGGGGTATGTTATGTTGCATGATAGAAGAATCAAAGGTTTTTAGATCATCATTGGTCCATGCGAAAACATCCTTGAATTATTTACATAGTTTAACTAAAGCTCTCTCCGCTTTCGGAGAATAAGCCAGCCCTATATTAATGAGCTGAGGGTTTTTCTCATTACCAATATTAACAGTTTTATAATTAAGAGTAGAAATATGATTTTTGCAATTGGGATTTCCTTTAAAATTATCTTGTAGGTCATAATATTCCTCTAAATTAATGACTTATTTAGGGATCAAGTTGGAAGGAAAATTATGATTAGACAGAGACTTATAATGTTCAGCCTCATATATAGCCAAGTATTTAAAAGTGTCCTGGGATGTCAGGAAGTCTAAAATATGAACATCATCATCAAATATTTTCAAACTAGTTACATTATCTGCTATAGAAGGCATGTACACAAGTTCAATATAGAAGGTATCAGGGGACATGGCTTTTGGTGGAATGAGCCTAGATGTAGTGTTTTCCAAATGATCTGCATCGAAATTTTGTGACCTAGGGATATATTTGATATTAAAATCCTTAAATGAATTTTTTCATGTCCCTAACTAACTTCTGATAATTCAACAAAAGTGGAGACAAAAAATGGATCTTATTTCTCACCAGCTTGACTACGATTTCAGAGTCTTCATAAGATTCAATGATTTGTGCTCCCAATTCTATTGCCTTCCCAAGGCCTATACCAGAGCCTCATATTCAACAATTTTATTGGTACACTCGAATTCAAGTCTAAAATCAATCATCCTTTTGGTGCCCTTAGGATCCATGAGTACACAACCTGCACCAGCACCATCCTTGGATTTAGACCCATTAAATAAAAGTGTCCAAGAAGAAAAAAATAATCTAAAATCCGTATTGACATTATATACATTATGCACATTTTATCCAGTAAATGGAACAACCGTGTAATTATAGATTTTTGACAATCTATCAACATTCTCATTAGGGGAAGAATCAACAGGAAAATTGCCAAAGTAAGAGTCGAAGGTGTTGTGTTCAATGACTATATTAATAAAGATGCAGGTTCACTTGGATCATTTAGATCCATGGCTGTTTGTTTCATGATAGGATCCCTATTAATATTAATATGATTTGGCCTTCCATTATATGGCAGCCACAAATGGGACTAGTCAGTGGTAGAGTATCCATTCATATTATTTGACTAGTCTTTGCTCAGCCACATACCATAAGTCTCAAGAACATCAGCTACTACAATATCCACTGTCTGATGTATTCTAGGGTCCACAGACAATGTTAAAAGGATGTTCTTGAGATCCCCTAGGACCTTAACTCTATATATGTCAAACTAAACTATTTGAGTAGGAGACGACTCCCAAGTTGCATTCAACTTCCTACAAATTGACACAAGCATAACATTAGATGATTCCCTTGAATCAATCAATGCAATTGTGTACGTTTCTATTAAAAACCTCAAAATTAAGTAGAAAAGGTGGGATCCTTTTTATACCAGACTTTTGAGCATTATTCTTTGTGCAAAATTCCAAATTATTATTTTGATCTTCTCTTGTTTTATTTACAATCATGCCTTTAGGTAGGTTTTCTCTTATAGATGGTATTTTGAGAATTTCAAAGAGATACATATTTTATTTATCCCTTTTTAAATCCTCTACCAAATTATACTCAATTTCAGGAATTACTGTTTCTTTTGGTGGTGGTACTTTACCTGTATTCGGAGAAGATGTCGAGGGTGGATTGTCCTATGATGTCATACCTTTTCTTCTGGTATTATAGGAATGCTACAGATCAAATATAGCTTCAATATCATCTTCTTCCTCTACCATCAGTAGCTCTAAAAAACAATTAGCAATGTTTACATGTGGATCTTGTTCTTCAATAGGAGGCATTGCTTCTGTAGCTTCCTTTTTAGTATCATCGTGGATAGTTTGGGGTGTAGAAATTAAGGCCTTGAATATAGAATATATCTCATTAGAGGTGATTGTTTTCCCAGGGTTTGTAGGTGGTTGATTTTGTGGAGGTTTGTAAGGTCTCATAAGCAGTGGCCTTGCCAAACCACTATTATTCACATAGTTGTCATTGCTAGCGCTCTTAAGATCTACCATGTCATTCAAAATATTTTGCAATAGTTTTTTAATGTTATCCATGTCATAAGGGTCTCTATTTTTGGGTGTGGGTTTGGAAACATTCTCCCGCCTTCTCCTAGATGTAGAAGGTTGGTCAAGCTCTAGATCGGGATTATCTTTAAGATTGAACATATCTTTCTCTACCAAGATAGCCTCCACAAAGGCCCCTTACAGAGTAGGTTTATGAGCACACTTAACCCACGTAGAAATTGATGTAGGAAAACCCTTAATGTAATAGGCTACCAAGAGTTCTTCGAGGGTAAGAACAGTGGCAGGATCCTGTTCTTCAAACATGAGAACATTTGATTAAAATATTTGACTCCTTCTTTTGGTTTTATCCTCAAAGAGGATAAATATATGACAAGATCCTCTCGGGTACTATCGTCTCCAAACATTTGGGGAAATAGTCCCTCAAACTCTTCCCAAGAATTAATAGAACCGGATTCTAAAGAAAAGTACCAATTGGAAGCTTTCCCTTCAAAATAATAAGGGAACAACCTGCACACCACATCCTCATGTATCACATCCCTCAATTTAATGGCTTGTATGAATTTCTTAACATGATCCTCAACAGGGATCCTATTAGCCAGATTAAACTTGGGAATCCACTTCTCAGGGTTTTTGGGAAATCTCTGTAATTGTCTAGTGACAAGAATTGTGTCCAGGTCAAGCCAAGGTCTTTTGAGTTGATTATCCATTAGTCTCTTTGATGGAGAAAAAGATATTGAGGATGTTTCACTATCCAAGGATTCTTCTGATAATGATGGATATGAATGAGGTGCTGTGGGTGGTGGTAATCCACCAGACTGGTCGTTAGGATGTGGATGTTCTGTGGATTAATCTGTAGTTCCCAACAGTGGAATTGCTTGGGTTTAGGGAGTGTCTCCCTGTTGAGATATATCTTGAGTACTGGTATCAACAAGTGAACTAAGAGTTGAAAGAGGAGAAGACAAGACGTTTTTGAGACTCCAAACTATCTCAGTCCCTGGTTCCACCCTTGCGATAATATTGTGGGAAGTTTTTCTCCACTATTCAAAAGTGAGGATTCCACCAGTGGGTGGTGTAAAAAGGGTTTCGGGTCTCCCAGTCGATCTTTCCGAAATAGGGGTGGTGAGAATTGGTGACTGACCTTCTGCAAGATGTGATGTAGACGTAGAAGCTTGCATGCGTCTCCTAGTAATGATAGGTGATATGGGGTGAGGATGTTTGGTTGTATTTTGTTTCGACATGTTTTACAATGGCCCTCCTTATAGCGCCATTTGTTGATCTCCCATGCTTGTAGGTTGCTAGAATATCTACAAGGTAGTTAACACAAGGAAATAGTCCAACCAGAAAGTCTTCAAATCGATCCCATGCAGAGATGATTCTATCGCCAAGTTGTTTGGGATGACTAGATCCCATGGATATGAGGCCTCCACTGGCACAAGGGTTTTTAGATATAAGTGGTCTGCTCTTCCCTCAAGGAAATCTGATGATGTTTTGAAGTAACTGGTTTCTAGACTAACTGTTCAAGAAAACTTAAACAGTGATTGTAACAGATTTAGGCAGGGAAGTTGTAAGATACGATTGGTAACAAGAAATTGATTACTCAACGTATAGAAATATAAATCGAGTTTAGTTTCCCTAAGAAACTTCAAAAAAAACCAAACAATGAAAATTACAATGCTTCATCCAAAGTGTTATAAGTGTGCAACATGTCCTATCAGTAATAGCAATTGAAAAATTAGTATCAGGTATTAATAACTACCTATCAGTTGCAGAACAAAGAACATGAATTAAATAATAACATTCATTAAATGCACATTTAATATGTTAATATTGTAAGGAAAAATCAATACATAAACTAACACATCTAGTATATAAGCAAGCAATGATCATTATTCTAGATAAATAGAAGAAAGACTTGAATTCATGAAAAAAATTTAACGAATAACCATAAAACATAACATAAATAGCAATGTAATTATTCAATTTGCAAAACATTACAAAGTACAAAATTACAAATCTTTCCTGGTATGTGCTTGGTAGTCTCCTCTCCTGTATAGTTTTCTTAGGATTAATGCCTCTAGTCCCCTTTACTAGCGAAATACCCTTCCTTTAAATGATATTAAAATTTAAAAAAAAAGGGAATTTCTCAAGATGTGGGATTACAAGATATTTCAATTTCATGGTTTGCCAAGGGAGGAATGCCACCCTGAAAAAGCATCCATAAAATCTTGGATGTATTTAAACTGAGCATCTCTAAATGCAATTCAACTTTACATATTAAGGATGTGACCTCCTTCTTCTTGATATCCATCCATTCTTTGAGGAAGAGATCAATCCTCATTAATGAAGCGAGAGGTGTCTCCACCCAATGCTTGATTTTCTCCATAGTAAGCCAAGTCATCTCCAAAATATACTCCTTCATTTTGGAAGAATCACTCTGAATTTGCTCCAGCTTCAATTTTGGAGGCATGGACTCGTTGATAGGATCTAGGAGTGGTAGATCCAGATACTCGAGCAATGTTTATGAGGAAAAATACCTCCTTTTGCAGGCCAATTTCCCATCTTTGATGATGGATTCCACTAGATCAGAAACGCTTTCCCATGTTTCAATTATCACCTTGATTTTGTTGAGCTTAAGCTTATCTAGTATTGGAAGATCTTCTGGTCTGTCTTTGATATATTTCTGCCACTCTATAATATGATCATAAGCTTTAGTTTCTTCTTGTCTTCTTTTGTGATGCTCATAGAGGACTTCTGACTAATTCTCAAATGAAATATATAGCTTCTGCATCTCATTTAACCCTTTATATAGATTAACCTTGCCTTGATAAAATTGATCATGTATTTTTCATGATAATTGTTTAAACTCCTCTCCCATAAATTTGGAGAAAGAAGAGGAAGTAGATGCAAGTTGGAGGTCTTTGAGTTGTTTTTCAAACATGGAAATTTTGTTTTCCTGTTGTTCAGTTAAGAGATCCTCCTTCTCAAGTTGTCAGTTCAGATAATTGTTCTTCTTATGAAGCTGATTTAAATTCTCTTCATATTCCTGTTTGAGAAATTGAATTTCCTACATGTCATGTACCTGAGCTTGTGTTAGGTCATGTTTGGAATTTTGTAGCTCTCGTTCATTTTCTTCGAATTCTTTGTTCAGCTGAGATACTGAATCAAAATTTTCTCTAGCAAAAGCCCCCATGGAAGCTGTTGTATCCAAGGCTCCTTGTTTGTTATCAGAAGAGTCCCTTTTCCAAATGATCTGGATATGGGCTGGCACCTAATTTTCTATTCATTCCCTTGTCCTCTTAGCTCACTTCTTAATTACAAATTCATCTTTCTGGCTCCAAAAATACTTTCCCAGAGAAATCACTGCATCCTCGGCAAAATCTATCATTTCCTATGTAGTTGAGATAGTTCCCTGATGAACAATCACTAGAGGCTCAAGTTGGGAAGTTTGGGGATTGGGGAATTCCACACTAAGAGGTGAAATAATAATAGGAGGTGTAAGAAAAATAGCTGTAAGGGATGAAGAGATAGAGGTGGGGATAGGTATCGAATTTTCATGGGAAGAAATTGTAGAGACGGAGGAAGTATCTAGTTGTGGAAAAACAAAATGTGGGGATGTTGGGGTAGTGTGGAGTCCGGATGAGGTTGAAATAGTAGGTGAAGTGGGAGGGGAGATAGAGCTAGGCGCCTCTATTAGTCTCAAGGGTGTGATGGTGGTGGCTGAAATAATTTGATATAAATTGATGCAGGAAAAAGGAAGTTGGGGAAATGATGAATAAACAATACTCCTATATAATTGGGTGGTGGTAATGGATGAGGTCATGGAAGTAAGAACATTAACAGGGAAAGTAGAAGGATTGTTTTCCTCCTCCAAGTCATTGTGTATCTCATGTATCTCAACATTATCTTGAGGAAAAGGTTCTACTTGCTGAATTGGAGGAATTTGCAGGATCTGTTGTTCAAGCCGCTCCACTCTTTGAATTGCTTGTGGTGGAGGTTGAGGGATTTATTCTTGTCATTGAGTTTCAAGAATGACCTCATGAACCTTTTTCTTTTTTGGTAGAGTGTAACATACCCATACAACCTAAAAAAATGCATATGTAAAAAAAATCTTTGATATAGGTCATGGGCCATGTATCCTCCTATATCATTTATTCTTAAGATTACTTGTTTTCGGTATAGGACTTTCCAAAATTAAAAGGCCCTTTCTGCAATTTGTCTTCCTCCTGTACAATTTGGATTTTGGAACCCCATATTACATTATATTTTATTTTTCTCCTTCCACGTTCTGCATTCTGCAGGGTAGACTCCATGTTGAGGAAAACCCATATTACTTTATATTTTATCTTTCTCCTTCCTCATTCTGCAGGGCAGACTTTGGGTTGTGGAAAACTCATATTAATTTATTATTTTCCTTTTTCCCTTCCTCCTTCCGCCTTCCTCCTTCCACATGGTGGGATCCAGGTAGCGTAAAACTCATTACTTTATTTATTTTTCTCCTTCTACCTTCTGCACGGAGCACTCCGGGTAGTGAAAAAATCATATTACTTTATTATTTTTATTTTTTGCCTTCTTCCTTCTGCATTCTACCTTCCACATTCACACTGCCACATCCCTTGTTGTCAACCTAGTGCGATGGAGAGGACACGATGCTATAACCAGGAATCTATCCCCATGAACATAAGAGAAATGCATTGTAAGTAAAAGACATATGCAGATGTATAATGGAGGAAAATACAATGGAAATAAATCTCTTTCAATACATTCATAACAATTCTTAAAACAAATGCATTGCAGCAATTAATACAACAAAGCACTTATCTCTAAATTGAGTTGCACACAACTAGCTATGTCACTGCAACGTTCCACCCAACCATAGGCCAGTTGTTCTCATCAATATATCAACACAACTGCCACCACTAAGTTGGGCATTATTTATACAAGGAATAAGGGAACAACATGCTCACACATAGCCAAATACAAATCAAGGTTTAACCAAGCCAATCCATAGTTGGGTTTATTAGGCTACTAAGGCAGTGAAAAGGAAGAGTTTTTAAACTAGTGAGCTCAACCATAGAGCTATGGAAACCTCTGCAAGATCTATCTACCTTGGCCTCCACAATACCTACACACCCAACACAAGGAAGTATTCCCTTCACTGCTACATAGTCCCTTATGCCATACCTTCCCTTCGAGTTCTCTCTCATGTGTGCATAGAAGATTAGCCAACCCCTTTTGATCTTTCTGTGAGGTTCCTCTCTTCACTAGATTTATCAAGCCAATTCTGGTCCTATTCCACTCCTAATTTAGTTCAGACCAAACAAGGATGCACATAACAACAAATACAAGTGCTAAGCATGAAGGAAAAAATGTTTTGGCAACCAAAAATGAAATGGTAGATGGGGAAATAAATCCTTGGTGAGAAATTAGATTTTAGAACATGTTTATGGGAAAAAATGACCTCTACAAACCCCCAAGTCATGAATCTCTTTTCCCAGCCATGGAGAAATGAAGGAATTCCAAAAACCCGTGAGGGAAAAATTCCCAGCAGTATCCAGCTACGTGAGGAAGAGAAACACATGAGTTAGGAATGGTTTGGGCACACATTTTTGGGCGTTTAATTTCCCCACAAGAAAAAAATATGATTTCCCATATTGATGGCTTTCCCCAATACGAAATTGACTGCCATATCTTTCCATTCCCAATGCATTAATTGCATCAAACAACTCTTGGAAGAATTAAATGATTGGGTGCATAAGTCAAAATGGGTAGTTGAGAATTTATGGGTTCTCTCATTGAAAGTTGTCTTGGATCAATGGTTTGAATAATTTCCCTCCCTATTCCTTGTGAAAATCATGCCCCCATCTCTTGTTGCATTACATAGCTAGTTGTGTGTATTTTATGAAATTGCATATTTACATGATGTCTCAATTTATATTATGCTTGGCTAGCATGAAACCCATATGCATCGATTTTAATTGTTGATACATAAAATGATAAATCGATGGCAGGGCCTTGGCCTTGAGCTCCTCACCATGATTTAATAACGATATTTACATCATGTACATTTTTAATGCAATGGGGCAAAATAGGGATATTACATTCCCCTCCCCCTTACATTAGCACTTTCATCAGTGCTCTACAAAATTGAACAAAAATGGATGTGCCACTCTCATGGAATCCTCTAGCTCCCATGTATCCTTATCGAGGTTGTAGTGCTTCCATTACACCTTTACCTGTCCAGTGGCTCGGTTCTGGAGTACTGTTAACTTCTTGTCTAGGATGCGCAATGGCTCGGTTTAGAACTCTCCCTCGGGTTCCACCTGGATCACATCCCAATTAATCACATGGTTAGGATCATGTACATATTTCTTAAGCAAATAGACATGAAAAACATTATGAGCGCTAGTGATATTTGGAAATGCAAGTCTATATGCAACTGACCCTATTCTTTCAAGCACTTCAAATGGCCTACAATATCTAGGTGATAGCTTGGCACAACTCCTAAGCCTCAAGGAACTCTTTCTTGGCCTTACTCTAAGATAAACATGATCCCCAAGAATGAACTCCTTATGCACTCTATGCTTATATTCATATCTCTTTTGTCTATCTTGGGTTGCTTTCAAGTTCTTCCTAATCTTTGCATCCTCTTGTTCCATTTTCTTAAGTAATTATGGACCAAGCAAAATTATATTCATTGGATTATCCCAAGTCATTGGTGTCCTACATATTCTTCCATATAAAGCCTCATATGGACTTATTCCCAATGATTCTTGTTGCCCGTTATAATATGCAAACTCTACTAAGTGTAAATAATCCTCCCACTTGGATGGTTTATCCATTACATACAAGCGAAGCATGTCTTCAAGAACCTGATTTACTATATTTTTTTTTCCATTGGTTTGAGGATGGTAGGAGGTGCTAAAGTTCAGATTTGTACCCAAATATGCAAAAATACCCTTCCAAAAATTTGAAGTAAACTTGGTATCTCTGTCAGAAATTATTTCCTTAGGCAATCCATGCAATCTAAAAATTCCTTCATGAAAATATTTGCAATATCATCGAATTTATATGTGGACTTGAATGGTATAAAATATGTTTCCTTTGTTAATGTATCCACCACAACCATGATGGAATCATGTTTTCTCATAGTCATTGGAAACCTTGTAATAAAATCCATGGAAATGACTCACCATTTCTATTCCGGGATTGGAAAATGTTGCAACAAACCTACTGGGTGTTGATGTTCAAATTTCGCTTGCTGAAATTTCATGCACTTAGAAATATACTCAACAATGTCATTTTTCATTCCCGTCCAAACACACTGCTTTCTGGCTATAGCAATTGTTTTCTGATATCTTGGGTGACCAGAATATGGATCTTGATGGATTTCATCCATAACAATCCTTCTCAAGTCTGCCCCAATTGGAATATAAATTCTATTCTTATAAGCAAGAAGTTCATCTCCTTCCAATTGATATCTTTCGTACTTCCTTTCAAGGTTTTTCTGCTACAACTTGTCCTTTATCTGCACATACACTTCATCCTCGACAATATGTTTAATAATATGCTACCTCAAATCTACATGGCAAGTACTAAGAGATTCCACATGAATTTCATGTACCTTCTTGCTGAGTGCATCAACCACCTTGTTTTATTTTCCTTTAATGTGTTTGATTTCAAAATCAAATTCACACAAAAATTCCAACCATCTAGCTTGCCTAGCATTTAAAGTTGGCTGATCAAACAAGTATTTTAGATCACAATGGCATGTCCTTAGCTCAAATTTCCTTCCCATTAAGTAATGCATCCACATCTTTAGAGGATGTACTATGTCTTCAAGTTCTAAATCATGAGTAGCATAGTTCTTCTCATGCTCCTTAAACTTTCTTGACTCATAGCATACCATGTGGTTGTCTTTCATAAGAACTCCTCCAAGTCCTTGATTGCATGCATCGGTACACACCACAAAGTGTTTTTCTAGGTTTGCAACTTTCAAAATTGGTGCACTCGTAAGAATATTATTCAACCTTTGGAAAATTTCCTCATAGATTGGTGTGCATTCAAACTTTATCCCCTATTTTTCAAGGAAGAGATTGAATGTGCGACCTTGGAGAATCCTTCAATGAACCTATTGTAGTACCTGACAAGTCCCATAAAGGATCTCAGATCTGTCACATTTATTGGAGTTGGCCAATTCATAATGGGCTCAATATTCTCAAGGTCCACAGATATTCCTTCGTCTGAAATAATGTGACCCAAATAATGAATTTTATCTTTATAAAAGTCACATTTTCTCAACTTTGCACATAGCTTATGCTCCCTTAGTTATTGCAATGCCATTCTCAAATGTTCTTCATGCTCTTCTTCATTTTTAAAATAAATAAGAATGTCATCTAGGAAGACAAGAACAAACTTGTCAAGATACTTGCTAAAAACACTATTCATGAGACTGTAATATCCCAAATACTGATATTCTCTAATGTTCTATGATAGTGCTGACTCGCACACTCAATCTCATACAAATTTGCAAAATAATTGTGCATGCAAACTCGCCATGTAAAAATTCCCTAAAATATAGCTAAATTAGGGTTAGGTTTTTGCAGAGATAAATTAACACTTACCACTGATATTTTGGCCTATAATGAATCCAGAGATAGATGCATGCATAAGGGTCCATATGGGTGGTCTAATAATGCTCTCTTCCTTCTGTGTTACCACCCCGCAGTACCGTAAACACCCTCCAAACTGAAGGTGATTTTTTTATAGGAGAAGAGGTCCATTTGGGATGAAACTGTTTGAGCTTGTCTATCTACTGATGCCGAAGAGATGTCCTGGCAAATGCGGAGGTTTGGATGCCCCTAAGTGCCCTAGCGAATTGATTAGCAGATCTGCTGTTCACGCCCCCAACTGATCTATTTGGATGATAGCTGCTCCAAGTGAGCAAACTGATGGCTGATAATCACTGCATATCGTAGGATAGGCCTGCTAAGAAAGAGGAAGCTGACATGTGGAGGAAAGACTAGGTTTTGTGGTCCCAGTAAATCCTTTTGTGTTTTCCTTCCTACTTTTGGCTGCAAAATCTGGATATGCTAATAACCCTTAGGAATGTGTTGGATCTCCGAATACTGTAGTATATGATGGATGCAATGGATAAACCTAGATGATCTATCCCAATAAGAGACTAGGGCATATATCTCATTGCCGAACCCTCGCTAGTTGAAGACACCGTCTCCAACCCCAACTGCCGTGGCTGCACGCTGTGCTGTTGCTTGAAACTCCAAAATGAATCAACAATAACAATAGCTATCTCTTTGTTCTAATAACCCTTCTTAAATAGAATAGCATGTACTTTTAGGGCTTGTATGTCACTTTTAGGGTTTATGCTTCACTTTTGCATGCATGGAATTCTAATTTCATGTTGACTTTAACACTAAAATAAGGCCTGCATGCTCCGCATGCTTTATGATATGAAATCTTATGGCCTTGTTACTACATTGATCACTTAATACTACTGAATTGATGTACCTTTATGATCCTAGTGCTATTAGTCCTCAGTTATTCCCTTTTTATAAAAATGTAACATTATGGTCCTCCCTTGCCAAAGATTGCTTGTCCTTAAGCAATGCCAACACAAATACACCATCAATCAATTGAGCCAACTGAATTCAGGGATGATCCCAGGGTCCCAAATTATCCTAGGAGATCTATAGCACCCTTTGCTCAAAATACTGCACTGCATAGTACCAGCACTAGAGACCTATTGAAAGCATCCTCTAGCAATCACTAAATTGTCAGTCACTGTAATCCCAGGGTCCCAAATCAATATGAGAATTGTAGAGGTCAAAATTGTTGATGTATATGTAACTTCAGAATGTATTTCAATTGTATTTCTTATGTATTGTAACCTGATGTTTATTCTGGAATGTACTTGAGTCATGTCATGCCCCGATGTTCCTATCAGGAAGATCTATAATGTAAACAAGTCATGTCAAGTCATTGTGGGTAACCCTCCTATTGTCTAAGGGTTAAATTCCCTGGAGTTCCAGGGCACTAGGGTTATTAGAATCTCCTAGTGAGGTCGGCCCTAGTAGGGTTTTAGTCATGTTAGGATTAGTATAAATAGAGAGCTAGACTCTCTATTTAGTACACATCACATACACACTCAAGTGTAGCACATAGTTGAGGAAGGAGAATACACTGGGGCTAGATAGAAAGAAGGTTACTGCTGTCGGGAGATCACTTATTGTTTTGGGTTCTACTTTTGGTGCTGATTCTATCTCTAAGGAAGTTGAACGGTTTTCACCATTTATGGTTTCCCCAAGGATAAACACTGTGTTCATTGTCTCTTTTGTTTGATTTTTGTGCTTGTTATTCTCTTAGTTAAAGATCCTAATGTTATGCTAGCTTAATGATGAAATTCTAACATGGTATCAGAGCTAACCTGAGAAGAATACACTATGCTGTTGTGGGAACTAGGACCTTCCTCCATAGATTTTCAGCAAAATTAAGGTGGAATAACTCTCCTCCTTAGGGCGCATCTTTATGTCGACGCATAATCCAATTCTGAGGTTTTTCAATTTTGGAACCAACACTGCTGCCGAAAATTAGGGGTTTTCAAAGAAGAAGAATTTTTCAGTGAGCTTAGGCCTGGATTGATATCCTCCCCAAAATCGAAGTTAGGAATCAAATTCAAATCATTTGGGTGGATAGAACTCCGGAAAAGCAAAACCCTAATTTGCTACTGAACCAGCACTGCAAGATTTCAGCTTCAAATCCAGATCTGACATCTTGACCTGCTAAGATCTAAATCTTTTGTATTTCCATTTGAGGTTCTCAATTTAAGATGTCTCATCATACCAATATTGATGAAAAGCTTGAGGGAGTTGATAAATTCCGATCCTGGAAGTATAGGATCTCCCTGGTCCTGGAAGAAAATGAGTTGGACTCCTATATCAGTGAGGAGGTTCCAGTTCTAGAGGGAGATGAGGCTAAGGCCTTACATAAGAAGAAGTTGGTTATGGCAAAGAGAATCATTGCTTATTCTATCAAGGATCATCTCATACCACAGGTGTTTTCCCTCAAGACACCTCAAGCTATGTTTGATGCCCTAACCAAATTGTTTGAAGGGAAGAACATAAACCGGAAGATGACTTTGAGAAACCAACTAAAGAATGTAAAGATCTAGAATGCTGAGACCATCCAGTCTTACTTTACAAGGGTAACTCAGATCAAGGAACAACTGGAAGCAGTAGATGAAGAAGTGGAAAATGCAAAAATTGTGATGAACACCTTGAATGGTCTCCCTAGATCATGGGACTCTTTCATTCAAGGGATCTGTGCCAGAAAGAAGTTATTCAAGTTCAGAAGACTATGGGAAGAATGGTCTCAAGAAGAAGCCTAGATAGCAGCTCGAGAAGAAAACATGGGAAGTGAAGATCAAGCTCTTACAACCCACACCAAGAAAACCAAAAGGGACCATCATCACTCCAAAGTTAAGCCTTATCACTCTAGAAGAGATTGGGCTACTGTTAGATGTTACACATGTGATTAGAAAGGTCACATATCCAAATTCTTCCCTAACAAAGGGAACTCAAAGAAGAAGAAGGGAAAAAAGAGAAGACATCATGCTCATGCTGTAGAGGATGATGAACCTTCCACAAAGAGAATCAGACAAGAAAGTGATTCTTCAAGTGATGAAGAATATGTACTGATCTCCACTCTCAGGGGAACTGTTTCACATGGAAGCAATGATTGGCTCATAGACAATGGTGCTTCCAAGCACATGACAGGATTCAAAGAATCATTTGTGAAGCTATTTGAACATGAGTCACCTCACAAGGTGAAACTTGGGGATGACTACCAGTATCCAATAAAAGTTAGTGGTGAATCCTCATATATACTAGACTCTGGAAAGTATTTGAAGATGATGAATGTATTATTTTTTCCAGGATTAAAGAAGAACCTCCTCTCCATATCTGCATTGGATGCAAAAGGAATGAGGGTTGCTTTCGTAGATGGCAAAGTTCTTATGTGGCCTAAGGGAAAGACTTTTGATGATGCAATAGTGATTGGGGAACAAGAAGGAGGTCTATACAAGTTGAAGGGCCAACCAGAACAAGCTTTGGTTCATGACTCAGTAGAACCAAATGAACTTTTGCATAGAAGGCTTGCACATGTGCATTATAGAGAACTACAACTTGCAAGCAAAGCTGTTGAAGGTCTTCCAGAAATTCAAGCAAAACATGAAGGAGTCTGCAAAGGATGTGCGAAAGGAAAGAACACAAACAAGACATTTCCAAGTAGTGAAAGAAAAGCAAAAGGAATCTTGGAAATCATCCACTCCGATGTATGCAGACCAATGTCATCAAGCTCACTAAGCATGTATGTGTACTATGTTTCTTTTATTGATGACTTTTCTAGGAAGACATGGATTTACTTCATTAAGAATAAAGATTAAGTATTCAGCAAGTTCAAGGAATTCAAAGCCTTGATCGAGAACCACACTGAAAGGAAGATCAAGAATTTTCGATCAGACAATGGTGAAGAATTCAGTTCGAATGAGTTCAAGAAACTATGTAAGGACTCAGGGATTAAGAGGGAGTTGTCCACTCCTTATAATCCACAACAAAATGGAATTGCAGAAAGGAAGAATATAACTATCATGGAAGCTGCAAGATCTATGCTTCATGATCAAGATCTTCCTATGCATCTTTGGGCAGAAGCAGCTAGAACAATAGTGTATGTACAGAACCGTACTCCACACAGAGTACTCGAGAACAAGACTCTGGAAGAAGTCTTCTCCGGCAAGAAACTAGAAGTCATCCATCTCAGAATATTCAGTTGTCCTATGTACACACACATTCCAAAAGAGAAGAGAACAAAATTAGATCCTTTACGAAAGAAGGGTATCTTTGTGGGATACTCTAAAAGCTCGAAGGCTTAGAGAATATACTTCCCAGGGTTCAAGAAGATTGACATCAGCAGGGATGTAATATTTGACAAAGATTCAGCCTACATCAAATCTAGAATGAAACCTGCTGAAGAACCTGAAGAAGAAGAAGCTCCCAGAATTCATGATACAATCATGAACGAAGAAACTCAAGAAGAAGATCAAGAATTTGAAGAACCACAAAGACCTGTAGATCCACCACAGAAAAAGAATCCTCACAAGAGAAAACCTGCTTGGGTACGAGAGATTATCCATGGTCCGGAAAGATATGGGATTCCAGAAGAGAATCTCAGAGAAAGAAAGAGGACCAGATCCTGTTCCAGTTATGTAGCATTACTATGTGATTTTATTGATAAAGAACCTTCCAAATATGAAGAAGCGGCAGAACGAAAAGAATGGAAGGATGCGATGATCTAAGAGTATCAATCGATCATGAAGAATAATGTTTGGGATGTTGTCCCAAGACCAAAAGGGAAGTTTGTCGTAACTTCCAAATGGATCTACAAGATCAAGCATGTTGCATATGGTAGCATTGAAAAATATATACCAAGATTTGTTGCTCGTGGTTTCTCCTAGAAAGAAGGAATATACTATGAAGAAACCTTTGCACCTGTAGCCAGATACACTTCCATCAGATCGGTACTTGATCTGGCTGCAGTGATGAAATGGAAGATACACCAAATGGATTTCAAGACTACTTTCTTGAATGGTGTAGTGGAAGAGGAAGTGTATGTGGAGCAACCACTTAGTTTTGGGACACATGACAGGGAGTCTCATGTCTGTAAATTGAAGAAAGCCCTGTATGGTTTTAAACAGGCACCCAAGACATGCTACGGAAATTTTGACAGCTTTCTATCCAGTTTGGGCTTTACCAAGAGTAAAGCAGATTCCAACCTTTACTACAAGGTTGAAGATGGTAACCTAGTGATACTCCTACTATATGTAGATGATCTATTTGTGACAGGTATGGACGGGTTGATTGCTGATACGAAGAGAAATCTTGCTGCCAAGTTTGAAATGAAGGACTTGGGTATGATGCATTATTTTCTAGGTATGGAGGTGTGGCAAACTACGGATGGAATCTTCCTTGGACAAGGGAAGTATGTAGTAGATATCCTAAAGAGATTTGGGATGATGGAGTGCAAGGCATTAACCACACCTATGGCATTGAATCTAAAGCTATTGAGTGATGCTTCATCAGAGAAAGTTGATGCCATGATGTATCATCAGATGATTGGGTCCTTGATGTATGTGACGAACACGAGACCAGATATTTTCTTTGCTATGAACACCTTGAGCCAATACTTGACAGATCCGAGACATGTTCACTTGACTGCTGCAAAGCATATTCTGAGGTACTTGAAGGGTACGGTTGATTATGGGGTCAAGTATAAGACTGATCAAAGGATTAACCTGGAGGGTTATGTTGATTTAGATTGGGTAGGCAGTGCCATTGATAGGAATACCACTTCAAGGTGTTGCTTCAGTATGGGATCAGGTGTGATCTTGTGGTTTAGAAGGAAGCAATCCTGTGTGGCACTGAGTAAAGCTAAAATAGAGTATGTTACAGCCTGTTCAGCTAGTTGTGATGTAGTATGGCTGAGGAAGCTACTGTCTGATTTATTTGATCTCTAGTTAGATGCTACTTGTATATACTGTGACAACCAAAGTTGTGTAAAGTTGTCAAAGAATATAGTATTCCATGACAAGTCGAAGCATATCAAGATCAAGTATCACTATATCATGGATATGGTGCAGAGAGGAACAGTGAAGCTCTAGTATGTTGCGACGACTAAATAGATAGTTGATGTGTTGACTAAGCCATTGGCTAGGGTGAAGTTTGAGCACTTCAGGGAGAATCTTGGTATTCTCCAGATCGAGATTCCTCCCAAGAGGAAGTGATGTGTCCGTGTTGAGCCCTTCTGACATGGTGAGAGGATTGGTTCCTTCCATGGTCAGATGAAAGTGTTGTTCCATTTCAACATGGTGAGAGGATTGGTTCCTTGCATGGTCGGATATAAGAGTTGTGACATGGTGAGAGGATTGGTTCCTTTGATTGTCAAATGTATGTGAAGACACATCTAGTATGAAAAAGGACTAGCTCTATGTGGATGCCACACCCAGTATGAAAAAGGATTGGCTTTGTGAAGACACATCTAGTATGAAAAAGGACTAGCTCTATGTGGATCCCACATCCAGTATGAAAAAGGACTGGCTCTATGAAGACTCATCTAGTATGAAAAATGACTAGCTCTATGTGGATGCCACACCCAGTATGAAAAAGGACTGGCTTTGTGAAGACTTATCTAGTATGAAAAAGGACTAGCTCTGAGTGGATCCCACACCTAGTATGAAAAAGGACTGGTTCTGTGAAGACTCATATAGTATGAAAAAGGACTAGCTCTGTGTGGGTGCCACACCTAGTATGAAAAAGGAATGGCTCTGTGAAGATTCATTTAGTATGAAAAAGGACTAGCTCTGAGTGGATCCCACACCCAATATGAAAAAGGACTGGCTTTGTGAAGACTCATCTAGTATGAAAAAGGACTAGCTCTAAGTGGATGCCACATCTAGTATTAAAAAGGACTAGCTGTGTCTGATGATACATCCAGTATGAAAAAGGACTGGCTCTATAGATGTACATCCAGCATGAAAAAGGGTTGGCTCTGTAGAGATTCATATGACGAGAAGAATCAAGAGATAGAACCTGTGATGATGACCTAGTGATGAGTCAGATCGAGTGATGATGATCCAGCAGTGATGATCCAGATCAAGTGATGATGTCGAGTGATGATCCAGATCCAGTGATGATGTCAAGTGATGATCCAGATCTGATGATGAAAATGACTCGAAGATGAAGATGACTTGAAGATGAAGATGACTTGAAGCTGAAGAAGACTTGAAGATGACGAAGACTCGATGATGATCCAGAAGATACAGAGAAGAAGACTTGTGCTGAAAATTGTGTCAAAAGAATACCTTCCTAGTTAAGAGGGAGTGTTGATGTATATGTAACTTTGGAATGTATTTCACTTGTATTTCTTATGTATTGTAACCCAATTTTTATTCCAGGATGTACTTGAGTCATGTCATGCCCTGATGTTCCTATTGGGAAGATCTATAATGTAAACAAGTCATGTCAAGTCATTGTGGGTAACCCTCCTATTGTCTAAGGGTTAAAGTCCCCGGAGTTCTAGGGCAATAGGGTTATTAGAATCTCCTAGTGAGGTCGGCCCTAGTAGGGTTTTAGTCATGTCAGGATTAGTATAAATAGAGAGTTGGAATCTCTATTTAGTACACATCACATACACACTCAAGTGTAGCGCATAGTTGAGGAAGGAGAAGACACTGGGGCTAGATAGAAAGAAGGTTACTGCTGTCGGGAGATCACTTACTGTTTTGGGTTCTACTTTTGTTGCTGATTCTATCTCTGAGAAAGTTGCAGGGTTTTCACCATTTATGGTTTCCCTGAGGATAAACACTCTGTTCATTGCCTCTTGTGTTTGATTGATGTGCTTTTTATTCTCTTAGTTAAAGATCCTAATGTTATGCTAGCTTAATGATGAAATTCTAACAAAAATGCATCCATCGCTACCCTATGTAGTATCGACACAAGGAGCATCCCGAAGACTCCCAAGTAACCCCATCCATAAACATTGTATCCATCCCTCATAAGGTCTCCCACCTAGATCGTAATGCAAACTTTTCCATCTTTCATCCCAAATATCCCAAGGATGTTGTGGGACTATAACGCTGGCTAGGAATGGCTTCCCAACAATTGCCCATTCAATAGGACACCACCCCTTAATCTCATTAGACCCCCAAAAAGCACCTTGTCCATAAGAACCATCACAAGGAATAATCCTACGAAGATGATATTCTTCCCTTTTGATTTCAATTGGAATGCTCATATATCATTGCCCAATTTCTTGATCCTAGCCAACCTGTAAAAACCATCTGCCATTATGCAAATGTGGACTCAAGCTACTGCAAGCCTTTTCTATGTACTCCTGAATAGGACTGCTTTGAAATGCAATAGTATGTTTCTTTTGTTGCCTCATCAAGGAATCCAACTGCTCTTCAATACTAGAAATCCTAACCTCTGACTCGGTACATACAACTCGAAGAACTGTAAGCTCAACATCTCGTTGTACTATGGTGTCTCGGAATATCTTGGTCCTCTCTTTCATCGCTAGAATGCTTTCTTTAACCCGTTCAATCTTATTTCGGTGACTATCATCTGGAATCTCCATCTCATGCATGTATAAACTCTCCCTAACCTCCATGTCTAACTTCTCACTGTCTCGACTCTTGTGCTCATTGCCTTGCACCTCATGTATTTCACCTGTCATAATTGTTTGGATTCTTGCTGAAGGTGATGAAGAGTGTACCAAATCCAACTCATCACATGGTTTTTCCACAATCTGACTAGCTAATGTGCTTGTGTCACTAGACTCATAGGATGTCTCTAATGCTATCTCCTCATGCACATCCTCATCATGTACTGCTAACTCCAAATGAAACTCACCAACAACTTGTACTTCATGCTTATGTTTCTTCACTCCCCCAACTATGCCTTTAAGGAGATCCTCATCCAAATGCAAAGTAGCTAATTTAATGGCATTTGTCTCAATCATGGGGTTGAGCTGGAAGGATGTATCTAACTTCTGCACCCAATTTCGGGTTGGGGCACCCCGGGTACCCTCAAAGGTAGGGATAATCAGTTTCCCTATGGTGCGCCGTAACTGATAGTTTTGGGTGAATGGCCTATTGTAAGCTCTAGGTCTGTTCTTACTTTTAAAGTGCTAGAATTCAGTGAAGGTCATGGATGAATGGAAGTCATCTCCTAAATCTCTATACTCTCTTAGATAGGCACTTATTGATTCTTCTGGTTCTACTTGTGCTAAAGGCATTGCAGCTAGACTATCTAAGAATTGAGGCATGGTAGGTCGGGAAGGCTTGTTGTATATATGGGGATGGCTCTGCACAGTGTTATGTAAGTGCTCCCCACTACTACTGGTGGATACCCTATCGCTATTGGGAAACAAGGGACTGTGTGGGGTGGGCCCATTTTTCTCTGTCATTTTCTTGAAGGTACTCGTCATTTCTTTTTTCCTAGTAGTGAGTTCTTTTATGGCCGACATGAGGCTATTGAAATTTGTTTTATCATCATCAGCCATTGTTTCTTTTCCCTTTCCAAACCGATACTTTCTATCTCGCAACTCTATGTCCTATAATTCCTCTTCTCCTCTATCACTATTTCTAAACCTCTGTCTTCGGTAAGTAATGTTGTATGGATCTTTTGAATTCATTTACACACTTTTCATGCCCACAACTGACAAGGAACATGCTCTGATACCACTATAATATCCAAAATAATGATATTCTCTAATGTTCTATGATATTGCTGACTCGCACACTCAATCTCATACAAATTTGCAAAATAATTGTGCATGCAAACTCGCTATGCAAAAATGCCCTAAAATATAGCTGAAATAGGGTTAGGGTTTTGCAGAGATAAATTAACACTTACCACTGATATTTTGGTTGATAATGACTCCAGATATAGCTGCATGCATAAGGATCCAGATGGGTGGTCTAATAATGCTCTTTCCTCCGGTGTTACTTCCTCATAGTATCATAAAAACCCTCAATATTGAAGGTGACGTTTTTGCAGGAGAGAAGGTCTGTTTCGGCTGAAAATTTTTGAGCTTGTTTGTTTGTTGATGCTGAAGAGATGGCCTAGCACATGTGGAGGTTTGGCTACCTCTAAGTGCCCTAGGAAATTGATTAGCAGATCTACTGCCAACGCCCCCAACTGATCTGTTTGGCTGATAGCTACTCCATGTGAGAAAATTGATGGTTGATAATCACTGCATATCGAAGGATAGGTTTTCTGAAAAAGAGGAAGCTAACATGTAGAGGAAAGACTGGGTTTTGTGGTCCCAGCAAATCCTTCTGTGTTTTCCTTGCTACTTCCGACTGCAAAACATGGATATGCTAATAACTCTTGTGAATGTGTTGGATCTCCTAATACTGTAGTATATGATGGTTGCAATGGATAACCTTGGATGATTTATCCTAATAAGAGACTAGGGCACATATATCACTGTCGAACCCTCGCTAGTTGAAGACACCGTCTCCAACGCCAACTGCCGTGGCTGCACGCTGTGCTGTTGCTCGAAACTCCAAAATCAATCAACAATAACAATAGCTATCTCTTTGGTCCAATAACCCTTCTTAAATAGAATAGCATGTACTTTTAGGGTTTGCATGTCACTTTTAGGGTTTACGCTTCACTTTTGCATGCATGCAATTCTAATTTCATGTCGGCTTTAACACTAAAATAAGTCCTTCATGCTCCGCATGCTTTATGATATGAACTCTTATGGCCTTATTACTACAATGATGACTTAATAATACTGAATTGATGTACCTTTCTACTCCTAGTGCTATTAGTCCTCAGTTATTTCCTTTTTATAAAAACAAAACATTATAGTCCTCCCTCGCCAAAGATTGCTTATCCTCAAGCAATGCCAACGCAAATACACAATCAATCAACTAAACCAACTAAATCCGAGGATGATCCCAGGGTCCCAAATTATCCTAGGAGATCTGTGTTGCCACCTTTCACACACCTGGGTCACGTGGGAGAAATATTTAAGTCACTCGGTGTGTCCTTGGGGGCAAGTCTTGAGTCAAGGCTGTCACCTTGTTCTTGACTCCTCCATTTAGGCTCAACTCCTAACGAAGCCAAGGGGGGTAGAACCTATTAAGTTACTAAGGATAATTACTAAGTATGGTGATGTTAAACTGAATGAATTACTTAGGAGTTTGAAATTTAACCAAAAACAACCATAGATGACAAGATACAAAATGAGTGCACGAAAGCACAATGTTGAGACACAATATATATATATAGCAAGAAAATAACCAGTGCCTTAAAATGGAGTCAAAATAAAATCAATGTACTTGCATGTGCTTGGAGTGAATGTTTTGCAATTTCCTCTTGGTACATTTTAAGTTAATGTGAAATATGAGTTGATTCAAATTAGGTGAGGGGTTGGACTCTAGATATACCCGAGAGTACTTGGAGTATGTCCAAAACTAAACCTTCATAAATACCCACAAGGAATATGTGGGCTGAATGGAGTCTCTAGGGCTATTTTTCATAATGCACCCGTTAGGGTGTGACAGAGATCGACGCCCCGAGGTCGCTTTTCATAAGTTCCCGCTTCCTTTGGGTATTTTTCCACCGTAATGGTTTGATCTAGGTGTTGTATTTTCACCTTATGGTTTGTCAATTTGGGAGAGTGAATCCTAATTATAATAGTCACTCAAATGCTTTTGATACAGCTTGACTGATCGGATGAATCACAGCCAAGTGTAGAGCATACACACCGTAGTCTTGTCAATTTTAGTAAATTTTGAGTGCATGTTCTTGTTAAAAAGAAAACCCTCCAGGAACCTCTTTCGGTCCAAGTGGACCTCAATTGGGGAATCAAGGAGGGGTTGATTTTATTATGGTTATTGAAACAAATGATGATAGCAAATGAAACATAAAAAGATAAGTAAACCACAATTTTCTAATTAGACTACCACGAACCTTTCTTCACCTTTCGGCTCAAAAGGAGGCTCGTGGGGTAAGTATTAAAGTTACTTTGAAACCAATAGAAATGGAATATGGAATTGATTTTAAATCAAAGTATACTACCCTGCAGATTAATACTACACTAGATTGAAAAAAGATGAACGAAAAGCAAAAAATGACACGGACACAAATCCCCCCAAGGGGGATGGGGAATGGGCTCGAAAGAGCCTATTCAAAATTATTTTTATTACTAGTGGTTACAATATCAGGAAACTGATATGATTCCTCTTGATTCTTATACAGAATGAAACCAAGAGCTTACAAAGTGCAAAAAATTAAAGATTTCAGTCAAAAGGGGAGACCGCTGGGGGGATTCAGAAGGCCCAAAAGTCACTTTCGAGCAGTAGATCCTCCTTTTTTATGTTATACCTGATAAAAAATAGCAATATTATTAGACTGAAATATTCCCAAAAGCACTTCGAAAGTACCTTTGGGTCAGCTTACTTTTAACCAAAAAAAGCTAAGTAAAAACTAGTTAGAAAAGGTAAAAAGGGAACCAAGGAAAGCAAGCTTTCCTTGGGATCTTGGCTTGCCTTCTAGGCATCCAATATGATGTGCACTGATTGCTATATTTATCTTTTATAACAGAAAACAAAAATCTAATGCATGCAAGCTACAAATTCTCTTTAAAATTCCATGCAAAAAGGACGATTTCCCTAAAGCTAGATCTAGAATGCTTATGAAACCTTTTAAGAACAAGATCTAGATTATGGGATTTGAGAAGATAGATCTATGTTAAATTTACTTTAAGATGATAGATCTAAAAAATATCAAAGCTATGAAAAAAGTAACCAGGTAAAAGAGTTGATGTTGAAGGAGGAAGAGGAGGAGAGAAATGCTGGTAGCCTTGAAGATCCACCGTGGAGCTTTCAGGTGGAATGTCGAGGGACTATGCCTTTGGAAGGTTTTGGAGAGAGTGAAGAAGCAAACTAGATCAGCATCCTCTCCAATATAGGAACCTGCAGCTTAGCTGAAATAAAAAAACTTGCCGAAATACTTGTGAGATCTGATTAGTACATACACAGAGATTCAGAATAACATGCATATAAGCTTATAATACATGCTGAATCTAGATCTCTAAACATGCACCAAAGGAAAGAGATGGCCAATAAACTTATTGAAAAGCACCTTTCCTATCAAGATTATAATAAGCTTATTATCAATCTTAGCAATGAATCCACAAGCAATCAGCAAATTATGAACACAAATATAGGTTACCTAAGTAAAAAATGGCAATGATCATCCACACATATAATGGCACAACACTGTCTTGCCTCCAAAGCTTCTCTTTATTTCAAATGAACAATAACAATAGTAAAATAGCAGCAACACCTAAATCCTAGTTCTAACTAGCTTGGAAGAGGCTGCTTGTCCTTGGATTTATACAAAAAACAGGACATCTAGCTCTCGGGGGGCACAAATCCCAAGGAGACAGATCAAATTAACTGATGGAGAGTCAATCAATGCAGATCTGAAGCTGACCTAAGCCTACTTGTCAACTAAAGGCTTGATTGAGCTGACACATGAACCCATAAACTGACACATTAGTCCATAGAGCATCCAGGAGAGTCCACACGTGTGGAGGAGAGAGAGAGGGCACAATTCCCCATAAAGACAGCTGAAGATCAACTCTGGATCTGATTTGATCACCTCCTTCAGTCAAGGATTTGTCAAATCCAGTCAATCTAGTTCAGATTTGACTGATTTCAATCAAATCGGCTGAGACTCCACTGATTTATGATTTTGGATTTGCTCCATTATTCATCAATTTATTAATTAAAATAATCAATAATTGATTTTTGGGGCTTTCTGACCTGAGTGATGGAAAATCACTCAAAACTAGGAAATGGTGGGTCCATGGGTTTACATGATGCTCTTACCTTGAAAATGAGCACCTACATGACTGAAACTAATTATTCGGCCCACTTTTATTACAAAATCAAATTTTCCAATTAAACTATTAAAAAATAGCCTAAGTTTTGGAAAAATTAAATTTTAATAAAAAACACTGAAAAAACTAAAAAATTGAAAAATTGAAAAAACCTAGGGGGACTTAGACATGCTCATATGACTCGACCATGATGTCTAGCATGTTTATACATTGACACATAGACTCTAATAACCTCAATAGGCCTAAATGCCAAACCGACCACCCCAACTTTGGAGGTATGGAGTGAAAAACTCAGAAATTATCAGTCGTTTATTCAACAACCAATAATAACCAAGGGAAAAAACACCCTGGGCTGATCGGATTGACAAATAAAGTCTAAGAGACCGAGTCTTTTACAGACACTATCATGCTAGAACATTTATTACGATTTCCCCATGGGGTATGAACATGTGATATAGTACAACAAGCACTTCCCAAAAGTACTTCCAAAGGTCTTCTTAAGTCCGAACAAGTTATCCTTGTCCGGTTCATCAGGATCACTTGATAAAAAACCACTAAGTACAACTTAGGTGGTAACATTCTGGCTCCAACTGTGGGACTTGTGATCGATCTGGTTTTTAAGGCAAGGAGAGGATACGAGAACACCAGAATCTCTGGTTTATATACCCTGTAAAAACATCTCAACTTGACAAGAAAAACTTCAGTAGCACAAGTTTTATAAAAAACCAAATGAACCATTAAGCTAATTTATTTAAACAAAATAAATGTAACTAACTAAAAGAAGCAAAGTTTTATTATAGCTAAGTATAAAATAAAAATGCAAAAAGTAAATGCAATCTTTTAAGGAGCTTATTTTCCTACTCTAAGCATGAAAAAAGGGTTAAGTGTAATCAGAAATCCAATGTAACCACCTAAGCATTTTATTAACATAATTTGTTTTTCCTTGTCTTTGGTTACCAACCAAAGTAAGGATACCTTATTCAGAAATTGGAAACCTACGTGATGATTTAGAATGGGCGGGATGGATGGGAGATCATAGGCATGAATAATGTCATAAAAATTCTTCCCCAACTTGTATGTGCTCATGCAGGTTGCTTCTATCCATGACTGGATAGGACTGATATACCAATCAGAATGATGAGGTAGACTGACTACATCATCATACTGATCACTGGGGCTTATCAAATGATAACTTGTTGCAAAATCCCCAAGCAGCTCCAAATCATAAGGAACCTCTATATGTGAAAAAGATGGCTGAGACAAATAATCCATTGACTGCATCACATCTGACTTTTCACAATATTGTTTCTCAATGTCTTCATTACTGATACCCTTGTGCTGCTCTACATGATATGAATCTGAATGATCACATGAAACTTGTGAATGCTCCTCTTTCATACTAAAGTTTTCCCAGACATCTAGATCCATGCTCCCCTCTTTGGACTTATCGTAGATTAGACTTCCACAAACTTTTGAATAGACACTCCCCTTGTTGGACATATCCTGGATGGGATTCTCCATAATATTTTCACAATTTGGAGTATCTATGAAATTCCAATAGTCATCACTCCCATCCATGTCATATGTGGGGGACTCTTCATCCATGACATCATTCTCTTGCCTATCCATGTCTTCCTTGTATTCATAACAATCTTCTTTAGATAAAATGTTACAAGGAAATAAAATTTCCAAACCTTCATCAACATGAGGAGAACAAGGTCTAGTGTCACCACACACTGTACTGATCTTATCATAGGCTTCTTTATAGGCTTCTGTTATGATATCATGAAGCGTATCTTCAATATTATCTTCAGTCAAGGAAACCTTTTGGACATATTCAATGGGACCACTTGGGATGTGTTGCTCAATGGGTTTCTCTAGAGGGATTTGTGGAAAAATATTAGCATTGCAACACACTTGAGAATACCTCAAATCTTCAATGTTTTTAGCTATGGTGACATGAGGAGTGTCTTCAACAATGTGTTCCATCATGGGCTCCTCCTGAAGCTCTTCAATAGGATCATCTTGGATTTTCCCTTCCTCAGACTTTTGCTATGTATTGGGAGATACCTCATATTCTTTAAGAAGATGCTTAATTGCTTCCTTTCTTAAATAACTACTAGGATGATATTTGATGGGAGTATAATGAAAATCCTCTTCACTTAAATGTTCAAGAAGTGATTCCAAGTCTTCAATACTTTGTATCATGGAAAAAGGTCCATCATATGTTTTCGTGTGATCCTCTGTCCCAGATAGGTAGAAGGTACAGATCTTTTCAAGGAACTTTTTTAAACCATTCATACTACCCCTACCATCATGCCACTGCTCAAAAAACATCCAAATAAATCTTGGAAAAGAAGTTATACATTTATTAGGAAGGCCCTGATAGAACCAACAACAAGCCTCACCCCAAAAAGTACTAGCAAACATTTCCATCATATTGTCTTCATGAAGAATATTGAAGTCAGCAATCAACTGAAGGAAATATTTGACATGCCAGATGACCGAATCACCATAATTTCCATGAAGTGCTAGAAGCCAGTTATATGCATCCCCCAAACCATTACAATAGTTAGGAAGATGCAGGATGTTTGAGAAATCGATAGGCTAAAACATTACAGTTAACTGGGCACCATATTTCTGCTTTAATTCATCCATATTAAAAATTAATAGTATGCATTTGATTTAATGATTAAACCTTGTACTGAAAAGGTGGAGCTATCGAGTGATGAGCTTTAAAGTTTTTAACATGTCTCATGGGCTCATCTACACACAACAAAACTTCACAAGTTTATGAGATAACAGGGTTTTATCCCTTCAATGGAGTCGCCATGTGAAAAAGAAAAATAAGCATTTATAAATATTTTCACAAAAATTATTTTTTGCTTTTCTTTGTAAAGATAAAAACTGGAAAAAATTCAGTGGAGTCGCCAGATGAAAATTAAATATCTACTCTAAGCATTCATCAAACAAAGAAAAAACAAAAAGGAAGAAAACAAAAGTCATACGCAGGAATAAATTTTTTTTATCCCCGACAACGACGCCAAAAAAATGTTGCCGCCTTTCACACACCTGGGTCACGTGGCAGAAATCTTCAAGACACTCGATGTGTCCTTGGGGGCAAGTCTCGAGTCAAGGCTGTCACCTTGTTCTTGACTCCTTTGTTTAGGCTCAACTCCTAACGAAGCCAAGGGGGGTAGAACCTATTAAGTTACTAAGGCTAATTACTTAGTATGGTGATGTTAAACTGAATGAATTACTTAGGAGCTTGAAATTTAACCAGAAACAACCATAGATGACAAGATACAAAATGAGCGCACGAAAGCACAATGCTGAGACACAATATATATATATAGAACAAAAATAACTAGTTCCTTAAAATGGATTCAAAATAAAATCAATGTACTTGCATTTGGTTGGAGTGAATGTTTTGCAATTTCCTCTTGGTACATTTTAAGTTAATGTGAAATATGAGTTGATTAAAATTAGGCGAGGGGGTGGACTCCAGATATACCCGAGAGTACTTGGAGTATGTCCAAAACTAAACCTTCACAGCTACTCGCAAGGAATATGTGGGCTGAATGGAGTCTCTGGGGCTATTGTTCATAATGCACCCGTTAAGGTGTGACAGAGATCAGTGCCCCGAGGTCACTTTTCAGAAGTTCCCGCTTCCTTTGGTTATTTTGCCACCATAATGGTTTGATGTAGGTGTTGGAATTTCACCTGATGGTTTGTCAATTTGGGAGAGTGAATCCTAATTATACTAGTCACTCAAATTCTTTTGATACAGCTTGATTGATTGAACGAACCGCAGCCAAGTGCAGAGCATACACACCGGAGTCTTGTCAATTTTAGTAAATTTTGAGATGGATGTTCTTATTAAAAAGAAAACCCTCCAGGAACCTCTTTCGTTCCAAGTGGACCTCAATTGGGGAATTAAGGAGGGGTTGATTTTATTATGGTTACTAAAACAAATGATGATAGCAAATGAAACATAAAAAGATAAGCAAACCACAATTTTCTAATTAGACTACCACAAACCTTTCTTCACCTTTCGGCTCAAAAGGAGGCTTGTGGGGTAAGTATTAAAGTTAATTTGAAACCAATAGAAATGGAATATGGAATTGATTTTAAATCAAAGTATACTAACCTTCAGATTAATACTACGCTAGATTGAAAAAAGATGAACGAAAAGCAAAAAATGACACAGACACAAATCCCCCCAGGGGGGATGGGGAATGGGCTCAAAAGAGCCTATTCGAAATTATTTTTATTACCAGTGGTTACAATATTAGTAAAATGATATGATGCCTCTTGATTCTTATATAGAATGAAACCAAGATCTTACAAAGTGCAAAAAATTAAAGATTTCAGTCAAAAGGGGAGACCGCTGGGGGGATTTAGAAGGCCCAAAAGTCACTTTTGAGCAGCAGATCCTCCTTTTTTCTGTTATACCTGATAAAAAACAGCAATATTATTAGACTAAAATATGCCCAAAAGCACTCTGAAAGTACCTTTGGGTCATCTTACTTTTAACCAAAAAAAGCTAAGTAAAAACTAGTTAAAAAAGGTAAAAAGGGAACCAAGGAAAGCAAGATTTCCTTGGGATCTTGGATTTCCTTTTAGGCAGCCAATGTGATGTGAACTTATTGCTATATTCATATTTTATAACAGAAAATAGAAATCTAATGCATGCAAGCTACAAATGCTCTTTAAAATTCCATGCAAAAGGGATAATTTCCCTAAAGCTAGATCTAGAATGCTTATGAAACCTTTTAAGAAAAAGATATCGATTATGGGATTTGAGAAGATATATCTATGTTAAATTTACTTTAAGATGATAGATCTAAACAATATCAAAGCTATGAACAAAGTAACCGTGTAAAAGATCTGATTTTGAAGGAGGAAGAGGAGGAGAGAAATGCTGGTAGCCTTGAAGATCCACTGTGGAGCTTTCAGGTGGAATGTTGAGGGACTATGCCTTTGAAAGGTTTTGGAGAGAGTGAAGAATCAAAATAGATCAGCATCCTCTCCAATCTAGGAACCTGCAGCTCAGCTGAAATAAAAAAACTTGCTGAAATACTTGTGAGATTTGATTAGTAGATACACAGAGATTCAGAATAACAGGCATATAAGCTTATAGAATATTCTAAATCTAGATCTCTAAACATGCATCAAAGGAAAGAGATGGCCAATAAACTTATTGAAAAACACCTTTCCTATCAAGATTATAATAAGCTTATTATCAATCTTAGCAATGAATCCACAAGCAATCAACAAATTATGAACACAGATACAGGTTACCTTAGTAAAAAATGGCAATGATCATCCACACATACAATGGCACAACACCGTCTTGCCTCCAAAGCTTCTCTTTATTTCAAATGAACAATAACAAAAGTACAATAGCAGAAGCACCTCAATCCTAGTTCTAACTAGCTTGGAAGAGGCTGCTTGTGCTTGGATTTATACAAAAAATAGGACATCCAGCCCATGTGGGGCGCAAATCCCAAGGAGACAGATCAAATCAGCTAATGGAGAGTCAATCAATGCAGATTTGAAGCTGAACTGAGCCTACATGTCAACCGGGGGCTTGATTGAGTTGACACATCAACCCATAAACTGACACATTAGTCCACAGAGCATCCAGGAGAGTCCACACATGTGGAGGAGAGAGAGAGGGCGCAATTCCCCATAAAGACAGCTGAAGATCAACTCTGGATCTGATTTGATCACCTCCTTCAGCCAAGGATTTGTCAGATCCAGTCAATCTGGTTTAGATCTGACTGATTTCAATCAAATCGGCTGAGAATCCATTGGTTTATGATTTTGGATTTGCTCCATTATTCATCAATTTATTCATTAAAATAATCAATAATTGATTTTTTGGGCTTTCTGACCTGAGTGATGGAAAATCACTCAAAACTAGGAAATAGTGGGTCCATGGGTTTACATGATGCTCTTAGCTTGAAAGTGAGCACCTACATGACTGAAACTGATTATTTGTCCCACTTTTATTACAAAATCAGTTTTTCCAATCAAACTATTAAAAAATAGCCTAAGCTTTGGAAAAATTAAATTTTAATAAAAAAACACTAAAAAAATAAAAATTTGAAAAATTGAAAAAACCTAGGGGGACTTAGACATGTTCATATGAATCGACCATGATGTCTAGCATGTTTATACATTGACACATAGACTCCAATAACCTTAATAGGCCTAAATGCCGAGCCGACCACCCCAACTTTGGAGGTATGGAGTGAAAAACTAAAAAATTATCAGTCGTTTATTCAACAACCAATAATAAGCAAGGGAAAAAACACCGTGGGATGATCGGATTGACAAATAAAGTCTAAGAGACCGAGTCTTTTATAGACACTATCATGCTAGAACATTTATTACAATTTCCCCATGGGGCATGAACATGTGATATAGTACAACAAGCACTTCCCAGAAGTACTTCCAAAGGTCTTCTTAAGTCCGAACAAGTTATCCTTGTCCAGTTCACCAGGCTCAGTTGATAAAAAGCCACTAAGTACAACTTAGGTGGTAACAATCTGTAGCACCCTTTGCTCAAAACACTGCACTACACGGTACTATCACTAGAGACCTCCTGAAAGCATCCTCTAGCAATCACTAAACTTCCAGTCACTATAATCCCAGGGTCCCAAATCAATCTGAGAATTGCAGAGGTCAAAATGCATCCATCACTACCCTACATAGTATTGACACAAGGAGCATCCCAGAGACTCCCAAGTAACCCCATCCATAAACATTGTATCCATCCCTCATAAGGTCTCCCACCTAGATCCCAATGCAAACTTGTTCATCTTTCATCCCAAATATCCCAAGGCTATTGTGGGACTATACCCCTGGCTAGGAATGGCTTCCCAAGAATTTCCCACTCAATAGGACACCACCCCTTAATCTCATCAGACCCCCAAAAAGCACCTTGTCCATAAGCACCATCACAAGGAATAATCTTACCAAGCTGACATTCTGCCCCTTTGATTTCAATTGGAATGCTCCTATATCGCCGCCCAATTTCTCGATCCTGACCAACCTGTAAAACCATCTGCCATTATGCAAATGTGGACTCAGGATACTGCAAGCCTTGTATATGTACTCCTGAATAGGATTGCTTTGAAATGTAATAGTATGTTTCTTTTGTTGCCCCATCAAGGAATCCAACTGCTCTTCAATACTAGAAAGCCTGACCTCTAACTCAGTACATACAACTCAAAGAACTATAAGCTCAACATTTCACTGTACTATGGTGTCTCGAAGTATCTTGGTCCTCTCTTTCATCGCTAGAATGATTTATTTAAACCATTCAATCTTCTTTCGATGAATATCATCTGGAAGCTCTATCTCATGTATGTATAAACTATCCCTAACCTCCATGTCTGACTTCTCGCTGTCTTGACTGCTATGCTCATTTCCTTGCACCTCATGTATTTCACCTGTCATAAATATTTGGATTCCTGATGTAGGTGATGAAGACTGTACCAACTCTACCTCATCACATGTTTTGTCCATAATCTGACTAGCGAATGTGCTTGTGTCGCTAGACTCATAGGATGACTCTAATGCTATCTCCTCATGCACATCCTCATCATGTACTGTTAACGCCAAATGAAACTCACCAACAACTTGTACTTCATGCTCATCTTTCTTCACTTTCCCAACTATGCATTTAAGGAGATCCTCGTCCAAATGCAAAGTAGCCAATTTAATGGCATCTGTCTCAATCATGGGGTTGAGCTGGAAGTATGTATCCAACTTCTGCACCCAATTCCGGGTTGGGAAATGAATTTTATCTTTATAAAAGTCACATTTTATCAACTTTGCACATAGCTTATGCTCCCTTAGCAATTGCAATTCCATTCTAAAATGTTCTTCATGCTCTTCTTGATTCTTAGAATAAATAAGAATGTCATCTAGGAAGGCAAGAACAAACTTGTCTAGATACTTTCTAAAAACACTATTCATGAGACACATGAATGTAGTCGGTGCATTTGTGAGACCAAATGGTACCACCACAAACTCATATTTCCCATACCTTGTTTTAAAGGCTGTCTTATGAATATCTTCCTCTTTGATTCTTACCTATTGGTAACCAGACCTCAAGTCAATTTTTGAAAATACCTTTGCTCCTCTCATGTGATAAAAAGGTCATCAATTCGAGGTAATGGGTATTTATTCTTCAGATTAACTTTGTTCAACTTCCTGTATTCAGTACATAACCTGAGTGTCCCATATTTATTTTTTCATAAATAGAATTGGTGCTCCATACGGGGACACACTCGGCCTGATATATTTCTTATCCAACAACTCTTGCAACTACATTTTGATCTCTAGCAATTCTGGTGTGCTCATCCTGTAGGGTGTCTTGGACACTGGTACGAATCTTGGCACAAGGTCAATTGTAAAATCAATGTCTCTCTTTGGAGGAAGTCCCAAAATCTCATAGGAAAAACATCCCTAAATTCTTGCAATACATGATAGTCCTTCAACTTGTGAGTTTCATTTTCCGTTGCCTCCAAAACATGGGCTGCATACAATTGACAACCTTTCCTACATAACTTCTTCAACTGCATTGCTGAAACCTTCCTAACAGAAATTGCCTTTGGAATTCCTCTTACAACCCTTGGGTTTCCTTCTTCATCCATGGATTCAAATGTCTTGTTGTAGCAGTTAAGTTTAACCTTGTGTGCTTCTAACCAGTCCATTGCAATGAGAATATATTAGGAACCAAGTGGTAGAATATTCAAGTTTACATAAGTGAATAGCCCATCCATATATAATGGACATTTCTCTACAATTTCAATAACTTTACTCTTGGTTCAAGTTGCTAGTTAAACTAACCATGATTCACTATGCTTTAATTTCTTAAAAGCACAAATCTCAACAATTTTAGGGGTGATATAACTGTGAGTAGATCCAGGGTCAATCAAGATAGAAACATATTGCTTAGAAATATTACCTTCAACTTCAACCACAGTTGATTGATGATCTTCCTGGCGGTCCTCTAGTGCTACATAGATTCTAGGGATGGTCCTCACCACTTGACCCACAGTTTCAGCTCCTTAGATGTTGTGAACTTGACTTACATTCCCATTCTGATGAAAACAATTCCTAAGCATATGGTATCCTCCACATCCCCAACATTGAAGTGGTTCTCTTGGATCCTTTGGATCTCTTAGCTTGTCTCCCATCATTCTGGCTGGGTTAGTCACAGCTTGTGATTGCTGCCTTTGCTGATTTCAGATGTGAGAGGGTTTGAAACCTTTCTTTCTTTGGTCAAACTTCTCATCCTTCTAGTCCTTCCATGCCTTATGGAAATCAGGTTTTCTTGTGTTTCTATCATAGTAATACTTGTCCTTCCTTATTTCCTCTTCTAGAGTTCGAGTTTCATCAAATTCAATCCTATTTTTATATGACTGAGGTAGGCCACTTAAAAAATGCTGAATTTTCACCTTATCATCGTGAATATACCTGACATACATCAGCAATTCCAAGAATTTGTTTGCATATTATTCCATGGTCAATTGTCCCAATTATAGCTCATGGAAGTCTTTACTCTTATCATCATAGTACCTATCAGAGAGATACTTCAGCTTGAAATATTTCTTGAACTCTTTCCACACAATCTTTCTTTGATTGGTATTCTTCACTTTCCTGAGGTGCTCCCACCATATAGAGGCTCTTCCATTTAAGTTGAATATGGCTACCCTTGCCTTCATGTTTCTAGAGTATTCTTGGACTTGGAAATACTTTCTCATCCCAAGAAGCCAAGCTTTAGCTTCTTGACCAGATTTTACCTCGCCATCAAATGTAGGAGGATTTTCCTTCTTAAATTACCCATGTGAATTGTTCTTCTAATGCCTCCTCTTCTTACTCCTATGAGATGAAGAGCTTGAACCCCCAATGGATTCTTTAGAGTCTTATGATCCACTAGAAGATATTTCTGGAGTATATGTTCTATCTCTAGAAACTCTTCTTGAGCTATTGGACCTCTTGCAGGAATTTATCCTTGAACTACTCCCACTCCCTTCTAGATTTGTTGTCCAATGCCCAGAGTTTATTTTCCTTTGGATATCTATCAAACTCTATAGCATGGCTGCATTCATCTGATTTTGTTCTTCCTAAGATTTAATCATCCTTTCATTATCTTCTCTACAAATTTTCAACTCTACCCTTAGGCTCTTCATTGTGGCTACAATATCTAGGGGAGTCTCTTGATTTCTTTTCCCATTGGATCCTATTTCAACAATATCAACTTCTATGTTTTCTCCCATGGAATCTGTCTCGGGCTCATAGGGATCCTGTGCATCATTCATGATGTTGATGTTCTTAGCCCAACCAAGACCAAATTTTCCAAACTGCACTATTTGGAATGTTTCCTTTGATGTGACTATGATTCTACAAAATGTGTTCATAAACACAATTGTTAGTTGTGTGATATTCTCAGAAATTTATAAATTACTTTCCTACATTTGGGAAAATCCTATATTGACAACTTGTCAAAACATAGGATTTTATCACAATCAACGACTGTCTCCTCTGGCCTATTTCGCTGCAGTTTTCTCTCTGCAATTGTTCAACTTATCCTATTTATGCCCAGTGTTGTCATTTGTGGGCTCTAATACCATATTGTAACATACCCATACAACCTGACAAAAATGCATATATAAAAAAATTCTTTCATACAGGTCATGGGCCATGTATCCTCCTATATCATTCATTCTTAAGCTTAATTGTTTTCGATACAGGCCTTTCCGAAATTAAAAGGCCCTTTCCACAATTCTACTTTCTCCTATGGACTTTGTATTTTAGAACCCCATATTACTTTATATTTTCTTTTTCGCCTTTTGCCTTCCATAGGGAAGACTCCGGGTTGTGGAAAACCCATATTACTTTATATTTTCTTTTTCTCCTTCTAACTTCCGCATTCCGCATTCCGCATTTTGCATTCCGTAGGGCGGACTCCGAGTTGCAGAAAACTCATATTACTTTATTATTTTCCTTTTTCTCTTTTGCCTTCTGCCTTCCATAGGGAAGACTCCGTGTAGTGAAAAACTCATTACTTTATATTTTTTTCTCCTTTTTCCTTCCGCAGGGAGGACTACAGGTAGTGGAAAACTCATATTACTTTATTCTTTTCCTTTTTCACTTTCTACCTTCTACATTCCACCTTTTGTATTTAGACTACCATGTCCCTTGTCATCAACCTAGTGCGATGGAGAGGACGTGACGTTATAACTTGGCATTCATCCCCATGAACATAACAAAAATGCATTGGAAGTAAAATAAATATGCAAATGTATAATGCAGGAAAATACATTGGAAGCAAATCTCTTTTAATACATTCATACTAATTCTTAAAACAAATACATTGCAGAAATTAATACAATAGAGCACTTATCTTGAAATTGAGCTTTCATGCAACTAGCTATATCACTGCAATGTTCCACCCAACCATAGGCTATTTGTGCTCATCAATATCTCAGCACAACTTCCACCCTTGAGCTGGGCATGATTTCTACAAGGAATAAGGGAACATCAGGCTCACACATAGTCAAATACCCATCAAGGTTTATCCAAGTTAATCTAAAGTTGGGTTTATCAGGATGCTAAAGCAGTGGAAAGTAAGAATTGATAAGCTAGTGAGCTCAACCATAGAGCTATGGAAACCTCTACAATATTTATCTAGCTTGGCTTCCACAATACCTACAAACCCAACACAAGGAAGTATTCCCTTCACTGCTACATAGTCCCTCAGGCCATACCTTCCCTTCGAGTGTTCTCTCAGGTGTGCATAGAAGACTATCGAGCCCCTTTTGATCTTTCTGTGAGGTTCCTCTCTTCATTAGGCTTATCAAGACAATTATGGGCCTATTTCACTCCTAATTCAGTTCAGACCAAAGAAGGATGCACATAAGAACAAACAAAAGTTCTGGGCATGAAGGAAAAAATGTTTTTGAAAAATAAAGGAATTGTAGAAAAATGTGAGGGAAAAACTACCATCTACCTCCATATGCATGAGGAAGAGAAACACATGAGTTAGGAATGGTCTGGGCACAAATTTTTGGGAGTTTTCTTGCCCCACAAGAAAAAAGTACGATTTCCCAGATTCATGGCATGCCCCAATACAAAATTGACTGCCATACCTTTCCATTCCCAATGCATTAACTTCCTCAACCAACTCTTATAAGAATTAAATGATTGGGTGCATAAATCAAAATGGGTAGTTGAGAGTTTATGGGTTATCTCATTTACACTTGGCTTGGCCCAAGGGTTTGAATAATTCCCCTCCCTATTCCTTGTGAAAATCATGTCCCCATATCTTGTTGCATTGCATAACTAGTTGTGGGTATTTTATTAAATTGCATATTTACACGATGTCTCAATTTATATTGTGCCTGGATCGATTTTAATTGTCGATACATAAAATGCTAAATTTATGACGGGGCCTTGGCCTTGAGCTCCTCACCATGATTTAATAATGATATTAACATCATGTACAATTTTAATGCAATGGGGTCAAAATTAGGATATTAAATAGAGGTGGAGCCATAACTACCTGTGCCTTTATCTCCGAACTAAGCTTCTCTAGGCCTTTCTTAAATTATGTTTCTCTGTGTAAAATATTCAATGTGGAGGAGGGTTGCAGTTTCTCGGTGCCTTCAAGAATATATTTACCCTTTTCCTTTTAATTTTCAAATTTAGTAGTGCAAGAACTAGCTAAATATTCCTTAGCCTTGTTTTCTATGTTTTGCTTGTGAGAATCCTCTTGCACTTTCAACCAGAGCTGTCTGAAATGTAGGGTAGAGGTATTCAAATCCTTATGATATTGGAATATGTGGTACTTTTCTAGAGGATTGGTAATCCTTCCCACCACTTCTGAAAAATCAATGACCCCTCTGTATATTGAGTCATGAGGAAGATCCTGATGGGCATAAGCAAATTTGGTTTACTCCTGCACAAAATGATTATCCAACCATGACTTGGGATCATGCATTCTTCTTGATGATTCACCTAGATTCATTTCTGCTATAGCCTTGCCCAGGATAGCAGCATGAGTGGAGTTCTGTGATGCCAAAAGCCTCAAACTCAAAGGAAAATTGGGCCAACACTTCCTCTTTAGTGCAATAAGCTTAGGGAAGGCTCAATCAACGACCTTCTGATATTCTATCTCCTGCAAAATCATCATGTCTAGGACTATTCTTGGTAGCAGGTGAAATGTGTTGCTGCCCCAAATTTGAATGTAGGAGAAATATTCTACTACATACCAATCATTCATGAGAGATATTAGAGCTCTATCCCTTTATGAAAATGTTGGGGCATCCCCCCTGAAGATCATTTAGTACATTGACCCTATGAAGTGGTCAAAAATATCATAAATTTGAGGGATAAAATTATCCTCCCACATGTCCGAGCAATAGATGTGTACTAGTGGGGAAGTCTTGATCCAAATCCATCCCATGGGAGGGAATGCTGAAGTAGCACAAAATACGTCCATCACATACCTTGACATGTAGAAAGCTAGCTTCCTTGAGGAAAAAGTTTTTTGATACTTTTCAATCTCTCCCTTTAGTGTTACTGATAGAATCTACACCCAATTTAATGATTCCCCTATAAGCAATATGTCATGGGATGTGGGAGCCCATTCAGTATTGAATTCGGTTCAGTTGGGAAAAACCATAGAACTGATAAAACATAGCCTCTAGCAAAGAGAATGGCTCCTTGAACCACGAAATGGGTAGACCTTGTCTTCCTTGGGGACAAACTCTGTAGGGTTATCCATCCAGGATTTTATTACTTCCTCATAGTCAAATTGGGTTACGGTTGCATGAAGAAATTGGGTCATGAGGAGTTGTTGAGGAGGTCTAAGAGTGTATGCTCTGGGGAATACATCTGGGTAGAATGAGGCTACCAGGTTTTGAAGGTGGTCATCAACGACTGTTCGTTGGGGCTTGCATAGTCAAGTGCCCACTTGATCGGGTCTGTATACAACATAAATGAATGTCTGGCTACAATATAGTGAAGCTGGGAACTCCTAATTTTGGCATACATATTCTAGTCATGGGGGATTGCAGAGAATTCATAATTGTCAAATATTGAATAGATATTGGACTACCCAGTGTTTGGGTCCTTGTTTTTCTTCTCTTGTAGAGAGGTCTTAGACCTATTGTTTCTGGACATGCTGGTGGACTTTGAGGTAAATTATGATAGGAATTTGGTGACCATGATTAAAACATACCACATTTAAAAATGAAAGAAAAAAACCACAAAGGGTAATAAACTTACCGGTATAAAATTTGGAGATTAGAGGATTGGAGAGCATGAACGAGAAAAACTTGCAGTAAAATCTCAAATGCACTAAAAATTGTGAGTGAAATGGTAAATAATTCATAAATTTGAATGAATTAAATAATCAAAAACCCAATGACAGAATATATGTGAACCATAGATATGACAAAAATAGACGGCTACGTTTGAGGCAGGAAATCCAAATGCGGATGTGAAAACAACTGAAAACCTTATATCTTATGATTTTAGCACTCCGCAATATGTGATGCAGGTTGTGGGATATGGAATGAAATTATTAACCAAGAAATATTTGTTAAAATTCTGAACTACGCAATCTGTAAAATATTTGCGGGTTGCGGGTAAGCAATGTTGCAAATTACAATTTTATTGAGTTTCTATTTTCCGCAATCTGTATGTGGTTGCAGTTAGCGGAACCGAAAATGCAAAAAAGTGCAAAACATGATTTTTCCACTTTGTGCAATCTGCATCACAGAATGCGGAAGGTGAAACCGAAAAAGAAAAGTTTTATTTTGAAACCAGTTTCTGCACTCTGCAATGAGGGTTGCGGGATGCAGAATGACAATATTTTATTGAATCAAAAAAATCTAACTTCCACTATCTGCACTTGCGGGTTGCAGAAGGCGGGAAACTGATTTCCAAAAAACCTCCAAAAAGGAATTTCTGCTTTCCTCTTTGTGAATGCGGAAATGAAAGACATGTGTAAAAGAAACAATGGCGCTTTCACAATCCACAAAACCCTAAAAAAAAGGTTTGTAAGGGAAAATTATTAATGTCAAAACACAATACTTAAAGTTTAAAAATCCCCTAGAAAGATTCTAGACTTAAAATCCAATTAAAAGGATGAGAGGGGCTCCCATTTTAGCAGCTTAAAATGGGATTTGTTGCTACCAGCAATACGTCGATGCCTCACCCATGAGGAGGCTGAGCTTGTCCTAAATGATTCTCACAACAGAGCATGTGGGGGTCATTTATATGGTTTATCAATGACCTAGAAGATCTCACGTGCAAGTTCTTTAAGGCCCACCATCTTTAAATATTGTGTGGAAGTAGTGAGACGTTATCATTTGTGTTTGTTTTACACCAAAAAAATGCGGTCACACCCTGCTCCTCTTTTCCCCATCATCGCGGTAGGGCTCTTGATCAAGTGGGGGGTTGATTTCATGACATGGAACCCAGTGTCTGCTGGGGGGCACATGTATATCATTGTCGTTGTTGGCTACTTTACGAAGTGGGTAGAGGCAATGCCTACCTTTAAATATGATGGTGAGATGAAGACATATTTCATTTTCAATAAGATCATTTCTAGGTTCGACATCCTAAAGCAGATTGTCACTGACCACGATAGTCACTTATAGAACAGGATGATGACATAATTGACGACTATGTTAGTTTTTAGGCAAGGCCACTCATCTTCCTTTTATCCGCAAGCGAATGGACAAGTAGAAGCAATCAATAAAACTTTGAAAACCATTCTCAAGCAAACTATTAATGCTAGTAGGTCAAACTGGAAAATTATGTTGTATCCGACGCTTTGGCCATAGCAAACCAATGTTAATATTGCCACAGTGTTTTCACCCTTCCATCTCATTCATGGAGTGGAAACAGTCACACCGGTTGAATGTGAAATACCATATTTAAAAATTGTCGTTCATGTGCTTCCTGACACTACTGAAATTGAAGAATGTTTGCTACATTTAGAGCATCTAGATGAGCAGCGCAGAGATGCACTCACTGCAAACAAAGCACACAAAAATTGGGTGAAAAATCAATATGACAAAGCCATGAAACCTAGGGTTTTCTCCAAAGGTGAGCTTGTCTTGGTCTGGGACCAAGATAAGGAGCCACTGGGGCCAGAAAATTTTTAAATCTATGTGGTTAGGACCATATGTTGTGTCGAAATTTCTGAAGAAGGGAGCATACAAGTTCATCAATTATGATGGTAATAAGCTGTCGGAGCCCTAAAAGCTCTACCTAAAAAAGTCTTACACTTAAGCACTATGATTTTCTTGTATTATATTTGTATAATTTTGTACAAGGTCGTTAGTGGTTAGTGTTTCTTATGTAGTATGATGTTGTTTTAGATGTCTTTGGAGTGGTTCGTAGGGTTCGCTGATGGTTCCAACTGTCACAATTACAACCTAGCTTCAGCTTCTTTGGTCATTTATGCACCCACATGACAACCAATTTCCTTAGGAGGCACTTTCTTGGGCCCTTCAACTAGCAATGTAGCTGAGTACAGTGTTGTCATTGAGCTTCTTTGGGATGCTATTTCGCATGGTATCACTTGCCTAGAAGTTAGAATCGACTCCCAATTAGTGGTCTCTCACCTCAATGGGGTCTACCATGTGAGACACCCTACTCTTTTACATTAGGTTTTACGAATTAGGTTACTTGGAAGAAGATTTGAACATATTATATATAATCACATTTCAAGAAATAAAAATACTATCACTGATGCATTTGCAAACTATATCCTAGATTGGAATTTGTCACACACTTTGTAAAATTAATACATAGAGACATAGTGACACGTGTAAATAACCACTATATATATCTATATATCTATATATATATATATATATATATGTATGTATGTATATGTATGTATGTATATGTATATATATATATATGTATGTATGTATATGTATATGTATATGTATATGTATATATGTACATGTACATGTACATGTACATGTATATATGTATGTATATATATGTATATATGTATATATATGTATATATATATATATATATATATATATGTGTGTGTGTGTGTGTATATCTATATATATATATGTATATATGTATATATATACATATATATATA
>LPNX010329145.1:0-10038 GCA_001517045.1 Pseudotsuga menziesii
TTTTTTTTTAACCACTACACTAAATTACATATATACAAAGTAAGTGTATTATAGTATGAGTAGTTCTTGTTGTCCAATGAAATTAGAGAATGGTTGATGAATACAAATAATTATATAGTGCATAATATTCTAGCATAATATCTAGTTCTAAATGAATATGCATATATCCATTAGCCTCACATAACCTCACATATAAATGAATTTTATAATTTCATGATATAGCCTCACATGTAAATCAATTATAATTTGATAATATATCCTCACACATATATAATTTTTATGTTAAAAATTACAAAGACGGTTCTCAATGGGAGTTGATTGCACCATCATAGGTTGACTCGCATCTTCTCCTCTTAACATTGCTCTTATTTTCTTCATCTTTTCTATAGCCTTGTCTCTCCTTTCATCGGTTTTAATATGACTTTAATTTCATATTCATATATGGACATTTTCATAGTGTTCAAATTACAATTACGAATTGCATTATGATAATGATGATAATTACATTAAAATTACAATTACAAACACAATACAATTACAATTACATTACAATTACAATTACAATTACATTACATTACAATCATGTACAAATGACTAGGAATCATATGGCTTTAAGCATTGATGAAAATGATGATCTCAAAGAAAATCAACAATTACAATCACATTAACATGCAAAAGCACCGGACTTACGTCAATGGGACAGTAAGGTAGAGTAACCTAATTTACTTAATAATCTAATTTGCTTAAGAACATTCGGTTTGGGACATAAGTCTCATACAAAAGAACTGTAGGAAGTACTTGGGCTTTTCCCTAAAATTCATTATGAGTACCATAGGAACCCTGAAGTAACTAACCATTGAGAGTACCTACCAAGAGAAAATGGCAATGTCCCCTACCGAATTGACCATATTCCCACCTGTGAGAAAATCCAAAGAGTTGTCATTTGTGGCCATGCGGTTAGTTGTTTTACCTGTGCTGTGAAGTGAGAGGTATTGCCACAATACTTAAGCTTGCGACAACCTTGTTGGCTGAGTGACTACCTTTGAACCATTAAGAATCCAATTTAAATCGAGGTCCATATTCATCTCCAGTTACTACTATAGCTATCATTGCTCCACCACGTTCTTCCTCTCTCCTTAGGGGGCGATCCCCTCAATTGGGTTCTTTGGGCCATCAGCATCAAATCCCTCATCGAAAATTATCCTCACATTCAGAGGGACACATGACCTCTGACTCTCATTCATGTTCCTTATAAACAATGAGCTTGAGCTTGTATTTATTTATTGCTAGATCTTAGCCAAGCATCACAGAATCGCACACCCTTTGATTTCAGAAGAGTAATTGGGGGCTTCAATGACGTTGGAATGGATACTAATTGTTTAAGAGGGTTGGATGATTCCACTCAATAACAGTTCAGGAACCCAACCCTTGATCAGACAATCAAAGAGCATGTTAGTAACATAATCAATTTGTATTTTGAACAACAATTAGTGATTACAAAAGTTCAAATCCTACATGGATTGATAAAACACAAAAAATTGAAATGTGCCACAAAGTTGTTGGGTTTGAATGATGTTAAAAATAAAAATGCATGTGAGAATGCAACTAACAATGTAACAAGTGCACTATATTCATTTGGAAAGTCAAGAAAAACTGATATTAGTACTTCTCGTAGTGAAATTACAATTGCTATTGTGGAACAAAGCACCTAAAGAAATCTAATGGTCGCAACAATGTCAAACTTGCTCCATGTTTCAAGAAAAATGCTACACAAATACACTAAATTCAAGGTAAATATAGATGAAAATTATGAATCTTCTTATTGGGCTCTTATATGTAGAGAAGCATATAAAGACAGGATGGAAGAGGGCATCTAAGAGAAGGTGATAGAGTATTGAGACAACCATTCTCGTGTTATACAAGATTGAAAACATGTCCTATGACAATGTTCTGGTAGAGGCATTTATAAAGAGCATTGCAAGCATGTTATGGAGATGACATGAGTTGCTTTGTTTGACGAATTCAAAGAATCAAATCTCAATGTCCATGTCTCATTTACAATGTTCAGTAACTTGAAACCATGGTATATTAGTCCGAATACTATTTGGGACACTTGTTTTTGTCGCTAACATGTTGAATTCTAGTTATGCTATGACACATTTGTGGATTTTTGTAAAAAACATTGGGATGGTGAACCCACTCCTCACACAGTGTGGGATTTTATTTCTATGATACTATGCAATAGGAATCTTGAAAATGTGTTTTTCATTAAAAGGTGTGTAGGTGGGAGAAGATGCCATGAATGTGGTGATTTGACATTGTTCCATAGGAAGTTCCCTATCGATCCAACGCAACCTGGATTGTCATATATCATAGTTAAGTGGAATAGATATGAGTATGTCTCCATGAATCCATCATCTTCTTTGCATGTTCCATCTAAGAGGATCGACTTGCTCGAGGATGATATTCCTATTTCAGAATTCATAGACAAGTTTCAAATTCACATTTACAAATACATTAAACACTCCCACATGTCTAGGCGGCAAGATTTAGAATTTAAGCATTCTCGTGAGGTTTTTGAGCCAGTAACAATTCTATCGGTGGTAGACATTGTTGAGAATTACACATTTTCTCCTCAGAGAGAGATACAAAGTGAGTATTATCACTCCGACGAGGTTTCCATCTTTGTATATGTATTGTATAGACATTCTCAGGCAAGCATTGATGGTAGGGATAACACTCCTCAGTCACATGATGGGATCAAGAAATACCATTATTATGTCAATGATGATCATGAGCACGACATGTTGTTTGTTCAACATTGATTAGGGTTGATTTATGAGTGATTCAAAAACAATGGGTTGTCATTTAAAGAACATTGGATTTGGTCAGATGGGTGTGTGGGGCAGTTGAAATAGACAAACTCCTTTTATTGTTTGAGTCACCTTCACAAAGAGACAAGAATTTGACACACCTCTAGATTTTTTTAAATAGGGCACGAAAAGGTTGAACATGATGACGCAGGTGCATGTGTGAAACACGCACTTCGGAGGTACCAAATGAGTCATAGTGCATCTCAAATCAAGTGCTCAACAGAATTAGTTGATAGGTGCACACAAAATTTGGGTCACCAAGGTCATGAACAAGAAAGGTCGATACACAAATAGGAACAATATATATATATATATATATAAAGAACAACTTAATTGGAATTTAATAAATGTGTTTGTATATATATATATATATGATATTTTTTATTCAATGCAAGTTTTCTTGGGATATTTCCATTGGCAATGTGAATAGATCCATGCCATGGTATTGCGAGACCATACCTGGTATGAGAGAACTACATTCAGCTTGTAGTAAAGACATGGACGGCATATCTTCCATTGAAACAACAAAGTATGCGTGTTTCTGTGAGTTCTGCATTGATGCCAAAGGACTAGGTGTTTATTATTGCATGAACAATGCATATGTCAAATAGTGTAAATTTGTCCCTCTTAATCTAAAGGGGCCACGTCCAATTTCAACGTGGCAAGAGATGCACACTGACGAGGAAATGGTTTCACTAGATCATGATCGGGTTTTTGATTTGGTTAAGCAAGGTACATGACAGTTGATTGAATGTTTAGACATCTAGTATTGTACCCATGCATTTATATATTTAAGATTTTTTTAATATTTGAAAATATTGATGCAAGTGATGTATTTGTTGTAATTGTACCACCCGAAAATGACAAGCATGTGGCATACTTTTTGTTGCAGTGTACACAAATCAAAAGCAGGTTGGTGCAGCCATATTTCGATGGAGAGTTCATGTACCAAGTTGGTGACCTAGTTGTGATGGGCCATCTTTTTGAAAAAGTGAGAAGACAAGGTGATTATATTATTTACAAAGATTTCATGCCTGAATATATATCTTGTCAGTACAGTCATTTGGTGGTGGCAGCTCGGATACATCTCATTGAAATCAAAGTGAAGAGGGGTGAACCAAAGAGATGGAAGATGTTAGTAGCTGACCATGATCATATTATGGAGACATGCTGTTATAACTAGATCTTGTTCTTAGTTTATCTGTTCTTTTTGTCCTAATTTTCAACTATTGGTTTAAAATGATTTTACATTTTATGTTGATTAGGACTGTTGAGAATCAGTAACTTTTGTTGGATTTAAATCTTTTAATGGTTCAATTATTTCATTAGTTTAGTTTTAAGGTTTATCTTTTGGGATAATTAGTTAATATGTATTTCTTTAATCTTTGAAAAAATTATAGTAAAAGTTTATTCGAAGTTTTTTTTATAATATAGCCCTCATTTTTTAGTCCTTTGTCAAATATTTTCATGAAGAGATTACTATAACAACTCTGTTTTTCCTGTTTTTGTCATTATCATTGGGAGAATATTACGAGGCGATGGAAACAAATTATGGAAAACAAAAAGAGTTTTTGTCCACAACAGAATCATTCACAAAAACCTCTATCAGTTTTGCAACAACTATTATCATTTGAGAGATCCAAATTCATCTTTGTGGCTTATTTTCAGGGTTTGAATTATTTAATAATTTCTTGTTTTAGTCACAAATTTCCAGCATGTATTCCGATCAATTGAAGTGGAATTTTAAAAACCAAGAGGTTTTTGTTAACAATAGACTCATTTAAAAAATATCTCTCAAGTTTTGCACAGGTGTCCCAGATCCAGAGATATGAAGGCATCTTTGAGACCCAAATTTTCAGAAATTTGCCAAATTTCCCCAAATCTGATTTGCTATTTTTGGGTTAATTGTCCTTAAATATTTTGAGTTATCATGTAACTAATTGATGTAATTGTTTCAAATTTTGACCTAGAAGGTATTTATGGAACTAATTTACCTTTGTAAGGATAAAAGGAAGACAAACATACAGTTCTGTGCTGGGATTTTTCACTCAAGGAGAGGCTTTTGGAGCTTTGATTTCTCAAGCTAACATTTATAACTCTTATGTAAGTGGATGACTGTTATTGATTATATATAAAATGATAAGCCCTTTTACCTATCATGCTTTTTCATTTTTGATCTGGTTTATTGCGTAGTGTACAATTTCATTTCCTATTTAAATGTTTATTCATGTAAATGCTTGTAGCCTGTGGGTGGTATTAGTATTTCATGTGTAATGTTCATGGATTATTGGGATGTGTTTGATCCCCAGTTTATCAAACTTGCATGTTTCAGTTTTGTATTAGCTTGTGGATGTTTATTTCCTCCTTGATGATGAATTTTTAGGGCTGATGCACAATCATGGACTCCTTTAAGGACACTTTAGATGCCACATAATACTAGAATAAACGAAAAACTCTGATTTTAGGTGACAATTAGGGGTACTTCCATAACTTATTTGAAGATGAAGTAAAAAACAAAAATATAGGTAATTGAATCAGCTTTCATAATATATAGGGTTTATGCAGAGAAAGTGTGTGCAAATGATTATAAAATTCCGTGAAAGTGGGTTTTCAAATTTTCAGCACATCTTAACATATATGTTTGTGCGGGTGCAACACTTTAGGGGAAAAAATTAATGAAATCCTTGATTTCTTAATATAAGATCACAGCGCTTGATCTCGTCTAGTGCACCATATAGTTTTTATGGGAAATGGTGATGGAAATCGAAAGTTATATAAGAAACAATCGATGTATGTATTCTCGAAAACTAACGTGTGTCATTTAGAAAAATAATTATAAATAAATAAAACATAGTTTTGCAGGAAAAAATTATATATTCAGAATCGTCATTTCTTACTCTACAATATCGTACATTTTCATAAAAAAATATTGTGTATGTCATATCAAAATAGGGATCTAATCTGAGCATATAGATAGAGTTCTAGAATACTTGAGCAATAGCCCTGGTTGATTTGTCCTAGCCATTAGGTTCGGTATTCTGAAGCTGCTTCCAAACCCAATGCCAAACCTTTACTCCCGCCAAATATTTAAATTTTCAAATAATGCATATGCGATTTAACGCATATGCGATACAGCCTATTCAGATCGCATATCGATATAACGCATATGCGATATGGATAATCTATATCGCATGTGCGTTATATCGCATATGCGTTATGGATTATTCATATCGCATATGCGTTATATCGCATATGCGATATATAGAATTACATTTAAAGTTAATTTATGTGGTATGGCTTGTAGATTTACATTTAAAACTAATTTATGATAAATTTTTCACTAATTTATTTTTTTCCTAACGCATCATTGTTCACCACCATCATCCTCATCATCACAGTCATCCTCATCATCATCGTCGTCACCCTCATCCTCATCATCATCACCACCCTCATCCTCATCATCATCATCATCACCCTCATCCTCATCTTCATCATCATCATCATATAGTCATCATCCTCCTCCTCCTCATCATCATCATCATTTTTCATCATCATCATCATCACCATCACCCTCATTAGCTTCATCATCATCATCATCACCCTCATCCTCATATTCATCATCATCATCATCATCCTCATCCTCATCAGCATAGTCATGGTCATCATCGTCATCGTCATCATCATCAGATGTCATCGTGCCCTCATCCTCATCCTCCTCCTCCTCATCATCATCATTAGCATCACCCTCATCCTCATCAAATTCATCATGGTCATCATCGGCATCATCCTCATCCTCATCCTCATCATCCATCGTCAACCTCATCATCATCATCACCCTCATCCTCATCATCATCATTATCATCATCATCCTAATCATGATCATCATGGTCATCATCATCATCATCATCATCACACTCATCCTCATCACCATCATCATCATAATCATACTCATCATCACCCTCATCATCATCATCATACTCATCATCCTCCTCATCGTCACCCTCATCCTCATCCTCATCATCACCCTCATCAGCATTGTTCATCACCCTCATCCTCACCATCATCATCATCTTCATCGACAGCCTCATCCTCATCATCATCATCATATTCATCATCCTCCTCATCATCACCATCAACCTCATCATCATCTTCACCGTCACCCTCATCCTCATCATCATCATCACCCTCATCATCATCATCATCAACCTCGATCCTCATCATCATCGTTCATCACCCTCATCCTCATCATCATCATCACCCTCATCATCACCCTCATCATCATCATCATCAACCTCGATCCTCATCATCATCGTTCATCACCCTCATCCTCATCATGATCATCATGATCATGATCATCATCATAATTGTCATCATCATCATTACCATTGTCATCCTCAACCTCATCAGCATCCTCATCCTCATCCTCATCATAATCCTCATCCTCATCATCATCACGTTCATCACCCTCATCCTCCTCCTCCTCCTCATCATCATCACCATCATCATCATTGTCATCATCATCATGGTCATCATCTTCATCGACACCCTCATCCTCAACATCATCAGCATCCTCATCATCATCATCATCATAATCCTCATCCTCAACATCATCACGTTCATCACCCTCATCATCATCATCATCATCATCATGGTCATCATCACCCTCATCCTCATCCTCATTCTCATCATCATCTTCATCGACACCCTCATCCTCCTCATCATCATCATGGTCATCATCATCATCATCATCATCATCATGGTCATCATCATCACCATGGTCAAATCATCTTCATTGACAGCCTCATCCTCAACATCCTCATCATCATCATCATCATAATCATCATCCTCATCGTCATCATGTTCATCACCCTCATCATCATCATCATCATCATCATCATCATCATCATCATCATCAGATGCATCATTGTCATCATCATCATGGTCATCATCTTCATCGACAACCTCATCCTCAACATCATCATCATTTTCATCATCATCATTGTCATCATCATCATCGTGGTCATCATGGTCATCATCATCATCATGGTCATCGTCATCATGGTCATCATCATGGTCATCATCATCCTCATCACCCTCATAATCCTCATCCTCATCACCCTCACAAGCATCATCGCTCATCACCCTCATCCTCATCATCCTCATCATGGTCATCATCATCATCATCAACATCATGGTCATCATCATCTTCATCGACACCCTCATCCTCAACATCATCGTCATTGTCATCATCATCATCATGGTCATCGTCATCATGGTCATCATGGTCATCATCATCATCATCATGGTCATCATGGTCATCATCATCATCATGGTCATTGTCATCATGGTCATCATCATGGTTATCATCATCCTCATCACCCTCATAATCCTCATCCTCATCACCCTCACAAGCATCATCGTTCATCACCCTCATCCTCATCGTCATCATCATCTTCATCGACACCCTCATCCTCAACATCATCATCATCATCATCATCATCATCATCATGGTCATCATGGTCATCATCATCATCATGGTCATCGTCACCATGGTCATCATCATCATCATGGTCATCGTCATCTTCATCGACACCCTCATCCTCAACATCGTCATCCTTGTCATCATCGTCATCATCGTCATCATGGTCATCATCATGGTCATCGTTCACCATGGTCATCATCATCATCATGGTCATCGTCATCTTCATCGACACCCTCATCCTCAACATCGTCATCCTTGTCATCATCGTCATCATCGTCATCATGGTCATCATCATGGTCATCGTTCACCATGGTCATCATCATCATCATGGTCATCGTCATCATGGTCATCATAATCCTCATCAACCTCATAGTCCTCATCTTATCACCCTCACAATCATCATTGTTCATCACCCTCATCCTCATCATCATCATCATGGTCATCATCATCATCATCATGGTCATCGTCATCTTCATCGACACCCTCATCCTCAACATCATCTCCATTGTCATCATCATCATCATGGTCATCATGGTCATCATGGTCATCATCATCATCATGGTCATCATCATCGTCATCATCATCCTCATCAACATCATAGTCCTCATCCTCATCACCCTCACAATCATCATCGTTCATCACCCGCATCCTCATCATCATCATCATGTTCATCATCATCATCATCATCATCATCTTCATAGACACCCTCATCCTCAACATCATCATCATTGTCATCAACATCATCATGTTCATCATGGTCATCATCATCATCATGGTCATCGTCATCATGGCCATCACCCTCATCATGGTCATCATGGTCATCATGGTCATCATCATCCTCATGGTCATCGTCATCATGGTCATCGTCATCATCATCATGGTCATCATCATCATCATCATCATGGTCATCATTCACCATGGTCATCATCATCATCATGGTCATCATGGTCATCATCATCACCATGGTCATCATCATTATGGTCATCATCATGGTCATCATCATCCTCATCAACCTCATAGTCCTCATCCTTCATCACCCTCATCCTCATCATCATCATCATGGTCATCATCATCATCATGGTCATGGTCACCATGGTCATCATCATGGTCATCATCATCATCATCGTCGTCATCATCATCATGGTCATCATCATCATCATGGTCATCGTCATCATGGTCATCATCATCATCATGGTCATCGTCATCATGGCCATCACCCTCATCATGGTCATTATGGTCATCATCATCATCATGGTCATCGTCATCATGGTCATCATCATCCTCATCAACCTCATAGTCCTCATCTTATCACCCTCACAATCATCATCGTTAATCACTCTCATCCTCATCATCATCATCATCATGGTCATCATCATCATCATCGTCGTCATCATCATCATGGTCATCATCATCTTCATCGACACCCTCATCCTCAACATCATCATCATTGTCATCATCATCATCATCATGGTCATCATGGTCATCATCATCATCATGGTCATCGTTCACCATGGTCATCATCATCATCATGGTCATCGTCAACATGGTCATCATCATCGTTATCAACCTCATAGTCCTCGTCTTATCACCCTCACAATCATCATCGTTCATCACCCTCATCCTCATCATCATCATCATGGTCATCATCATCATCATCATCATCATCATGGTCATCATCATCTT
>LPNX010329145.1:10274-20597 GCA_001517045.1 Pseudotsuga menziesii
TATCCTCATCACCCTCACAATCATCATCGTTCATCACCCTCATCCTCATCATCATCATCATGGTCATCATCATCATCATCATCATCATCTTCATTGACACCCTCATCCTCAACATCATCATCATTGTCATGATCATCATCATGGTCAGATCATCTTCATCAACAGCCTCATCCTCAACATCATCATCATCCTCATCATCTTCATCATCATAATCCTCATCCTCATCATCAGCATCATCCTCATCATCTTCATCATCAGCCTCATCCTCATCATCAGCATCATCCTCATCATCTTCATCATCAGCCTCATCCTCATCATCAGCATCATCCTCATCATCTTCATCATCAGCCTCATCCTCATCATCAGCATCATCCTCATCATCTTCATCATCAGCCTCATCCTCATCATCAGCATCATCCTCATCATCTTCATCATCAGCCTCATCCTCATCATCATCTCATTCATCACCCTCATTATAAGTGTATATGTGCATGTATGTTTATGCATAATATGCATACAAAACTATATAAGTGTATATTTCCATGGATCAAAAAAAAAAATAGATCACAAGATAATAGATCACAATGTAAATGTAAGTGTATATTTCCATGGATCAAGAAAAAATAATAGATCACAAGATAATAGATCACAACATGTAAATAATAGATCACAATACAAATAGATCACAAGATAATAGATCTCACAATGGAAATAGATCACAGAAATATATAGATCACAATGTAAATTTAACACATTTTCATTGAAAAATAAATCGCATATGCGATATATCGTATATGCGATATATCACATATACGTTATATCGCATATGCGATATGGAAATCCATAAAAAACCTACAATTCAATATCGCATATGCGATATATCGCAGGTGCGATTTATGTTATATAGAAAATGTAGGGTGGCGTTGTGTCGGCCACCTTTAACGTATCAAAAGACATAATTCGTCTGAACCCGCGCATAGAGAATTGTTGGACATGCAAATTTTTATCATTACTTGTACATAATTGCATAGTTTTGTACAGTTTTGGGTGGATTTCAATGGGTAATGTATGTAATAGAGGAAGAAAGTCAGCAAGGAAGGTGCTTACACCGGAAGAAGCAGAAAATAAAAAGCAAAAAAAAGAGGAAGATTCAAGAAATCGTCGGCATTCATTAGATGAGCAAATAGCTCCCATTCCCCCTCAAGAGATACCTGACCTAGAGGCTAAGGAAGATAATGCAACCTTAAAAGAAGCTGGTTATACGGAAGTTGATATTATTCATCCATTAGTAGACGGTCAATCTTCTGAACAGTTCAATAATTATGTTACCCCCGATGCAAATGTGACTCAGCAACAACCATGTTCAGTGGTTCAATCTCCTAATCGAAGTTGTGAGCCGGCAGTGGATGTAAACGTCACTCCAGCATTTGAAACGACAAGAAATTTTGCATCAAAATGAAAGAGAACTCCTAAGCGAATACAAGTGGACGAGAGCGGATTGACTCCCATGCAAGGTAAGGTGGCTAAACGCACTATCCTTCGTCATTCTTCTCAAATAATGAAACAATATTTCGATAACAAATCCGAAGCCGGTAAATGCCAACTGTTTTTAGCTTTGCTTAAATCTAGAAATATGGCAACTGTTAGAAGAAATTTACGCATAACAACAATGAAGAATATGGAATCAAGTAATCACATTGTTAAATCTCTTGCTGCTGCATTCACATCGATTGGTAAAAAAACTCATTCAAAAGACTATAATGTGGCTCGTTGTGTATTAGCTGAATCAATTGTATGTAGATCCACAAGGCAACACCGTTTACTTAAATGCACATCAGAAATTGTTCCTTTACATCCAAAGACTCTTAAAAAATATTCAGTAAGAAGAGACAACCTTGATGTAGAGGGACAAATGGAAACATTATGGGCATTTAGCGGTAGACTGCCCCGCAAAGACATGAAGTTAGTCGAAGCAGTGAAGGGCCTAGTGCAAACGTTTTGGCATGATAACACTAGGCCTTCTTCTAACACGAAGGATGTGTTAAAACATTGTAGGGGTTCTCATCACACTGAACCTCATGTTAAGCATTATCTTGACATGACACAAACTCAGCTGTTCGAGATGTTTAAATTTTCCCATGTAGAGCTAAGGCTCGGGCAAAGATCTTTTGAAAAATGCAAGCCTTGGTATGTTAGAATCAATACCATCCGGAACACTTGTTGTTGTAGATACCACATAGAGTTTGACCTATATTACCATACATTTGCACATATACGTCGTTTCTTGAATCCTAACCATGTGCAGGAATGCTCGAGTACAGTACCACCAATTTCATCCAGGGATTTCATCCATAGCCTCATGTGTCCGAGGCAAGATGGGCAGACACATTACTTAAAACAATGTGTAGACGGTTCTTGCAACAATTGTGGTGGGCTATCCTTATGGTCTGATTGCATCCATGAAAGTGAAGATCAAGCATTCGGGAATGCAATTGTTGAGAATCAGAACTATTAGTATGAGACATATCAGCTAAACGATGGGAAAGAAAGCAGGAAGATTAAATTGGTGACTTCACAGGTAAATTCTTGAATATTGACAAATTAATATTCATGTGTACACACACATTTTTTTTATGTGGTTTATTGACATATTAATATTAATATTCAACATGTCGATATGGCACGGTGGAAACATGAGCAATTCAGAATATGCCGAGACACCTTCCCTCTCGGAACAATACTATTAGTGGTTGACTTTGCTGAAAATTACACCCTACAACCACAAAATGAAATTCAAAGTCAATACTATCACTCAGAGCAGGTGAGCATAATGGTGCATATCACGTATCGACATGGGCAAGATAGCAGTGAAGAGAAACATGTGATACTGAAAGAAAGTCACTTCTACATAAGTGACGACCGGACCCATGACATCCATTACGTGCAACATTGCTTTAAATTATTCTATGACCATGTGATAGCTATGGATATACCATTTTATCGTCATATCATTTGGTCAGACGGTTTTTCTGGACAGTTCAAGAATGCACGTGTATTTGAATGGTTGTGTTTGTTGCACCTAAAATACAAGGTGCCACATGTATGGAACTACTTTGAAACTGGTCATGGAAAAGGAGAGCACGATGGTGCTGGTGCATGCATTTAAACTGCCCTTCGAAGGGAAGAGATGAAGTTTACAGGTGCTCGCCTTTGAGACGTAGCATCTATAGTCCAATGGTGTGCATCTGTCATGGGAGAACAAGCAACAAGGAAACACTTAGTGCGAAGAATATTTTGGGAGGTTACAAATGTAGACCGATCACAAACACCTCGGGTGAACACAGTGCATGGAACTTGATGGTTTCATTCAATTAGAAGCTCAAACAACTCGGCCCTACAAATTTGGACAAGATTGAAGGCTTTCTTTTGCAGTTCTTGTAGCATCGGTGAATGGGATGATTGTGAGCATACTAATACCGTTGATACATGGGAACGAGTGACACTTGGTACCAATTTCAACGGGGGCAATGAAATAGACCATTTGGAAGATTATCAGACACATATTTCTAGAGACTATGATCACATATCAGATCTCATACAAGCAGGTACATGAGTAGTACGTAAATAAGAAAATGACCCCCTATGTAATTTTTTTACTCGACCTTTATATAATTTAATTTATGTAGAAATTAGATATGCAATACCTTTTTCACAAAATGTAAATTGTAAAACTCGACCTATTTCTTTTCACAGGTCAGATATATGCAGTGGCTGCCCCAAAAAATAATGAATGGGGTTCTGACTATTGGTTGGCACGTTGCTTAGAGGGGAAACAAACCCTTCTAGAACCTGTTACAGATGATGAAAATATTGAATTCCCAATCGGCTCGATGGTTATAACAGGGAGTACTTGACACTTGCAGCACAACAGAAAAGGAAGGGTGGGTATGTATATCAGGATTATAGACCAGGAGCTATTGTATACCACTTCACCAACCTAATAGTTGGTACAAACATCAAGCTCCGCACACTTGCTCACAAAAATAGGTCACATGTACGATACTTGCTACCTCATATAGAGCACGAAAGATTGATGGACACTATCGGCACCAGAGATGATCCTGATGGCCTACTTGTATGAGTGCATTGTCAGGTACGTTATTTAAACGATGTTTACACATTTTCATTGGGTTCTCTTTTCTTTCTTATGATGTTAATAATGTCTAGCCTTTGGTGTGCCTAGGATACAAACACCATCTACGGCACATTGGAGGTGCCAAGAACGGTGTCTTTAGACACCACCAAATTTAGTTCGGAAAAGAACAAGTTCTCGAGTTGTTCAAATTTACATTTCTTGGTGTGTAATTGAATGCAAGTTAGGAGAGTGAACTACAAACACATGATCACTTATACTTGCATGCTCCAACTAGGGTCTTGGGACAAGGTCATAGATGTCCAACTAGGGTTTTAACTTTGATTAATAAAGTTTTAACTTGAGATCATTTTTATAAGAGAACCTAGAATGGACCAGGATTCTGTTATTTATACCGAATAGATGAGGAGACCATCCAACATATACGTTTGGATAGTACCTTTGCAAAAGAGGTTTGGAAGGAGGTATTATGTTTATCTGGAGAAGCTGGGCAGTAGAATCATAATTCTTTGGTTGAATGCTCAAAAAAATGGATGAATGATCATGCTGTTGTGAGCCAAAAAAACCCTCCCATGCATTGTTGTTTGGGTGCCATGGATCACCTGAAATGTAATCTTATTTCAGGGGAAATATTGCTCTCTACTGGTAGTATTCCATAGCATTAGACATATCTATCAGGAATTAAAACAACCTCCTGTTTAGAAGACCTCCAAAATTTGCAAACCACAAAAGGTAGATAAGTCATATGCTTGGATTATTTTGATGGTGCCAGCCAAGGTAACCCAACACCATGAAGGGCTAGAGGTGCCTTTTATTTACCTTATGGAAATTATTTTTCTTTCAAACTATCCTTAGGCTGTGGAACAACAATTGGACTGAGAGGCGTGCCATTGTAAATCTTCCAAAATTGGTGCTAAAAATAGATCTAGACAAGTTGCAGCTCATCAGGGATTCCAGAGTCCAGACTGGTGTCATCGAATGGGTCCAACAGCTTAACACAACCTTTTTATCAAGTAGGTCCAGGATTCGAACCTGGGTTATCTCAGTAGTAAATACTAAATACCTCACCACTAAACCATATCCCAGTGGATGACTAGCTTCCATCTTTCTAGAGATTAGAATAGCAAATTATTTCTTGTGCTTGTAATTAGAACTTAGAAACAGGGTCTTGGTACACTACAATTCCATTTGGTGTATGTTGGAATATTTATAATAGGTTTTGACACACTCAATGTGATTGCATGGAACTTTTTTTATCTGTGGATGTTTGCGCCATTTCTTCTTATTCATGGTAATAGAAGATATTATAGACAGTGGTGGATGCATTCATTTTTATTTAGTCATCTAATTTGATTACAGACTAAAGAAATAGAAAGAAAAAAATTGATTTTAGACTTACTGTTGATTACTTTTGGCAGTAATGCTACTGCTGTTCCAGGAAAACAGCCTTGCACATAGCTAACAATGTTTTATCCTGGGATGGTGAATGTGTATGATAATGTCCCTGTAGAGAAGGTATGTTCTATTTCTGGTGTATTGCTTGTTGTGTGTATACATTGATGCATTCTTTCCTTAGTGTGTGTATGAGAGAGAGAGAGAGCATTGTACAAGGTTGCATGGTATTAAATAAGGTTGCAGGGTATTATCATGTATTGTCTTAGTTTCAATCCTACAATTATCAGTAAGTCCTATGAAAAACACTTCCTTGAACATTTTCACAAAGCATGCTTTAACCTGTTACATGAACTTGTTATGAGGCGTGCCTTATCCATCGAACTTGAAGAACACCTGCAAATTATTCCCGTCTAATCTTGCCTTGCGCATAGAGGTCTCAATATCAGTGTTGAGCTTAGACACAAATCTTAGTTGAATTGGATTTTTTGAACTGGATTTTGTGTCTAAACTCAACACTGATCTTTTGTTCATGCTTTCCTGCAAGGATTTTTGGTCTTTGCTTCACCTATGGGGATTGATCCTAGGCAACCTCTACCCTTGCCGGTAGCTTTATTGTATATCAACAATGATTGTAACTTTTGTCTTGCAATCTCTTCATGATATCGGGCTGACTAATTTTTCAATCCATATTTTAGTATTCCAATCACCAGTGTCCTAAGTTGTCAAATAGCACTTTGGATGTTTCAGCCATATAAACTTTGGCAATTTGCCAAAACTTACAATCTATGAGGTGAAAAGAACAGCCGGTGGAAAAATTCTTACAATAAAAGAAATAACGCACTTAATTTGAGAAAGCTAAAGTACTGGGATTTTCATTGAAATTTCTTCTTCCATTGACAAAGGAATATGTGACATGTGTGCATTAATAGAGGGCAGATAAGAAGTTCTTAAACAGTTAAAATGCAGCATTTACAAGGTAATCAATAGATGTGCATTTACAATGTAATCAACAGATGTACTTTCTTCATAACAATACAAAGCAGCTTCAGATCCATATTCCCAGGTTTATCCCAGTTTGATTCTTTTTGGCTTGATTGATTAGATTGGTATGAATATTCTGTACTGTTAGCAAAGACCAGCAAACCAATTGTGTGCTGTTAAGTTCCACTGGAGGACAACTTACATTGTTGAGGTTAGAAAAAGTATTCTCTGCCATTTTGATTTTTTCAAATGCATTTGAAGAATGAAAAGCCATGAGAAGAACTTCCAAATGAAATAGGGATGGAAGACTTGCACAAACTTCTTGGATATTTAAGCACCCTGAATATGTAGCAGGTTAAAGCATGCTTTGTGAACATAATCAAAACTGTGCCTATTTTTGTATTACTCATGAGTAAATATTTTATTGGAAGAGATTTTCTTTTTCAATTTATTTATTTATTACATTCTCTCAATTTGGTTTGTTGAAATATCACATTAATATGGCTTTTAGGTAGTGATTAGACTAGATATATTGCACTAGTCTTTCTCGTGCATCACAAGTCTACCTTTGATACAAGCACACAGTGGAAACATGAAAGAAAATGAATACATTTTTCATAACTGTGCCTATTTTTGTTTTACTCATGAGTAAATATTTATGTCTTCCCCAAAACTGGAGACTGAAATATGTTTTCCAAAACTGTGCCTAATTTTGGATTACTCATGAGTAAATATTTATGTCTACTGCAAAACTGGAGACTGAAGATAAATGTAGATCTACAGCTTATTAAAGACAGCCAGAGGGTTGGGTTTGAGGGTGAGGAGCCAAATCTAGCATTGTAGATATTTGATCCTGTATGCCTTAAGTGCAAAGTTGGGAACCTGGCAATAGGCATGGTTGGGTGAATGCCCTATTTCTAATCTGTCTACTGCTTCCACAACAGTTTACTTCAATTTCTATTCAACCATGGCTCCTAATGATGCAATGGGGAAAGATGGCCCCAGGATCTATCAGTGGAAGCTAATCTATGTGTCCTTATTTTTGTGGAATAAATTACTTCACAGTGTCACACTCAGAAATTTCATTCCTAACACGAGGACAACTAAAAATAGTCAACATTATTGATGTCTCCTCTGAGGAAACTTTGTTACTTTACTTTAATAAATTCCTCTCGAAAAGAAACTCCTACATTTGAAGAAAATGTAGGATTGCTTCTATTAAGTATTTCCTTCATTCACAACCCTGATTTTCCAGCTCGTGAATTCATGAATTGGTGAAAACAGCAATACATCTCTTTGGTTTTTGAAGGGGCAGAATGTCCACATAAACTCTTATCAGTCAACAAAGAGCCAAATTATCAGTGTCTAAATGTTCTTCCTGTCAGAATTCCAAGTGACAGAGTATTATTATTATGTTGATTTCATACAAGTGACAGTATTACTTTGTTGACAGAGTATTATTATTATTATTACGTTACCCGTGTGCAACAAGTGTACAACAGGGATTCATTTGGATTCATTTCATGATAGTAGTATTTTGTTATCTTTAAATGCATTTTGATTAACATTTAAGAACACACTATGATTGAGATCAAATGGTTATAGGCATATTAAAAAGGACAAACCAGCCTTTACAATAATTAAAGAAATAGTTTAAGTAATAAACAACTCGTCACTAAGAGAAGATGATAACACTATTTCAAACAAAATTGGTGTAGCTTTGTGGACATTAGAAGTACAAAATATCCTTTTTTGTTCTAACTCCAACACATCCCAATCAATCACATGCTTAGGATCATATATAAGTTGTAAGTTGTGTGAAGCAAACTGACATAATTCTGAAGCAAACTGACATAATTCTTTCAAGTACCTACATTCTGACATAATACTTCCAAGTACCTACATTCTGAAGCAAACTGACATAATTTTGAGTCCTAGATTCTGAGCTGACTGTTGCAGACATATCATTCCATCATAATTTTTAAGTTTCTGCAAATTATGATTTTGAGAAAATTAATAGTAGAGTGTGGTTGAAACATTTTTATAAGTCTGGACAGCTAGGTATATTATCTTTTGCCTAGTGTTTTGTGTTGCAATTTGTGTTCAAGAAGTTAATAATACTTAATGAATAGAAACAGAGTTTCCAAGTAGGTTTTATTTTCAGAATATTTATGGGTAAGTTGTATAAGTGGATTTTGTGTTTTGACTGTCAATGAATATTATGTAATGCAGGTTTGCAAATAAAACCTAGATGGTGACAATTGGTGGTTATTCTTTAGACTATGTGTAGTCAATGTTTGATATTGATATTGATATGAAATGGAACTTGGATATAGATTCTTTGTATGACTCAATTCATAAGTAAATGGAGTTTTCAGAGCATTTTGGCATAATTCTTAATATGCCAGATAAAAGTGTTGTTTTTTTATGACAGATTACTGAGTTTTACAGTTTTGCAGTTGCTGTACATGTTACATGTCAGTGTGATACACAATGTTTCTTTTTTGGTGCAACGAAGATTCAGTTCCTTCAGCAAGATTCAAGAGAGTGAACTACAAGATCAAGTCAACCATATATACATGTATAAATTTGAACCTTGCTTTATATTATATATATGTATATAGCAATAATGTTGTACAAAAATTGCCATGTCACATGGCCATAATACAAAAGAGTGGATCAAAACGTACATTTGTGTGTACACATATGAACAAAAAGATAAATCTATGTACATGCCCCCTATACATTATTTCTAGTTATCCCCTGTTTTGCTGCCACTGCCAGAGTCTTCGGAGAAGTTGAGCTTTCTTTTGCGACTGCTCATTGATGATCCCCATCACTGAAGAAGAGGGATAGGTCTCATCAGTGGAGACTGCAAAAAAACAAACAAATTTGTAAGTTAATTTACCAACCTTTAAAAATTCTATATATACATTTGTTCAAATTCCATGAAACCAAAATAACATTTTTACTTACTATACGTGAGTAAGTAATCTGGGGTCTTGGTGCCTCACTAATAGCGACCCTGATTGAGTGCTCTTCTTGCACCACTTGCTCACTATTAGGATGCATAAATATATTATATATATGCCAATGTCAACAAATATACATGTACCTTAGGGGGGAGAGGGTCAACAAATATAATTAAAAGCATATTTCAAATAATACCTGTGGCTGCGAATCTACCTCTGCATGAGAGAGGATAGACTGCAAGACAATGTATTCATCTTGGGTGACCTGCATAAAACATGTTACATTTCCAAATTAGGATACATATTGAATGTTACTTGACCTTGAGATGTGTACAGAAACATACAAAGAAAGAGATCTACATAAACATACATGCTGGTGAGTGAACGGTGGCCCACCGGTTTGGTGCTCTTCAGGCACCAGTGGCTCACTGACAGCGACCCTGATTGGGTGCTCTTCTTGCACCACTTTATCACTATTACGCTGCATAAATATATTAAATATATATGCCAATGTCAACAAATATACATGTACCTTGGGGGGGAGAGGGTCAACAAATATAATTAAAAGCATATTTCAAATTTAATACCTGTGGCTGCGAATCTACCTCTGCATGAGAGGGAATAGAGCCCGAGACAATGTATTCATCTTGGGCGACCTGCATATAAAACATGTTACATTTCCAAATCAAGGATACATATTGAATGTTACTTGATCTTGATATGTGTACACAAACGTACAAAGAAAGCGATCTACATAAACATACCTGCTGGTGAGTGAACGGTGGGCCGCCGGTTTGGTGCTCTTCAAGCACCGGTGCATCA
>LPNX010329185.1:14965-43361 GCA_001517045.1 Pseudotsuga menziesii
CGCTATTTTCTGCAATTCAATCTTTTGTCTGTTCAACTTGATGATGAGCGCCCCCAATTTTTCCACAGTCCCCTCGTTAAATAAATCATTCCAAGATTTATCCGCTAAGACATTTGCGTACTTGTCCCTATTGTCCTTAAAGGCTTCACACTCTAAAATGAAGTGTTTTTTCTATCTCCACCTTACTAGCGGTGCAAAAAATACAATGGGGCTACCATGCAATCCGCCATTAGATTTTTTTTATTAGTATGATGTTTGTAATTGAAACTCTTAAGGAGATTTTGAATATTTATATGAATCATGTGTTCTTGTATGGTCTAATATATGATTCCATTATGAACCACATCATAATTTCTTTGATTTTATATGGTTAGAGTGGTGAAATTATTTATGAAATATTTTTGTTTGTTTAATGTGCAACTTTCAAAAAAGTTATAATTTATTTTTTGGAGAAAAAAATCATTTTCCAATTTACGGGTTGATTTTAAAGTTTTTGTAAACAACAGTATGTGATGTTTAGGCATGTCTCTATTTTTAACCCTGAAAAAAAAAACATGTATACTGGTATCAACACTTTCTATTTGCAGGTGTTTTTGATGTTTTTTTTTCAAAAATAAACGTTTTTATGCCTAGAGTTCTCATTCTTAGTATAAAGTTCTCGTTTCATATTATAAGTGGTTATGAGTGGACCGACGAATGCGCTACATTGTTCGATGTATTAAAGAAAAAATTAGTAAAACCACCTATACTAAAATTTCCAAATTGGTCAATTAAATTCCATTTACTACATATCGATGCGTCGAGAATATCAATCATAGCAATATTAACTCAACCTGATGATAATGGAATGGACCATCCAAACACATACAACAATAGGAAACAAAATAAGGCTGAGAGGAACTACTCGACAACAAAAAGAGAGGCACTTGGAATGGTATTCTCACTTCAAAAATACTGACATTGTTTACTTGCTAATCCATTTGTGTTCTACAGAATCCATCAAGCATTAAAATACTTAGTAAATAAACCATTACATCACGAAATAATTTTTCGATGGTTGTAGTCGTAGTTCAACCAGGAAAAACAAATGTTGGACTCAACCACTTGTCAAGAATCGACACAGGTGAAGAACCCACCAAAATTGAAGACGACCTACCAGATGCCCATTTATTTAGAATTGAATTTGTATCGTCTAACTTAGCAGAAATTGCTCAATTCCTAGAGGAATGCCAAGTTCCAGAATGAATGAGCGATAAGAAGAAAATTATCCTAGCAATGAAAGATGCACCCTACAACATAGTAAACGGATTTCTTTACAATATTGGATTAGACGATCTCTTTCGGCGATGTGTTCTCGACCACGAAAAAGAAAATATAATCAATGAAACACACTACGGTCCAGCTGTAGGACATTTTCAAGCTGACATTAAACCCAAAAAACTCCAACAATCAAGATTATGTTGGCCGACCATACACCAGGATTGTCGATAATTTGTGAACAAGTGCAACCAATGCCAACGACTAGGTCGAACTCTACCAAGCACTAAGATTCCTTTAATATCGGTAAATCCAAGATTAACATTTAAAATTTTGGTGATTTATTTCATAGGACCGTTTCTGATACTGGCTAGATGAATAGGAGCACTATATATCATCACAACAATCGAGTATGTTACCAAGTGGGAAGAGGTAGAACCAATCGAATCTTTTTCAAGTGAGATAGATGCTAAATTTACATACAAGAACATCGTCACAAGATTTGGGTGTCCATTGGCCTTGATCAGTGATCAGGGGTCACATTTTGTAAATAAAACAATTGTAGCTCTGACAAAAAAATTCATGATCGAGCATAAAAAATTTACAACGTATGACCCTCAATCTAATGGTGAAATTGAAGATTTTAACAAAAAATTTACCGAAGGCTTAACAAAAATATGTAACACCAACAAATATGATTATTAGGACAAGATACCTATTGTTTTATGGGCATGTAAAACAAGATAGAAATGTTCGATAGACCAGACACCATTTCGACTTGTCTATGGACAAGAAATAGTTGTACCCTTAGACTTTCATCAAACAAACCCTCTGATTGCTAACATACTACACATTGATGTTGAAAATTCCAGAAAAGAAAGATTAATGCAATCATCCAAACTCGAATAACACCAACTAATCGTAGTACAATACCAAGAAATCCAAAAACAACAACAAAAATACTGGCACTATCAAAATATCAAAAAAAAAAAACTGTCACTGGAGACCTTGCTTTACTGTACAATACTCGAGTAAAAGAAAAACCTAATAAACTATACACTGAGTGGATGGGTCCATACATTGTAGAATAAATCAACACTAATGGATTAGTCCAACTAAAAACACTACAAGGGAATGTATTTCGGAAATTGGTCAATGGGGCCCAACTAAAACAATACAAAGCTTTAAAAAAATGGTTGTGTAACTATAAACAATTGAAAAAAAACTATAAAAAAATAAAATAGGCAAACGAAAATTTACAATGAAAAGAATCGGTATGACATGATCCTGGATCAATTCTTTCAACAAGGTCGAGGGACGAAGCTGTAAAACACAAATTGGGAGATATAATCATCGACATGAGTATAACAAGAATGAGGAATATGGATCACTTCGACACTATTGTCACCATCATGATCCATAAATACGTCGACATAAAGAAGAAAAATCGGTTCAATCAAGTCATCATGAGTACTAACACCTAGAACACAATATTCGACATACATCGAAAGAAACAACGACAATTCGTCCTTTGCAGTTAAGTCCACCATCAATACTGTAATTAATACCACCAACCACTATGCCTTCACCCACCCAAAACAATTCTACTATAAATATCGTATTAGAAGAGGCTTGGATTTCATTCTCTGAAAAACTTGAACACCAAAGCACATATTACCACCTTTTGAACCAAATAATTCGACCAACACAATGGAACCGAATAACTCCACCACAACTACCACGTCCGCGATAAACAAACTTAAACAATTAGAAAAAGCCAGCACACCATTAGAAAGTCGATTTCATAACATTCGAAAAGACAAATTGGTCAAACAACAATGGAGGAGGGTTTGGAAGGAAATCAAAGAATGGGGATCAGAAACAAGTGGTCGATAAAGAGAGGAAGCTCATAAATTAAACACTAGCACAATCCTTACATATATGAATGCACTGTTAATGGATAGTTTCACAAGGAAAATAATAATTTATCATCCAATTCATCATCAGTCGATATCATAATGGGAAGTTCTACTTCAACACACACTTTGAAATCAATGGAAACCTAATTTATCAGATCAAAGGATTATAAAACAAAGGATAACTTGTACCCATTGGATTAAACCCAACCATAGTCAAAGAACTAACTGATACACCAATAGAGAAAAATTCAAGAGGATTAATAGTGAACCAAATCATCTATGGCACACAAAAGATAGCCGCAAAAAATATCTCAGTGTATCTCTCAAGTACACGAAGGGTTTATACTAACCTCAAAATAAACATGCTTGACACAGTCCAAAATGGGGCGACAACAGGGAAATTATACCATTGGGCTGACCACCTAGCTGAGATTATTAAGCATATCTATGTAAAATTCCAAGAGGATCCCAGATTTGTTTTCCTTCACTGGTATGATGGATATCTATGTACCATATTTGACCAATTGGAGATAAGGATTTCACAGCACAAAATCGATCAGCCATGTGGAAATTCAAATTGTCCATGTCAAATGGTTTTCACTTGGAGCATCGATATCAAAAATCTTGTTAGATACATGGTTTCAGGCCTTAAAAATCAAAACAATTAGATGGAGGGTACCATATAATATCCGATGAAGTCTACCATCGACAGCACACATTTATATTGAGTTGGATTACACGTTGTTCTAGTACTTACAAGGTGCTAGGGGCACATCCATAGACTCGACTTCTACCCTTCGGTGGAGGAGATAATTACTGAACTTAGTCGGCAATCCCAGACTAGATTGGATATACCCCCAATAGCAAGAAGAGTTGATCAACCAATGGTCGAACCTTTAACCGATGCAGAAAAAGACGAAGACTATGGAATCTGTGTTCATATCAACACATTCACTCTCGATCATAAAAACACTGGTGGTATCAACCAACCAGGGATTGCATTAACATCCCCACAACAACCACAAGAGAAAGCATATGAGACTAATGAAAGCACCCAATCCGATACTCCTCTTCCATAATATTTACTCACCAAGAAAAATATATGTCGAGTGATCGATGAATTGGTTAAATACCGACAGAACAAAAAGAGTACATTAAAAGGAAAGGGGAAACACAAGCTCATTCTTCAGGATCCAACTGAATATGAAAATGCATATATATTTGATAGTGCAATGCAAATCTTGGAGGATGCATCCAAAAACAAAATCCCAGTTGACAAACAGATAGGAATTTTATCACATAGGAGTAGCAACCAGGCGGACAGGACACAACCCAAAATAAAGTCAAGTTCGCTACGACACCATCTGTTGATCTCAACGATCCCAACACCTCCATCCGTGACTCAAGTTTTCGAAGATGAAGTGATACCAACTTGGACACACACCAAATCCTCATCCCTAAGTCATCCATATCTCCATAAATTACCAGCACCGCTCAGAGCTCACATTCAAAAAGATAACGACCTCCAATAATTCATCAGCTAACTACCATCTCTCCTCCTTGACTGGAAAAAACTGACAGTAAAAATACTTTTATTAGCCGAGGAAGCACCACATTCCACATTAACCATTCCCAAAATTGTCGACCTTTCAAATTAATCCATTTTGGAAGCACAAGTTGTTGGATACACTAAAACTATCCTACAAATAAATTCCGACTCAACCAGCAACATTGTGGCAGACCTAACTTCTTCATTTGCGCCCTGACCTGTCAACCAACCGACTGCACCACAACACCCTCCACTTTTTGAACCCCGCAACATCAACATCGTTGTCAAAACCGTTGATACCCTATCACCACCAACTTCTATACCAATTATACTACCACCGATTCTTGAACCAGTATCATAGGAGGTAATAAGCTTACTAGTCGATCCCAACTTACGTAGAGGAAAAGAACGATGAAAAATGAAACAAATAAAATAAAAGAAAAATAGGAGAAAGATCAACAACGACAATAATAACATCTACAAAAATCACAACATTAAACAACCCTATTAGTTCATCTCAAGCAAATTGTTTCAGAAAATGAATTTAACCCACAGAGATCCAAAGACGACTAATTGGATCTATTGACCAATGCAATTAATAGGGAAAAGAAGCACAAAAGAGTGAGAACCAAAGAACAAATCAAGCATCTAAAAGCATAGAAGAACGAATTTCTATCCAGGTGTGAGAGATTGACACAACAATTTATCACAAATCCAGCAAGTCCCGACTCCGAGAAGCCCCTCGATAAAGAATATCTCATTTTTTAAACCATTGTGTTGACATTCCAAGAACAGTTGAAAAAAAGGTGACAAGAAAGGGCCGAGGAAACCAGTTTTTTACTTAGAAATCAATTTACAACATTTACCGAATCCCATAACCTGTTGATTCAATATGTTGCAGAATATGTTGTCACCATATATGTTTTGCAGAACTGGTACACTTAGTATGGTCAGGTGTTTGAATAAATGCAAAAGACCCGTGAACTCATCAGTTCACTACAAAACCACCAACTAGTCACTAGTGAAGCAATGACGCAGATCATTGATGACCAAATCATTTTAGAAACCAACAAACTTGAAAAAATGGAGACATAGGAACATCAATAAATCATCTAGGCCCGAGCTAGCCTATCCAATCTCGACAAAAGATGCAACTCCTTTAGGAACTACTTTTTTCTCTTTGGAAAAGATGCAACTCCTCGGGATTGACATGATCAAAATTCTAGAATTAGATATGCATAAAAAGATGGAGAACTTGTTGTGTCTCACTACCCTTACCATAGACACAAAAAATGATTTGCACGCTTGGGAAGAATTCCAACATCAATTATCAGTGTCTGTTGAGGCTACTGTAGAAGCATGTGTTCAACAACAACAATCCACCAATTAGAATAGCCCATAGTGAAGAACAATACAGGATCATAGCTACTTAGACAGAAAGATCATCATATATCCTTTTCTTCGGGACGAATAAATATTTTGAGGTGAGGTAGATGTTGGAGGAGCCTAAGTTGGCTAGATGACTAGATCCTTTAGTCTCGAATAATTGTAAAACAATAGATTATGTTGACCTCATAGGTCATGTTGGTTAGTTGAACTGACAAGTAGTTATGTAACTGATTGTAAATCATATATATAGGTTGTAGAGCTAGATAAAGACTTGGTTTAGTTGGATATATGAACCCCCTCGTATTCTTGAATAATATAAGCATTTGTTATTCTTTCTACCATTCCCTGTCTCTTGTTTATATCATTATCTGTATAAATTTATAATATGTATCATCGGTAACCTGGCAATCTGATTGATTACAACAAATATCTCTTGTCACTATGACTAGGCAATAAAGTTCAATAAATATGTTTATATAGAGGTAGTATACCATTGTTTAAGAAGAGAGTATGGAATAAGGTAAGAAGGATTTCCTTTGTAAGAGAAATATGTTGTAAGAGGACCCAGATTACTCTTGGCTTTTCTATTTACAAAATATTTGGGATTTTGTGCTTCATAGTGTTATTATATATACATTGATGTACTCTACCATGTAAAAATGAGTTTTTGTTTTGAAATTTTCTACATTGAGTTATTATATATACATTGATGTACTCTACCATTATTATTAATTTATTGTCAAATTTCATATATATTATCATTATATTATTTATGCTTATTGCACAATTAAATCAACAAGGAGACCATCTAGAAATGTCGAAACCAATTAAAACAATATTTAAAATTCAAACATTACAAAAAGAAGACCCTGAAAGATTGACAGCGAAATACTTTTCACCAGCATTTTCACAGTTAAAAGAAGGTAGTCGACATATCAATGAAAGTAAGGCACCATAATGGATGGAAACAAAAGTTAAGATAAAAGAAGTCGACATGTCTAATGACGAAAAACCTAAAAACAAAAAGAGACGTGACTAATGGAATGAAGAAAGAACGGTAGAAATCATTAACTTATTAAAATAATTTCAGGGTGCTTTTTCTCGAGACTATAAATATCTAAAAGGATTTGTTCAAGAAATTGGTGAAAATAAAATCGACATAAAACCCAAGGAAAAACCAATAAAGAAAACAAAATACAAAATCACGCAGAAATACAAGGAAATAGTAAAGAAAGAAATCCATAGCATGCTGACAACCAGAATCATTTACCCTATTGATCAGTCGAAATGGGCAAGTTCAATGGTGGTCCAGCCGAAGAAATTCGACCCGACAAGGCTAACAATCTGTGTCGACTTTCGGGAACTTAATAAAGTAACCCTTAAAGACCCATTTCGACCCCTTTTGCAGATGAAATTCTTAATGAATTTGCATGACATGAGTGTTATTTGTTTACAGATGGTTTTTCAGGATATAATCAAGTACCCATTGCTAAAGAAGACCAAAAGAAGGCAGAGTTTGTATGTGAATTCGGATCATTCGCATACAAAGTCATGCCATTTGGATTGAAAAATTCCCCACCTGTATTCTCCATAATTATCATCAAATCATTTCAATAATATATCTACAAAATAATGGTTGCATATTTCAACGATTGAACAATCTACTATTCATTGAAAAATAATTGTAAATGGCTAAGACTTATGCTAGAAGGATGCCGATATATACAATTATCTCTAAATATCAAGAAGTGTATCTTTGCAACTCCAATAGGAATCCTACTGGGACATGTAGTATGTAAGGAAGTCATTAAAGTTGACTATGCAAAAAATAAAAATAAAAATTATCCTCGACTTAAAACCACTAGTAAATCCTAAACAAGTAAGAGTTTTACTCGGACATACATGATATTATAGAAAATTCATACAACATTATTCTGACATGAATTACCCACTAGAAGAACTACTAAAAGAAAATCAGGAATACAAGTGGACCGACGAATGCACTGCATCGTTCGGCATATTAAAGAAAAAAATAGTCGAAGCACCTATACTACAATTTCCAAATTGGTCAATTAAATTCCATGCATATATCGATGTGTCAAGAATAGCAATCAGGGAAATATTAACTCAACCTAGTGATGATGGAATGGACCATCAAAACACATACAACAATAGGAAACTAAACAAAGTTGAGAGGAACTACTGAACAAAATAAAGAGAGACACTTGGAATGGTATTCACACTTCAAAAATACCGACATTATTTACTTGTTAATCTATTTTTGTTCTACACAAACCATCAAGCATTAAAATACTTAGTAAACAAACCATTACATCACGGAATAATTTGTCAATGGTTGTTATTATTTCAAGAATTCAAGTTTGAAGTCATAGTTCGACCAGGAAAAACAAATGTCAGACCCGACCACTTGTCGATAATTGACACAGGTGAAGAACTGACTGGAATTGAAGATGACTTATCACATGCCCATTTATTCATAATTGAAGTTGTATCATTCTACTTAGAAGAAAGTGCTAGAAGGAATGAGTGATAAGAAGAAATATGTCCTAGCGATGAAGGATGCACCCTACACAATAGCAAATGGATTTATTTACAAACTTGGATTAGATGATGTCTTATTGCGATGTGTTCTCGACCACGAAAAAGAAAATATAATCAATGAAGCACACTATGGTCTAGATGGAGGACATTCTTAGGCTGACATGACAACCAGAAAAATCCAACATTCGGGCTTATGGTGGATGATCATACACCAGGATTGTCGAGACTTTGTGAGCAAGTGCGACCGATGCCAACGACTAAGTCGACCTCTACCAAGAATAAATATTCCGTTAATATCAGTAAATCCAATCTTAACATTTAAAATTTGGGCGATTGATTTCATATGATCATTACCGATACTTCCTAGATGAACAAGAGCATGATATATCATCACAGCAGTAGAATATGTTATCAAGTGGGCAGACGCAGAACCATTCGAATATTGTTCAAGTGAGATAGCCATTAAATTTATATACGAGAACATCGTCACAAGATTTGGGTTACCATTGACCTTGATCAGTGATCATGGGTCACATTTTGTAAATAAAACAATTGCAACTCTGACAAAAAAAATTCATGATTGAGTATAGGAAAAGTACGGCGTATGACCCTCAATCTAATGGTGCAATTTAAGCTTTTAACAAAACATTAAAAAAAGGATTAAAAATGTATATATAACACCAACAAATATGCTTAGGATGACAAGATACCTATCATTTTATGGGCATACAGAACAACATACAAACGTTCGATAGGTCAAACACCATTTCAACTTGTCTATGGACATGAAAGATTTGTATCGTTACACTTTCATCAAACAGACTTATAACAATCTACCATCTTCTATAATGTATCCTATTTAACAAAAAGTGAAAATATTCATGGAATATTTCATATTTTGAGCATAACCTTTCACTCATAACTCGGAAGTGGGCGGCCTTTGTACCATTGGAAGGATCTTGAAATTCTCTTAAACTTTTCTGTTTTGAGTTTTTTCTAATTCGTTATTGTTTGTCTAGGGCGGGCGTTTTAGTAAAAAAACATCTTTTAAAAGATGTCTTTTAACTAAAACATCAATTCCAGAAAAATGGTAAGGAATTAGAAAAAACTCAAAACAAAAAAGTTGTAGATAATTTCACGATCTTTCCAATGTTCCAAAATCCGCCCACTTCCAATTTACAAGCAAAAAATTATTCCCAAAATACGAAATATTCCAGGAATATTTGCACTTTTTGTTAAATAAGATACATTTTGGGAAAAATAAAACCTTATGAACCCTATGATTTCCGACATACTACACATCGATGTCGAAAATGCCATAAAATAAAGATTAATGCAATTATCCAAACTCGAATAACACCGACTAATCGCAGTACAATACTAAGAAATCCAAAAACAACAACAAAAATCCTAGCACGATCGAAATATCAAAAACGAAAATCTGTCAGTTGGAGACCTTGCTTTACTATACAATAGTCGAGTAAAATTAAAACCTAAGAAAATACACACTAAGTGGATGGGTCCATACATTGTAGAATAAATCAACATTGACAGATCAGTCCAACTAAAAACACTACAGGCGAATGCATTTCAAAAATTCGTCAATGGGGCCCAACTAAAATGATACAAATATTAAAAAAAATGGTTGTGTATGTGGAAATTGAACCCAAGCAGTAGAACAATTACACTCACAAAATTGCTAATCAAACATCCAAAATTCACAAAAAAAAGAGACTGGAATTGGAGCATAACACAATCCTGTATTGAATAAGTGTACATCAACCAACCTCATAAAGTAATAGGCTGTCCAAATATATAATTACATCATAGATTCGAAAGCACAACGATGCTATTCGAATTGGACAAAAAGAAGGCTTACTAAACTAGTCAAAATCACCCATAGGTGCACAAAACACTTTCTTAATATGTAAATATGCTCACAAATTGGATGAATGAGTTATACTACCTAATAAGTGAAGTAAAGAGATCAGATCCATGCTTCTAGATGGAGAAAAACAAGGAGGATAATTAAGGCAAAAAACAAGACAGTTACTCCTAGACTAGCTTTTCCCTTTTTCCTTAAAACTGCTAAAAGAAAGGCATCTTTCTGGAAAAAGAAGAATTGCACTTTTGCTATTATGGAATTATAGTAGATTTGCCAAAATTATTCCTTGATGTTTCTAAAGCACTCCTTAAGTGAATTATGTCATTTTTTGACTTCTAGGTGCAAGTGGATGCCAACTAGCATAGTAAGGAATCTAGGAATTTAGGGATAAGAAAAAATGATTAATTAATGTCAAATACGGGTAACTATGGTTTCAATTATTCTAACACCCCCCCTTAAGCCTAAATTTATTTGAAAATATTAGAAAAATATAGGGCCTAGCAATAAGGCTTAGTCACCCTTTACATACTGCTTTTCCATACAACCAAGGAAAGAGGCAAAAACCCGGTGGGAAAATCCTCCCTTAAACATGGACACAAAACAAAATTTTGGAAATATTGTAATCAATCATTCTTCACCACATGATCAACAATACTCAGCAATTATTTGAGATAACTGAAGGTTTTCTCACAAAACACTTTGGTGAAGATGTTTGCTACTTGCTCTAAAGATGCACAATAGAGTAGAGCAATGTTACCATCATGCACAAGCTCCCTGATATAGTGAATATGGATCTCAATATGCTTGGTTCATTGTATTTGAACTGGATCAGTGGATATTCTAATGGTGATTTTATTGTCACAATAGATGACAATGGAAGTCTCTAATCCTATCTCACATTCTCCAAGTATCCCCTGCAACCACAAACATTGAGTAGTTGCATTCACGACTCCTCTATACTTTTCCTCTATAGATGAGAGTGTTATGGCACTCTGCTTCTTACTTGACCAGTTGATTGGTCCATTTCAAAGTATGAAAAAATATACTGAATTAGAATTTATATCTGTGTTGTCACCTTCCCAATCACTGTCAGTAAATCCAACTATCTCTAAGTCAGATTTTGATGCATAGAAAATCCCATGAGTTCTTGTTCCTTGAACAAATTTTAGGATCCTCTTGGCTGCCATCCAATGGATATCATGAGGCTGATCCATGTATATGGAATCCACACTAACTTCAGAAGATAATTCAGGTTGGTTATGTGTAAGATAAAGAAAACACCCAATCACCTTACTATATAGTGTGTTATTTACCAAAGAAGAAGAACTGGTTCCTCAAGCTTAACTCCATAAAGGAATGGACTCTTGCTTGGCTTGAAATCCTTCATGTTGAACTTGTTGAGAAGATCTGGAGCATACTTGTACTAATGAAATTTTATTTGATTCTGGGATTGAGAAATTTTGAGACCTAAGAATTGGATCAACAATACCAAATCTGTCATAGAAAATGCATGGTTCATTGCATCCTTCAAGGACGAAATCTCTTTCTTTGAACTTCTTGTTATCAATAGGTCATCCACATACTAAAACAATAATCATTAGAGAACCATGAATCATCTTGAAATATACATTTGGATCAGACTTGCATCGAACAAAATTATGTGACAGCAAAAATCCATCAATCTTGGCATACCAAGCCCTAGGGGCTTTCTTTAGCTCATACAATGATTTCTTTAACCTACACACTAAATATGGATTAGACACAAAACCTTCAAGTTGCTGCATATAAATCTCTTCATTCATATCTCCATGTAGAAAGGCACACTTCATATCTATGTGATGCACCTCCCATTATGTTGGCCTACTTTCCTCACTCACGTGACCCAGGTTCAACAACAACACAAAACCAACAAAACACCCAAATACATCGACTCGACGGAGCAATCTCAACCGAAAACACTCGCGAGGTAGGAACGGTCTCACCTGCGATATCTTAATGTGTAACTTCCAGAACCATGTTTCCATAGTCGGCTAGGGATTATAGTCCCTTGGCATGCAAGCAAGGTGCTCGATAAACATGGAGGGATTGAGTCTTTCACTGCTTGACAGAGGCACAGCAATGCGCCAAAACCAGTGTGTGACACAACCTTGTCATTAACAAACTTAACATATGGTGCAATAGTGCGACACAACTGACTCCTTTAAAGTAAATGACTGTGATGCAACTTATATCATGGCTTAATAGTGTTTAAACAGGAAATAATAAACAATGATCGACAATGCTTAGATATCCATTCCTTCATTGCTTATCAGTATTTCGACATTCATTCAAACAATAACCATAATTAATGCAATTTAATCAAACATTCAACACAAAATTTAATCATTCATTAACACAGGAAATAACGTGGAAACCCATCTGGGAAAAACCACCAAGGTGCTCTTCATATGGCATGAGAAATATATATAGCACCTTGCAGTCTGCGACTTACACACTATTTTAAGATATCTCTTTTCGCTCAGACTGTTCTTGCTCTCATGCTCTCTGGTTTATTCTACTATCTACTCCTACTAATCCGCACACAGCCTGGATCGACTCTTCTACTTTACTATCTGAGCACTCAGCTGCAAATTAACTCCTACAAAATGGTTTGTGCACTCAGTTGCATATCCGCAGCTCAACAACCCTCTACTAGAATAATTCTCTCTAAGTCAGCAATCAATTAATACAATCCTTCTGAAGCTAACTTGAAACTATTTATTGAAGCTAACCCTTATAAAAAGTGGGTTTCTCCTACTTATAGTGTTTACAAGACCGCGCAGGGTTGACTAAGTACAGCTCAGTTATTACAGACATAACTAGCCACATAATATCTTCTATTACATTGATGATGGCCCATACCTAGCCGCAAAATCCTGCATTACATTAAACCATGGCCATCACTAGCCGGGGAAATGTCTTTTAGCCTTCTTGTACAGGTCATAACTAGCTGTAAAACTGTCCTTTAATCTTCTACCCACTCTTACTTCTTCCGTCCTTCTTGACATGCATCTATCCAGCCTTAACTCTTATACCTACCTGCCTCTTTTAGGTATGATTTTTCCTTCATCGCGCCGATATGCATCGTAGCTTTCTCTCTTCTGCACTTTCTTTCCTTCCTTTATGTTCTTTTCCTCTATCGCACTTGCGCTTCAGATTCTTCCTTATGCACTTTTCCTAGCCCAACACATTGCCTTGAAGCTGCAATGCCTAAAGCCAGCCTTATGGAGTCTATCTTTTCCAATGGTGCAAATGTCTCATTGTAATCAATACCTTGAACTTGTGAGTAGCCCTTAGCCACAAATCTTGCCTTATATTTCAATGGTGAACCATCAGCTGCAAATTTGGTTTTATAAACCCACTTACACTTTACTAGTTTTCTCCCTAGGGGAAGATAGACTAATTCCCATGTTTTGTTCTTCTAAAGCGAGTTGTATTATTCCTTCATGGTTGTTTTCCATCTTGGATCATCTAATCCATATTCATATGTATAAGGATCGGGTTCAACCATAAAATAGCACTTTTTATCAAAGAGTGGATCTTTCACACAAAGGGAACTCTCAAATTAAGATCTAGTCCTCCTAGTGTTACTAGGATTCCCAGCTAGTTCCCCAGCTGCATGAATGGTCCTTTCTTCCCATTTTGGTCTTGTATGACTATTAGAATCTACAATTAAATCATCATTATCATACATATCAGAATCAGAAAACTCATTAGTCTCTTCACTTACAATCAATGGTTGTGGTGATGAAGAGGACTCTCCAACTTCAACTGATACTAAAGGCTCTTCTTCAAACTGAACACTCCTTTCGATGAAGGATTTGTTAGTGCTCAAGTTGATCAGCTTGTACCCTTTTGAATCTTTAGAATACCCAACAAATAGGCACTCTTGGATTTGGAGTTGCAAATCCTTTCTCTTTTTAGCTGGAATTCTAGCCCAAGCCTTTGGCCAAAAATCCTAAAATGGGTCACATCTGGCTTATGCCCACTCCAAGCTTCGAAATGAGTAATACCATCAAGATGATTGTGAGGTTCCCTATTCTAGATATATGATGCATATTTTATTGCTTCAACCCAAAACTTTGGTGGAAAAGCTTTAGACTCCATCATACAAGTTGCCATCTCCTTGAGTGCTCTATTCTTCCTCTCAACAACACCATTTTGCTGAGGTGTGTAAGGAATAGAATGTTCCATCTAGATACCTGCATCTTTAAAATAATGGATGAAGTCATACTTGACATACTCACCACCATTTTCAGATCTGAGGATCTTGAGTTTCCTCCCTGACTGGTTCTCAACCACGGGGACTTCACTTAGCGAACATCTCACATAGCACATGCGATCGTGGGATATTAAAGAATACCCTTAATTTCCAAAGATATTAACCCACATTATTTTTGTTGAAACCTCCTCCCAATACTTAAAACCTCCTCTACGCCCCTTTTTATACGTCAATCCTTATAAACCACCCTACCCACCCCCACCTTAAACCCCTCATCCCCCCCAATACCTGCAATATATTGGTTCAATTTTTAATAATTTTAAAACCCACAATATGAACTAACATGATAGGATATTGGTCAACAAGTGAAGCCCCCATGTTCTCAACTAAGGCTCGAAATACCTTGAAGAGGTCAAGAACTTCAGACTTGTGCTTTAGGAAGTAGACCCAACAATACCTGGAAAAGTAATATATGAAGGTCAATGCATATTTGTCTTGACTCATGGAAATATGAGGGAATTTACCAGCAATATCATTGTGGATCAACTCAAGGGGAGCATAGGTTCTCTCATGACTAGCTCTCTCATACTTGTGCTCTAGGTGTTTTCCTAGGATTCAACCTTGACAGACTCCCTTAGAAAACTTGATCTTTGGTAACCCTGTGACCATGTATTTGACACTCAAATATGGAAGATACTTGTATTTAAGATGGCCAAATCTCTCATGCCAAAGCTTGCCTGCTTCATTAGCATGAGTGAGAAGAGATGAAGGGTTTGAGAAAGGTCGGAAATGTCGAAAACTTGTATACCTTTGAATTGTGATCCACAACACATTTTTCTATGACTTTACCATTCGAAATATCTATGATTTCAAATTCATTGTGGAAGAATATGAATTTATTAGGAGACCCAGTGTGGGTCATCTGATACACTAACAAGAGGTTAGTAGCTAGACCTAGTACATACAGCACATCATTGAAGGAACCATGGTTAAGATCAATATTACTCTTCCCCAAACTACCAGTAACAGAGTCATCTACCAAAATAATTTATGGACCTTTCAAATCATCAAGAGAGGAGAAATACTCTCTTGTCTAAACCATGTGTCTAGAATCTCCCGAATCAATGATGAAGGTGGATGATATTGAAGTGCTAGAAACCAAGTCATGTACTCTCTCCTTGTCATCTGAATTTTATCCTCCTCTCATCTTCTTTCGCATTCATGAAGGGAGATGTTATTCTTCTCTAGGAGTTGGGTCAACATGTCAATATGATTTTTCATTCAAGAGCTCTCAGGATGATAGCCCTTACTGCAGTATGCACACTTGCTCATTTATCCTTTGTTCTTCTTCTTCTGGAAGTTCTTCTTGGAGCCTGAGGGCTCCTCTTGAGACTTTGACTTGTCTCTCTTTTTCTCAAGTGGATTTTTGGATTTCTTCTTTCCTTTTGAATCCACCTTCGAATATCCAGCAACCAAATCTTGGTCTTTGGAAGGTTTGATGGTGCCCATCATTACCAATTTATCTTGCTCTTGGGTGAGGGATTCCATGAAATCAGTAAGCTTAGGCATATTCCAAGTTCGAGCTGTCAATTTGGTGGCATGTAAGGTAAAAAAAACATTGAATAGTTAGTATAAATCTTCGATAGTATGGTCAAGACTATTTTCTCATCCTTCTTTTTGATTCCACATTGTTTTAACTGCAGAACAAAGGCCTTAAACTTGGAAAAGTAGAGTTGAAATGATTTGAAGCTACTTGACTCAATGAGATGAAATAATTCTCAATTTGATGTCCTCTCATATCATTTTTCTTTCCAAAAATATATTTAATCTTCTCCCAAACCTCATTAGTTGATGTCAATCCATCAAGATGGAAGAGGAGGTCTCTTGAAATGCTCAAGCACAAAAGACCATAGGCCTCATCCCTCCTATTGTGCCATTTAATTTTATCTACAACTGCATTGGTATCTTCCTCAATTTCCATGTTAACCCTATAGGTACCTTTATCTCTCAACAATATCTCCATCTCAGCTTTCCATTCGAAGAAATTGAATGGAGTCAAGATGATCCTTTGAGATTGGTCCATATCTCATCAGCTGTTCCCTTCAGATAGCAAAATGTGCTCCCAGTGAGTGATGTTGAACCTGCAATAGAAATATAGAAGGAGATAAATTGATCTACAAAGTATCTGATACCATGTGTAAATTGAACCCAAGCAGTAGAACAATTACACTTACAAAATTGCTAATCAAACATGCAAAATTCATAAAAAAGGAGACTAAAGTTGGAGAATAACACAATCATGTATTGAATAAGTGTACATCAGCCAAACTAAAAAATTAATAGGTTGTCTAAATATATAATTACATCATATATTTGAAAGCATAAGGATGTTATTTGAATTGGACAAAAAGCAGGCTTACTAAACTAGTCAAAATCCCCCATAGGTGCATAAAACACTTCCCTAATCTATAAAGATGATCACAATTTGGATGAATGAGTTGTACCAGATAGTAAGTGAAGGAAATAGATCAGATCTGTGCTTTTGGATGGAGAAAAATAAGGAGGATGGTTAAGGAAAAAAACAAGACAGTTACTCCTAGACTAGCTTTTCCTTTTTGCCTTAAAACTGCTAAAAGCAAGGCAACTTTCATAAAAAGCAGAACTGCACTTTTTCTATTCCAAAATTACAACAGAGTTTCCAAAAATGATTCTAGTATGTTTCTAAAGCGCTCCTTATGCCAGTTTTAGCATTTGTTGACTTCTATGTGCAAGTGGATGCCAACAAGTATAGTAAGGAATCTAGGAATTTAGGAATAAGAAAAAAATGATTAATTAATGTCAAATATGGGTAACTATGGCTTTGATTATTCTAACAGTGTAACTATAAAGTGTTGAAAAATAAATAAAAACTATAAAAATCTAAAACAACCACAAGAAAATTTACAATGAAAAGAATCGGTATGACAGGATCTTGGATCAATTCTTTCAACAAGGCTAAGAGGGGAAGCAGTAAAACACAAATTGGGAGATACAATCATAGACATGAGTAGGGAATACATGAGGAACAATGATCACTTAGACACTACTAACACCTTTATGATCTATAAATACACCGACATAAAGAAGAAAAAATGGACCAATCAAGTCATCATGAGCACCGACACCTAGAGCACAAAATTTGGCATACCTTGAAAGAAACATCGACAACTCATCCTTTTCATTTAATTCCACCATCAATACCACAATTGATACCACCAACCACTACGCGTTCACCCACCCAAAAAAATTCTGCTATAAATATCATATTGGAAGAGAAATGGATTTCATTCTACGAAAAAATTGAACACCAGAGTACCGGAACATGAGAGCACATCTTTCCACCTTTTGAAACAGAGAATTTCATCGACACAATGGCATCGAATAATTCCTGTGAAACTACTAGGTTCGCAACAAACAAACTTAAACAATTAGAAAGATCCAACACAGCATTAGAAAGTCAATTTCATAACATTCGGAAAACCAAAGTGGATGAAAAACAATGGAGGAGGGTTTGGAAGGAAATCAAAGAATGGGGATCAGAAATAGGTGGTCGATGGAGAGAGGAAGCTCATAAATTAAATTCTAGCACAATATTTACCTATATGAATGCATTGTTAATGGATAGTTTCGTAGGGAAAAATGAATTTATCGTGCAATTCATCATCAGTCGATATCATAATGGGAAGTTATACTTCGACGCACCCATTGAAATCAATGGTGAACTAATTTATCAAATCACAGGATTATCAAACAAAGTAGAACCTATACCTATTCGATTAAACCCATCCCTAGTCAAATAACTAACTGATACACCATTATGTAAATATTCAAGATGATTAATAGTCAACCAAATCATCTATGGCACAAAAAAAAATTTCGCAAAAATGATCTCAGTGGCTCTCATAAGTACAAGAAGGGGTACTGACCTCAAACTCGAAATGCTTGACAAAGTCCAAAACATGGTGACAACAGGGAAATTATACTGTCGGGCTGACCATCTAGATGATATTATTAAGAATATATGTGTAAAATACCAAGAGAAGGGCGCCCAAATCCATTTTCCTTCACTGGTAATCTGTATAGCTATGTACCATCTTTGACCAATCGGAGATAAGTATTTTGCTACAATAAATCGATCAACCATGTGGAAATTCAAATTGTTCTTGCTGAATGGTTGCCGACTTGGAGCACTAACATCCAAAATATGGTTAGGTACATGGTTTTAGGCCTTAAAAATCAAAACATCTAAATGGAGGGTACCACAAAATATCCAATGAAGTCTACTACCGACAACACACATCCAAATTGAGTTAGATTACACGTCGATCTAGTAGTTACAAGGTGTTGGGGGCACAACCAGAGAACTCGACTTCTACCCTTCGGTCGAGGAGATATTTACTGAACTTAGTCGATAATCCAAGACCAGATTGGATATATCCCCATAGCAAGAAGAGTCAATCAACCAATGGTCGAACCTTTAACCGATGCATAAAAAGAAGAATACTATGGAATTGGTGTTCATATCAACACATTCACTCTCGATCATGAAAACATTGGTGACATAAACTCACTAGGGATTGCATTAAAATCCCCACAACAAACACAAGAGAAAGAAGATCAAACGCATGAAAGCACCCAATCTGATACTCCTCTTCCAAAATATGCACTCACCGAGAAAATATCTGTCAAGTGGATGACGAATTGTTTAAAGACCGACATAACATGAAGAGTACAGTAAAAGGAAAAGGGAAACAAAATCTAATTCTTCAGGAGCCAACTGAATATGAAAATGCATAATTATTTGATAATGCAACACAAATCTTGGAGGATGCATCCAAAAACAAAATCCCAGCTGGCAAATAGATAGGAAAATTTATCACATGGGAGGAGGATCAACCAGGCCAGTAGGACACAACCCGAAATAAAGTTAGTTTCTCCACGACACCATCCGTTGATCTCACCCATAGCCGACAACCTCCATCCCCGACTCAAGTTGTCAAAGATGAAGGTGTACCGAATTCGATAGCCACCACATCCCTATCCCTAATTCATCCATATCTCCATAAATTACCAGCGCCACTCAGAGCTCACATTCAAAAAGATAACGACCTCCAAGATTTCATCAAATAACTTCCATCTCTCCTCCTTGAATAGAAAAAATTGACATTAAAAATACTTGTATTAGTCGAGGAAGCACTGCAGTCCACATTAACCATTCCCAAAATTGTTGACCTTTTAAATTCATTCATTCTAGAAGTACAAGTTGTTCGATACACTAAAACTATCCTACAAAAAAATTACAGCTCAACCAACAACATTATGGACATAGAACAAAATTCTTCATTTACCCCCTGACCTGTCGACCAACTGACCGCACAACAACACTCTCCCCTTATTGAACCCTGCACCATTGACCTCATTGTCGAAACCACTGATACCTTATCACCACCTACTTCCGTACCAACTGTACTACCACCGATTCTTGAACCAATATCATAGGAGGAAATAAGCTTACTAGTGAATCCCAACTTACATCCTTCACCTATTTCACCCTTTCCACTATCATCACCTATCCCCAATTCCCCCGACATTACCCAGACTAGCCGACCTAATCCTATTATTACAACCCTGCCAACCGAGAAAAGCCAGAAAGCAACACTAGAAAGTCTACCAAAACAACTAAACGAAACTGACAGATAAATTAGAGAAAAAGAACGACGAAAAAGGAAATAGAGAAAAGAAAAGAAAAAATAGGAGAAATATTAACAATGACAACAATAACATCTACAACAATCACAATAGAAAACACCCGTATTAGTTCATCTTGAGAAAATTGGTTCAGCAACTGCAATTAACCCATAGAGATCCAAAGACGAATAACTGGATCTATTGACCAATGTAATTAATATGGAAAAGAAGCACAAAAGAGTAAGAACCAAAGAAAAAATCAAGAAGATAAAAGCATAGAAGAACGAATGTTTATCCAAGTGCGAGAGCTTGGCAAAACAATTTATCACAACTCCAGCAGGGCCCGACTCTGACAACCCCTTCGACAAAGCATAACTCATTTTTAAAGCATTGTGTTGACATTCCAAGAACAATTGAAAAAAAGGCGACAAGAGCAGGTTGATGAAACCACTTTTTTACTTAGAAAGAGATTTACAACATTTACCGAAGCCTACAACCTGTTGATTCAATATGTTGCAAAATATGTTGTCACCACAGATGTCTTACGGAACTGGTACACTTAGTATGGTCAAGTGTTTGAAGAAATGAAAAATACCCGTGAACTTATCAGTTCACTACAAAACCATCGACCATTCGCTAGTGAAGCAATGGCGCAGACTATTGATGACCAACTCATTTTAGAAACCAATAAAATTCAAAAACTGGAGAGACATGAACATTAATGGATCAGCCAAGACCGAGCTAGTCTATCCAATCTTGACAAAATCAGGCCACAACTACAACGACTACTTTCTGCCCTTGAGGAAAAGACGCAACTCCTGGGGACCGATAGAGAACTTTCTGAGTCTCACTACCCTTACCATAGACATACAAAATGCTCTACACACTTGGGAATAATTCCAACATTAATTATCAGTGCCTGTTGAGGCTATTCTAGAAGCGTTTGTTCAACAACAGTAATCCACTAGTCAGAATAACCCATAGTGAAGAACAATACAGGATCGTATCTACTCAGACAGAAAGGTCATCATATCTCGTTTTCTTCGTTACGAAGAAATATTTTGAGGTGGGGTGGATGTTGGAGGAGGCTAAGTCGGCTAGCTGACTAGGTCCTTTAGTCGGACAATTGTAAAACAATATATTGTGTCGACCTCATAGGTCGTGTCGGTTAGTTGAACCAACAAGTATTTATGTAACTGATTGTAAATATTATATATAAGTTGTAGAGACAAATAAATACTTGGTTCATTTGGATGTATGAACCCCCATGTGTTCTTGAAGAATATAAGCATTTGTTATTATGTCTACCATTCCTTGTCTCTTGTTTATATCATATCTGTATGAATATGTAATATGTATCATCAGTAACCTTGCAATCTGATTGATTACAACAAATATCTCTTGTCACTATTAGTAGGAAATAAAGTTCAATAAATATGTTGATATAGAGGTAGTATACCATTGTTTAAGAAGATGGTACAGAATAAGGTAAGAAAGATTTCCTTTGTAAGAGAGATATGTTGAAAGAGGACCGAGATTACTCTTGGCCTTCCTATTGACAAAAGTTATAGGATTTTGTTCTTCATAGTGTTATTCTCTCATACGTTGATGTACTCTACCCTATAAGGATCTGGTTAACTTCTATGATAATGATAAGGCTTGTTTATCTATAGAATATAATGATCTACATTTAAGTACATATGTTTTCATGGTCAATTTGTCTTTACAATAGTAGGATTACAATTTGTATTCAAGTATGAAAGGACTTGCTTGGATAAGAAAAAATTCCTAAGTATAACATAGCAGCCATTATTATTAATTTATTGCCAAATTTCATACATATTAGCATTATATTATTTATGCTTATTGCGCAATTCAATCAAGAACAATGTTAAGTAATCAATTTATCATATAAATAATATTACACGATTAGCTTTTGAAACATTGAATGGTGACTTCATCAATCAGAAATTAAACTCATTTGTTTGTTTTAAGCAATGATTAATTGAACCTTTTAATTTTTTTTCATAAATTATATGTTACAATCTTAAATTTCTTTAGATAAATTTAGAATTTCAATCACATAAATTCATATTGAAACACAAATGGTATATAACAAACCAATAATATTTATTAATCTCCTTCATCATTTTCTTTTATAAAAACTCATTCACTTCTCTTCTCATTTAGATGGTGTTATTACAGTGTAATTAATTTATACGAAGCTGACACGGCATTATTAATTAATCTCCTTATTATTTACATTATGTGACAACATATCCCCCATATTGGGTTGTAGAGGGACTTTATGCTCAATGAAATATGTATAGGAGACTAGGGAAAAGGGAAAACAAACATAAAAGAAGGAAAAAGAAGAATAAAATAATTAGGAAATGCCAACACAACTAGACACAATAATGAAGAAGCTCAAAAAGGAGGTTCATTTGGTGCGATTTGTTCCTCTAGAAAATCACTTATAATATTCAAGGTTGTCTAGAAAATCATAATGCAAATAAATCCATGAAGTTATTTAGGTCTATGATGTGAGCTTGGAAGTTGACCATAAGGTCTCTTTCCACTAGTATGAAAGGATTGAAAGTAACAGGCAATACATGTAGTGCATGCAAATTTGAGGAACATATCTCAAATGAAGAGAGTTAATCTATCTAGTCCTCATAATCCATGATTGTTTGGAGAGAACTAAGTAAAAGTATAAGGTGACAAAATAAATGTTTACTAATCGCATAGTTAGGGAGCATTGAAATACAAATTGGTCCTTTATATCAAGCTTTAAGGAGAATATCTAGGAAATATGATGCTCCCAAGGAATACAATGATTTTTCTTTTTCTAGATGTGAATATGATACGAGATAAATCCATGTTAAGTGATATGGACCCTTGAGCTTCAATATAACTAGAGTCTAGCATACCCTAGGGGTAAAATGAATAAAACCATCACTAAAGTTGAGATGCAAATCTGTGTAGTGCTGAAATTTTGGGAGAAAATGATTCTCTAGAATCAAACAATGTAAACCAAAGGTGGGATCTGTAGATGTTATTACTATTACCCTTATTTAATCTCACTAAGTTGGAGAGGTCAAGAGCATCTAGTGAAAAACTATGTAGTGGTGTTCTACTAATATCAAGGTCAATGTCGTGAAGCAATGAAGAGGCTCTTTCATACGAACATGAATTGGTCCCATGTTCTACCCACTCTATACAGAAAATGAGCATATCATATGTATATCTATGAATACCACTATGTGTGTTTCATGTTCATATAAGCATGTCTATCATTTTAACCATACGAATAATCACTAAAATAATGAGTGGGTGATGCATGATCATAACTAGGGTTTTGACAATCCTACATCCGCAAAATATATTTCCAAAAATATTTGGTTTTATTTTAATTTTTCCATATTTCCAATGCTTAAACAATGGTCTAGTATTTTTATCAAAAATCTTTCATAACCTGGAATGAGATGTTAAATTTTGGATATGTTGTAAAGAAGATCTTATTCTACTATCACATAAATTTCAAAAGAAGATATGGAGTTCATATGGACTGTTCCCAAACCCATAACTATCATGTAGAGAAATTCTTACCCAAATAGTGGCTTAATATTTTGGTCAACACAAGATCATATTTTGAAATCAAGGTATAAAATTTTGACAAGATGTCAAAGAAGCATATTTCTACAAACTTTCATATTTCAAGAAAAATATAGTAGGAACTTAAGAGAAAGGAATTTCAAGAACAGAATGTATTGAATGTCCCGAGATACCGAGATATCCTACGCATGAGTTACCTAGTTTTATTTGTTATTTTACCAAAGGTGTTAAGTTAACAAAAGATGATAGAATACTCTTATATCACTATAATTTAATTTAGTATCTTTTTCATATTTATTAGTTTTATTTGTTATTTTAGCCAATGTGTTAAATTAATAAAAGTTGAGAAAAGTATAATTTAGTATATTTATGTTCGTTTCCATCCAAGATGATGATATATCAATCATATTTAACTTTTTTATTTTTTTATTAATTTTTCTTAATGATATATTAATGAAGATGATGATATATCAACTATATTTAACTTTTTATTTTTTTATTAATTTTTTTTAATGATATATTAATAAAGTGTGAGAGAATATTATTTATTTTATTTTAAAATAAAATAGATAAAAAATAAAATTTTATAAGTTAAAAAAATTGAATTTAAAATTATTTTAATAAAAAACATTATTTTCTATAAAATTTATATTCAAATTTTGTAGAATTGAAATACATATCAATATAAATCTATCTAAATCCTTTTTTACAAAGCTTTATAATTCATATCAAATCAACAACCCTTTCACCTTTAAATTACAACATACATCTCTTTCATTAATATGCTAAATAACAATGATACATACATTTTTATTTTCATCTCAACTTCCACTATACTACAACATAAATGATACATGCATTCTTATTCTTATTTTTATTTTTATTTTTTTAACAAAGCCACAGTATCAAGCCACCCTACCAAGCTATTGTATAGAATTCCATCTTCAATTAAACAAAATAAAATACAAAATCTTAAATTAATCTTATATGTAATTTGATTTTGAATTATTAAAACAATACCAAGGTGTTGTATGGAATTCCATATTCAATTAAACAAAATAAAATTAAAACAATGCTGGATCTAGCACTGCATAGTGTAATCATGATGATTACATAAAGTTGTAATCTTAATTTAATCTTATATGTAATTTGATTCTGAATTATTAAAACAATGTTGGATCCAGCAGTGCGTAGTGTAATCAGGATGATTACACAAAGTTGTAATCTTAATTTAATCTTATATGTAATTTGATTCTAAATTATTAAAACAATGTTGGATCCAGCTGTGCGTAGTCTAATCAGGATGATTACATAAAGTTTTAATTAGAATGATTACATAGAGATTGGCTACCGAGATAAATCCATGAGACTAAATCAACAACAGTTGCATATCATTCAAATTCATCACAATTATATTGATAAGGATTATACGATTACAAAGCAATGATGTCAAACTCACAAGCTGTACACAAGAAAGCTCAAGTGAAATAATACCTCTATTGACATGCAACAAAGAGGCCCAGATAAAATGATGTTGGAAATATTAATCACTCGCAGATCAGTATCTGACTTTGAGCCAACTCTGTCACAGTCTGTATCAGTCATTGGAGATGTGTTTCCCTCCTTTCAAGATGTCATTATTGTCTATGGGCATTGAGGTAAACCCTCTGTTGTAAGTTGGGGAAGTAGTCCCCAAGTAAAATGAAATCAAATGTATTTTTAGGCACCTCTAGGAGAATTCAATCAAGTTAGGGTAATAGGTCGGTAGAGTCAAGTTGTAAGGTTAGTCACTTGAAGGGTACAAATGGGGAGGCACCCTCCCTCATTTATACGTCACACACTCACTCACTCACTCAAGTTCACATGAGGAGAGAGAGAGCTTTAGAAGACATATTATACTTGGTTTTTTCTCTCTTGTGATATCGTCTTAGTGACAGAACTATTTTAGGGAATATTGTGGGATTTTCTCCTTTATGGTTTCCCCGAGGAAAATATTTATGTCTTGTGTATCTGCTCTAGCTTATGCATCTTGTTTTTTGTTTTATTCTTTCAGATAAAGATCCTAATCAATTTGAATTAGATTAGAAAAACTAACATGGTATGAAAGCATCTTTGAAAGAAGGCACTATGAAGCAACGGAAACTAGGGATTCCTCATTCAAGTTATTCTCTCCACAAATCATCAAGAAAATAATGTTAGGATAACTTGCCCTAGAAGGAAACATATTTTGGTAGAAGAGTAATCAAATTTGAACAAGTTTCATTTTTGACCTAAACATTGGTGCCAAGAGGAACTAGGGAATCAAGTTTCGGAGGCTTCCCACCTTAGCTTTATGAAAAGGACCTTACTGAGAAAATCACCTCAAGGAGGCACATCTTTCTATCAAGAAAAAATTCAAAAACTCCATGTTTGGAAAATTAGGGTTTCTCTAACAAACCCTAGGTCAACCAAATCTGGAACAAGGTCGAACACCTCAAATCGGCAAGATCTATATCTCTATTGTTTCCAATTGAGGTTCTCATTTCAAAATGAATCATCATACTCTGCTTGAGGAAAAGCTTGGGGGAGTTGACAAATGTTGAGCATAGAAGGAAAGGATCTCCTTGATCCTTGAAGAAAATGATTTTGATCAGTATATCAATATGGAAGTTTTAGAACTCGAGGGAGATGAGACTAAGGATATCAATAAGAAGAACATGTTTAATTCCAAGAGAATCGTTCCAGATTCTATTAAGCATCATCTCATTCCTCTTGTTTCATCCTCAAAGACACCAAAGGAAATGCTCATTTCTTTGACAAAGTTGTTCGAAGGAAAGAACATCAAACACAAGATGACATTGATGAACCAACTGAAGAATGCGAAGATACTAAAATCATAAACCATGCAATCCAAGTTCACAAGGTTTTCTCAAATCAAGTAACAACTTGAAGCACTTGAAGATAATGTAAAAGAAGGAGAGATTGTTATGACCACCTTGAATGATCTCCCTAGATCATGGGATTCATTCATTCAAGGAATATGTTCCAGAAGAAGGTTGATTAGCTCCAGTAGACTCTAGGAAGAATGCACACAAGAATAATCTCTTCTCATAAAAAGAGAAGATAATATGGGAGAAAATGAATATCAAACTCTCACATTTCACACCAGATGATACCATAGAAATAAGAATGATCATCATCACAACAAAAGGGAGGACCATCATCACAAAAGACAAAATAAATTTAGAAGAGATCCTTCCAACATTTGATGCTATACTTGTGATGAGAAGGGACATTACTCTAGATATTGTCCCAGAAATAGAGGCTCCTTCAACAAGAAGTCAAATAAGAAGAGACACCATGATCACACCAATGAAGATAATGAACCAACAATAAAGAGACTCAAAGAAGAAATTGATTCTTCAAGTGATGAATAATTTGTTCTTATCTCAGCACTCACGGGAATTATCTCAAATGAAAGAAATGATTGGATTGTAATAAGTGGGGAATATAAACATATGACGGCCTACAAAGAATCATTTGTAAATATGTCTGAGCATGAGTCACCTCACAGGGTTAAAGTTGAGTATGACTATCAATACCCAAGTTTGGGGAATATTTGAAATATTTGAAGATGAAATATGTGCTATATGTTCCGCGGTTGAAGAAGAATATTCTCTCCATCTCTGCATTAGATGAAAAGGGAATAAAATTTGCATTCATTGATGGCCAACTCCAAATGGCCAGAAGGAAATACAATAGATGATGCAACGGTAATTGGAGAGAAAGAGGGAGGGTTGTACAAGTTGAAGGGGAATCCTGAAAAAGAATTTGTTCATGAATCTATAGAACCAAATGAACTATGGCACAAAATATTTCACATGTGCACTATAGAGCACTACCAATTGCAAGAAAAGTAGTTTGAGGACTTCCAAAAATCCAGGCAAAGCATGAAGGAATTCGCAAGGGATGTGCACAAGGAAAGAAGGTAAAGAAGAAATTTCCCAGCAATGAGAACAAAGCAAAAGGACTAATGGACACAATCCACTCAGATGTTTGTGGGCCTATGTCATCCAACTCACTAAGCGGGTATGTATACTATGTTTCCTTTATAGATGATTTCTCACATGATACTTGGATATATTTCTTGAAGGGGAAAAATGAATTATTCCACAAGTTCAAGGAATTTAAAACCTTGGTCGAAAAACACACTAAAAGGAATATCAAGACTTAGCAGTCAAATAATGGCATAG
>LPNX010329204.1:1872-186313 GCA_001517045.1 Pseudotsuga menziesii
TTAGGAAGGCATGGGAAGTATGCTATTAGACTTATAAAGTGTTCCTAAGTGTCAAGAAAGACCTAAAACCTTGCAAAAGATTGAAATAAATACAGAGAAACCCCAAACAGATAAGGTTGTCCCCAGCAGAGTCGCAAGTTTTGTTGTAAAGGAAAGTATCCTATGGCTAGGGTTTAAGAGGCCATCAATGTACTGAGGTTGAAAGAGAGATGCACAATGTTCAGCAAGCATATATAAGCAAGTTTTAGAGATTGGAATGGTTCATACCTTAGCCAAATGAAGGTTGATCCAAGTAGCCCTTCAATCCTCTTCTCGCTCCTCTTGCTCCTCTTGCTCCAAGAGACCTACAAAACAAGTTATACCTTCCTCAAACCAATATGAAAACATATAAAACAAATTACAATGGTAATCAAAGAAACATGAAATAATGATATGACTAACATCATCATATGATCATAAACAGATTCAATCATACATTGAACAATGAGTTGGAAAGAAGAAGGACATCACATCTTTATTAATCTTGGAAACAAGTACAAGTATACCTTCTCTTCAATTTCGGCACCTCACGAAACCTTGATCTGGTTCTGCTGCTTCTCTTCTCCAAGGAACTCATCCTCCAAGTTCTACAACACAAGGGGAATGCTTCTAGCGCAAAGGTGTCGGAAAAGAGAGTCCCAATTCCTCCAACATAATGATGCAAAATTTCAAGTCTCCTCTCATGGACCTCCCTACCTCTATTTATATGCTTAATGAAGAGTTAGGGTCAAAGAAAAAGTAGTTACAACTGAAGGAGTCAGTTTCATAACTACCCAAACTACCTGAATTTAAAAATACGTATTTTTTTGACATTTTCAGGAGATGTACGTGGGTTGCAGAAACAACAGTCGCATACACGAGGAGGTATACGTGGGTTGCAATGTAGAAAGTCATGTATTTAAGGCATACATGACTATTATATATAGGAACTCACATACATATGCAGGTTTCCTTAAGGAAAGTCACATACACATCAAAAACTCATTTTTAGGGTATTTCTAGCATTTTTAGACTTTGGTGTCTTCTAGAAATTTTTAGCTAACTAAAATATCTTTCCAATGGTGTAGACATGAGGTCAAACGGAGTTACAAAACTCAAGATATGGGTCCTCAAAGTTAGGTGTTTTTTTAGTGACATTCAGTGACTTTCATGAAGTGTCATCATAGAAGTGTTGACATGCAATGAAAACATAGGAAAGTGATCATAGGCAGAGATGTATCATTTTGAGCTATAAAAATTTCTGAGCCTGGAAGTATAGGATCTCCCTGGTCCTGGAAGAAAATGAGTTGGACTCCTATATCAATGAGGAGGTTCCAGTTCCAGAGAGAAATGATGCTAAGGCCTTACACAAGAAGAATTTGGTTATGGATAAGAGGATTATTGCTGATTCAATCAAGAATCACCTCATACCACAGGTGTATTCCCTAAAGACACCTAAAGCTATGTTTGATGCCCTAACCAAATTGTTTGAAAGGAAGAACATAAACAGGAAGATGACTCTGTGAATCCAACTGAAGAATGTAAAGATCCATAATGCAGAGACCATCCAGTCTTAATTTACAAGGGTATCTCAGATCAAGGAACAGCTGGAAGTAGTAAATGAAGAAGTGGAGAATGTAGATATTGTGATGACCACCCAGAATGGTCTACCTAGGGCATGGGACTCTTTCATTCAAGGGATCTGTGCCAGAAAGAAGTTAGTCAAATTCAATAGACTATGGAAAGAATGATTTTAAGAAGAAGCTCAAATAGTAGCTCGAGAAGAAAACATGGGAAGTGAAGATCAATCTCTCACAGCCCACACCAAGAAACTAGAAGGGACCATCATCACTCCAAAGGTAAGATTTCACACTCTAGAAGAGATCTGTGTACTATTAGATGTTACACATGTGATGAGAAAGGTCACATATCCAAATACTACCCTAACAAAGGGAACTCGAAGAAGAAAAAGGGAAAGAAGAGAAGACATCATGCTCATGTTGTAGAGGATGATGAACCTTCCACAAAGAGAATCAGGCAAGAAAGTGATGGTTCTTCAAGTGATGAAGAATATGTGTTGATCTCCGCTCTCATGGGAACTGTCTCACATGGAAGAATTGATTGGCTTATAGATAGTGGTTCTTCCAAGCATATGACAAGATTCAAAGAATCATTTGTGAAACTATATAAAAATGAGTCACCTCACAAGGTGAAACTTGGGGATGACTACCAGTATCCAATAAAAGGTAGTGGTGAATGCTCCCATAAGCTAGACTCTGGAAAGTCTATGAAGATGAAAAATCTATTGTTTGTTCCAGGACTAAAGAAGAACCTCCTCTCCATATATGCATTGGATGCAAAAGGAATGAGGGTTGCTTTTGTACATGGCCAAGTTCTTATGTGGCCAAAGGAAAAGACTTTTGACGATGCAATAGTGATTGGGGAACAAGAAAGAGGTCTATACAAATTGAAGGGCCAACCAGAACAAGCTTTGGTTCATGACTCAGTAGAACCAAATGAAATTTGGCATAGAAGGCTTGCACATGTGCACTACAGAGAACTACCACTTGCAAGCAAAGATGTTGAAGGTCTTCCAGAAATGCAGACAAAACATGATGGTGTTTGCAAAGCATGTCCAAAGGGAAAGAACACAAAGAAGACATTTCCAAGTAGCGAGAGCAAGGCAAAAGGAATCTTGGAAATCATACACTCCGATGTATGCGGTCTAATGTCAACTAGTTCATTAAGTAGCTATGTATTCTATGTTTCTTTAATTGATGATTTTTCTAGGAAGAGATGGATATACTTTATGAAGAACAAAGATGAAGTATTCAGCAAGTTCAAGGAATTCAAAGCCTTGATCGAGAACCACATAGAAAAGAATATCAAGAATTTTCGATTAGATAATGGTGGAGAATTCACATCGAATGAATTCAAAGAACTATGCAAAGATTCAGGGATTAAGAGGGAGTTAACCACTCCATATAATCCACAACAGAATGGGGTTGCAGAAATGAAGAATAGAGTGATCATGGAGGCTACAAGGGCCATGCTTCATGATCAAGATCTTCCCATGCATCTATGGGAAGAAGCTGCAAGAACAATGGTGTATGTATAGATCCATACTCCACACAGAGTACTCGATAATAAGAAACCTGGAGCAGTAATTTCTAGTAAGAAACCAGAAGTCATCCATCTTAGAATATTCGGCTATCCAGTATACATACACATTCCAAAAGAAAAGAGGACAAAGTTAGATCCTTCAAGAAGGAAGGGTATATTTGTGGGATAATCTGAAAGCTCGAAGGCTTACAAAATATATTTCCTAGGATTCAAGAAGATTGACATTAGCAGGGATGTGACATTTGACGAAGAATTAGCTTACAACAAATCCAAAAAGAGACATGTTGAAGAACCCGAAGAAACAGAAGCACCCAGAATTCATGACACAACCATGAACGAAGAATATCAAGAAGAAGATCAAGAAATAGAAGAACCTCAAGAACCTGTAGATCCACCTCAAGAGAAGAATCCTCACAAGAGGAAACCTCCTTGGGTATGAGAAGCTATACAAGGTGCAGAAAGATATGGGGCTCCAGAAGAATCACACAGAGAAAGGAAAAGAACCAGGTCATGTTCCAGTTATGTAGCCTTACTATGTGATTTCATTGATAAAGAACCTTCCAACTATGAAGCAGCAATAGAAAAGAAAGAATGGAAGGATGCTATGATCGAAGAATACCAATCGATCATGAATAATGATGTTTGGGATGTTGTCCCAAGACATGAGGGGAAGTCTATGGTAACTTCCAAATGGATCTACAATATAAATCATGTTGTAGATGGCAGCATAGAAAAATATAAAGCAAGATTCATGGCTCGTGGCTTCTCCCAGAAAGAAGGAATAGATTATGAAGAAACTTTTGCACCTGTAGCCAGATACACTTCCATCATATCAGTACTTGCTCTGGCTACAGTAACAAAATGGAAGATACACCAGATGGATGTCGAGACTTCTTTCTTGAATGGTGTAGTAGAACAGGAAGTGTATGTGGAGTAACCACTCAGTTTTGAGACACATGAAAGGGAATCTCATGTGTGTAGATTGAATAAATCCCTGTACGGATTGAAATAGGAACCCAGGACATGGTACGACAGAATTGACAGCTTGCTATCCAGTTTGGGCTTTACCAAGAGTAAAGCAGATTCCAACCTTTACTACAAGGTTAAAGATGGCAAGCCAGTGATGCTCCTACTGTATGTAGATGATATATTTGTAACAGGTATGGATGGGTTGATTACTGATATGAAGAGAAAGCTTGCTGCTGAGTTTGAAATGAAGGACTTGGGTATGATGCACTATTTTCTAGGCATGGAGGTGTGGCATAATGTAGATGGAATCTTCCTTGGACAAGGGAAGTATGCAGTAGAGATCCTAAAGAGATTTGGGATGATGGACTACAAGGCCTTAACCACACCTATGGAATCAAACCTGAAGTTATTGAGTGATGCTTCATCTGAGTCAGTTGATGCCATGATGTATCCTCAGATGATTGGATCCTTGATGTACCTGATGAATACGCGACCAGATATTTTATTTGCTGTGAACACCTTGAGCCAGTTCCTAACAGATCTGAGACATGTTCACTTGATTGTTGCATAGCATATTCTGAGGTACTTGAAGGGTATAGTTGATTATGGGCTCAAGTATAAGGTTGATCAGAAGATTAACCTGGAGGGTTATGTTGATTCAGATTGGGTAGGCAGTGCCATCGATATGAAGAGCACTTCAGGGTGCTGCTTCAATATGGGATCAGGTGTGATCTCTTGGTTTAACAGGAAGCAATCCTATGTGGCACTGAGTACAGCTGAAGCAGAGTATGTCGCAACTTGTTCAGCTAGTTGTGAGGCAGTATGGTTGAAGAAGCTACTATCTGATTTATTTGATCTACAGTTAGATGCTACTTGTATATATTGCGACAACCAGAGTTGTGTGAAGTTTTCAGAGAACTCAGTGTTCCATGACAAGTCAAAGGATATCGAGATCAAGTATCACTATATCAGGGATATGGTGTAGAGAGGAGCAGCGAAGCTCTAGTATGTTGCAATGGACGAATAGATAGCTGATGTGTTGACTAAGCCATTGGCTAGGGTGAAGTTTGAGTGCTTCAGGGAGAAGCTTGGTGTTCTCCAAATTGATATTCCTCCCAAGAGGAAGTGATGTGTCCGTACTGATCCCTTCTGACATGGTGAGAGGATTGGTTCCTTCCATGGTCAGATGTAAGTGTTGTGCCCTTCAGACATGGTGAGAGGATTGGTTCCTTCCATGGTCAGATGGAAGTATTGTGCCCTTCTGACATGGTGAGAGTATTGGTTCCTTCCATTGTCAGATGTATGTGATGATCCCACATCCAGCATGAAAAAGGGATGGCTCTGTGAAGACACATCTAGTATGAAAAAGGACTAGCTCTGTGTAGATCCCACATCCAGCATGAAAAAGGGCTGGCTCTGTGAAGACACATCTAGTATGAAAAAAGACTGGCTCTGTGTAGATCCCACATCTAGTATGAAAAAGGATTAGCTCTATGAATACTCATCCAGTATGAAAAAATACTGGCTCTGTGTATATCCCACATCTAGTATGAAAAAGGACTAGCTCTGTGAAGACTCATCCAGTATGAAAAAGGACTGGCTCTATGTAGATCCTACATCTAGTATGAAAAAGGAATAGCTCTATGAAGACTCATCTAGTATGAAAAAGGACTGGCTCTGTGTAGATCCTACATCTAGTATGAAAAAGGAATAGCTCTATGAAGACTCATCCAGTATGAAAAAGGACTGGCTCTGTGTAGATCCCACATCTAGTATGAAAAAGGAATAGCTCTGTGAAGACTCATCCAGTATGAAAAAGGACTGGCTCTATGTATATTCCACATCTAGTATGAAAAAGGACTAGCTCTGTTATGATACATCTAGTATGAAAAAGGACTAACTCTGTAGATGTACATCCAACATAAAAAAGGGCTAGCTCTGTAGAACTTCCTATGATGAGAAGAATCAAGAGATAGCACCTGTGATGATGACCAAGTGATGATCCAGATCGATTGATGATGACCAAGATCCAGCAGAGATGGTCCAGCCGAGATGATCTAGATCGAGTGATGATTCATATCAAGATGAATATGACTTGAAGATGAAGATAACTTGAAGATGAAGATGACTTGAAGATGAAGATGGATTGAAGATGAAGATGGCTTGAAGATGAAGATGATGAGAACTCATTGATGATCCAGATGATACAGACAGGAAGACCCATACTAATAAATTGTGTTGAGAGAATACCTTCCTAGTTAAGAGGGAGTGTTGATGTATTTGTAACTTCAGAATGTATTCACTTGTATATCTTATTTCTTGTACCACGGTGTCTATTCTAGGAAGTATCTTTAATGTATTTGAGTCATGTCATGCCCTGGTGTTCCTATCGGGATATTCAATAATGTAAACAAGTCATGTCAAGTCATTGTGGGTAACCCTCCTATTGTTCAAGGGTTAAAGTCCTCGTTGTTCCGAGGCCCTAGGGTTATTAGACTCTCCTAGAGAATTTGGCCCTAGTGAGTTATTGTCAAGTCAAGAATTAGTATAAATAGAGATTCAGCCTCTCTATTTATCACACACTCACTCACACTCAGTTGTAGTGCATAGCTGAGAGAGAAGAAGTTGTTGGGGCTAGAAAGAAAGAGGCTATTGTTGTCGGGAGATCATCTTACTGTTTTGGGGTTTTACTTTTGGTGCTGATTATATCTCTGAGGAAGTTGCGGGGTTTTCTCCATTTATGGTTTCCTCAAGGAAAAACATTGTGTTCATTGTCTCTTGTGTTTTATTGTTGTGCTTGTTATTCTCTCAGTTAAAGATCCTAATATAATGCTATATTAAATGATAAAAATCTAACAGTAGATAATTAGTTGAATGTTATAGAAGGGTATTTCTCTATCCATAATTTTTCCTACAGGGAAAATATCACCTTTGTGCTCCTTAACACAGTCCCCCATGTCCAAATTTGGTGGGGTAATTATTGGGAGAAAATATCATCAGACGAGTCTAGAATGCCTAAGACAAATCCCACTTGGGCCTCTTTTATAGATGTTGTTAAGGAACATTATTATCCTATGGGAAAATATGATGACCAGTACACCAAATGGATCATTCTGTGTCAAGAAAGGGACCAGATGGTGTTGGAGCACACCAGCAACTTTCATACCTTGCGCACAAAGTTGGGAATCAAGAACTCCAAGCGACACATGATTCTAAAATATTGCAGTGGTCTACATCGGTACATCCGAACTAAGATGGAATTCCTTGACATCTCTTCACTTGTATTTTCTTATTGGTATGCTGTCAAAACCGATGAGAAATTTCGACAAAAGAACAAGCAAGAATATGCACCTGTGAATCCACCACAAAAGCAAGGCAAGGGAAACCCTGGCCTGCAGAACATAGGACAAGCAAAGGACAACCATTCCCCGCCACAAGCAAAGAAGGAGAAAAGAAATACAAAGAAGGACACTGGGTAGTCGTGCAAATTTCATAAAATCCCTTGGCTCAAGACTGACGAATGTTGGTAAAAGAATTCATTGGTGGCCAATATCAAATATTCAGAATCAGATCCTTATTCAGATTCATAACCCAATGCCACAGCCACAGACCATGGGAAGCAGATAATTGATGTAGACCCTGCTGCCATTATTTCTACTACACATATTCAACTGGAGGGTCTTGAAGAGTCAGAGGTAGAGGAGATCCTCTTCCACTTGCAGATGTGAGTGAATGGAATGCCTCTACATTTTTTTGTTGACAACGATAGCTAAAAGAACCTGATCTCAGCAGAATTTGTCAAGAGATTAGAGCTTCCATAAGAACCACACCCACAACACTACAACATTGCTTGGATAATCCAAGGATGAGTTATCCGCATTACTCAATAATGCCTCCTACCATATGGTATCAATCCCTTCCAAGATGAGGTACTTTGTAATGTGGCCCCACTTGAAGTCTGTGATGTTCTTTTAGGACAGTCGTATATGTGGAAGCATCATGATATATATGAGTCACAAACTTATAGTGCCATTATCACTTTGATAGGATAACTCTATCAGATCCCAGAGACAGTTGCACTTACCACAGTTTTGTAGGGTAGGAAGATAAGATCCAACACCAGAAAATTATCCCTCTTCATATTATAATTTTAATTCCATTTAGATATTCAAGCATATAGTTCTAATAATGTTTGGAGTAAATGGATAATAAAGATACAAACTGAACAAAACAAACCACACCGGAAATGAATAAGTATTCATCAAGAATTTATAGTATCATTCACAATAATAATCCGGTGTTACAATAGCTTACAAATAGGAAGAATTCAAATGCATTAGGGAGAAATTCAAATCTACCATGAGGATTTAACTATATCTAACTGAATCTGTAACTCATGGTGTCTCAATCAATATCGGACTCTAAAATAAACTCCCAGATGTCCAACCAACTCAATCAATCAATGATGTATAGTTAACTCAGTGCAAATGAGTGTCGTAGGTGGGAAAAGGTGCCTACTCCACATGCAGCCATGCATTATCCATGCAAGGGATGCTCTAGCTAACTGATTGTAAACTAGATGAAAGTAATTGGGGGCTAACTGAGACTAACTAGTACTAACTCCAACTAACTGAAGTAGGTTGGTGTCGGGACTCCCAGTGGCTCCTAAAATGTAGGGATTGGTCTAGGAAGTGCCAAAACTGATGTATGCACATGCAGTAAGTGCAGTTAACCTCTAGCAGTGTTCCCCACACTCCAGTGAGTGGTACATGTGGTCCCATTAGGCCAAGTGGACCCAATTATACTAGTCGACACAAATAATTAATTAAAGTTTGTAAGTTAGGATAATTAATCTAATAGAAATTTGACCAAGGGAGGATTAATAATCCTAACACCCCCCTTGAATACTAACTTGGATAATTATGGTGCTTGGTACCAAGACCACAGGTCACCCAACTACAATCTAAAAGATAGTAAAAAATGTTTCTTAATACAAAGAAACAAGGGAAAAACTCATGGGAAAAATTCCCGCTCAAAATAAGCAGGAAATAGCAAAATGGAAGATATATTTAGAAGAAAGAAGATTCCTCCTTAGAAAAATAACTTGATCAAAAATAGTGCTGCAAATTGGTAGCTTTATGTAGCAGCGTGGTCCATCAGTGGACCTCTCAATGTACTTATGAACTGATTACTCTATTTCTCTCTTTTGGATGGTGAATGTAGGGAATGATCAAGTTTTTTCTTCTGTGGGACATTTAGTTGATCATTCACCATCATTAAGTAGCACCAGCTTGGAACTTTTTTGCACCATACTGTAGAGACAACATCTATGAGAGATAGTGCAAAATTCTCATTCTGATACTAGGACCTTGTTCTTCTTTTCTCTTCTGTATCTCCAGCACATATTCCAGCCGCATCAAGAATCTTTTGATCCCATATGGATTTAGGCTTTTGATTAGGAATAGGTACAAGATCTGGATCTGGAATCTCTTGATATTCAGTCTCAATAGCAGGATCATGTTGAATGTTATATTCTTCATCTGAATCTAAATACTATAGAAAATCATCATCATCATCATAAAAAATAGGTGGATAAATAGTTATACCTTCATGTGTTGTTGGAGGAGTATCATGTAGTTGATCTTCTTCGAACTGGACACTTCTTTCAATGAAGCATATTCTAGTTGCAACCTCCATTAGTTTGTAATCGTTTGCATATACTGCATATCCCATTAGAATGCATTCACTACTTTGGTCTTGGAAGGACTTCCTCTTGTCAAGTGGTATTTTGGCACAATATTTGGAACCAAAAACTCTCAGATGAGAGACATTGGTCTTATACCCATGCATTGCTTCGAATGGAGTGAACCCAACCACTAACTTGTGGGGTACCCTATTTTGCAAATACAAAGCATATTTTACTGCTTCATCCCAAAGAGAAGGAGGTAGATGCTTGGCATGGAAAAGGCATGTTTCCATCTCTTTCGGTGGTCTGTTCTTCCTCTCAGCCACACCATTCTACTATGGTGTATATGGAACTAAGTTTTCCATTCAAAACCCCTTTGATTCATAGAAACTATGGAAATATACTTTGATGTACTCTCCTCCTTTATCATATGTTATTGACTTGATATTCTTATTGAAAATATTCTCAACCATAGCCTTAAAAACTTTAAAAGTCTCAAAAACTTCTGATTTTTGTTTCATGAAGTAGATCTAGCAGTACCTAGAACAGCCATCAATAAAGGTGAGGAAGTACTTGCAACCATTAATGGAGTTTGTGGGAATAGGTCCTGCTACATCACTATGTATCAAATCAAGTATAGAGGCATCTCTATGTGCCTTCCCAAAATCATACTTCTTTTCTGGATTCTTACCTACCAAGAAAACAACACATACTCCATTGGAAGTTTTGATGGAGGGCAAACATTTAACCATTTTATCATTGTGGAACAGCTTCAGATATTTGAAATTGGGATGGCCAAATCTCTCATGCCAAACTTTTGATGGTGTTGTTAGCATGAGACAATAAAGATTTAGGAGGAGAAACATGTAATAAATGTGAGAACTCATAAGATTTGGTAGAGTAATTTGCAATACCTTTCACTACAAGTTGTCTAGTGGATTTTTCTGTAATCTCAACTATCTCTGAATCGAATGTAACTCTTTTGGGAGAGCATGTATGAGTCATTTGATAAACAGATAACAGGTTAGCAGCAAGGGAGGGAACATATAAGACATTCTTGAATTGACCATGCTTCGCTCTGACTAAGCCCCTTCCTTCTACTGGAATCTGGGAATCATCTCCCATGTGAATGTTAGGCCCCCTTGATAGTGAGAGGGTAGAGAAGTATTATTTGGAAGCAACCATGTGGTTGGAATCTCCAGAATCTATTATGTATGCCAAGGATGGAGAGATATTTTCTTTCAAACCATGACACCTTTCAGTATCTTATGTATGTGGTTCTTCATCAAGCTTCTTTTCTCTTGGGGAAGAAATGTTATGCTACTTGAGAAGAACTGCTATTTCGTTAAGTTCCTTCCTCATACAATGATCTTCAAGATGGTACCCCTTTTCACAATAGGGACATAACTTATTTTCAAACTTCTTCTTCTTAGAGCCGGAGGCCCATTCGAAAGTTTTTTTATTTTCTTTAGGCTTCAAATCAGCTGCCTTTGGCTCCTTATTCTTTAATTTCCCCTTTGCTTGCACTTTGGAAGAGTCAGTAACTAGGAGAGCTTGACCTTGGGAGGTCTTGATGACTCCCATTTGCATCAACTTGTCTTGCTCCTTGATTAAGGACTCAGAAAAAGAATCTAATGAAGGAACCTTCCAATCAGGAAATCTTTCCCACTTGGAATGAAATATGAAAACAAAAACAGAATAATCACGTCCTAGTTTGCTGAGTATGGAAAGAAAATTCTTCTCATCCTTTATCTTTATTCCGCACTGTCTGCATTGAAGTACCAAAGACTTGAATTTACTAAATAACTACTCAATGGTTTTGAAACTCCTGGGATGTAAAGGTACCAACTCATTCTCCATAATGTGTCCCCGAAGCTCATCTTGTGTGTTAAACAAGCTATCAAGATTCTCCCAGGATTCTTTGGGAGTCCTCAAGCCTTCTAGGTGGAAGAGGAGATCTTTGGATATATAAGTACATAAGTACCCTAATGCTTCATCACAACGGTTTAGAAACTTGTTCCTTTCAACTTGATGATGAGGCTCAAGCTCCCATCTATGTATGATCCTGTGGTAGCCATGCTTGCATAATGTCACATGCCCTAATTTTTGCAAAAATAATATTATCTTATTTGATTTTATTTAAGGACAATATGTTAAATTTTATGCTAAGTTGTAATTGATGACTGAGCAGAGTCAAGGATGTTTAATGTAATTCTAAATATTTTAATTATAAATAAATAAAGGTGGAGACAATAGCTTAGGAGAGCTATTAAAAGAGTGTTTACTGGTCAAATTGGTGGAGGAGACTGTGTGGAGAGCAAACAGACATGTGGTAGCATCCTCAAACCACTTCCAACTGTTGCAGTTGGCAATTTTCCTACATTTGGGGTCATGATTCCCCAAGAAAGTGGGATCAGAGCAGGTGGCTCAATTAATGACAATTGACCCAAAAGACCTAGGCAATCTTTATAAAAATACCCATTGAAGAGAGCTGAGGCTTCTCATTCTAGAGAAGTGATCATTTACGTGAATGTACTTTAGATAAATTCAATGGAAGGGAATTGTGGGAAGAGTTTGAGAGGATAACTGCTAAGTGATCTAGTGCATCTTTTCAGATGAAGGATCTTACTGCTGAGTGCAGAGTGTATACTGAGTCATTGGAATAGTCTATTGTTTGCATGCTCCACTAGTTCTTAGCCAAGAAGACCAGGAACAGGCTGGGGGGTCCTGAGGAAGTGTTGTTTGAGCGCTCTCCAGGAGTTGGTAGGGAGGAAGGGCCTCCTAACATTGTTGTTGTCCATCCTAATTAGTTTCTACATTCTTTGTTTTACTATGTTAGATAGTTAAATGTGAATCTGACTGTTAAATGAATGTTAAATATTTAGTTGTAAAATGTTAGAGTTAGTAACCTTTTTAGATTATTAAGGAATGAACCTGAAATAGATGGAAAATAAATTCTAATTTGTGTTTTTCCACATCTGGAAGGACCAGAACGTACTCTAGCACAAACATAGTATTTAATATAGATGAAGGAAATGATAAGATACTGAAATGATTCGATGTGTTATTCATATCATAATAGCAGAGTAAATTATTTCAGTATGTAGGTTATTATCAAAAAGAATAATAACCTGGTTATCTATGTTATTGTTTTACAAGCTGATGTATGTACATATACTGGAAAAAGAAATAGGAGTAATTTAGTAGTGATAGAAGGATTAATATGATAATAAAATACCTCAGTGGATAAATATTGTAATTATAGACAGTAGATTATTCTTTGTTTTATTCAAGTTAAATTATGCAGAAGGTTAAACTGTGTTACATTATCGATATATTCCTTTGTATTTATTTAGTAACTATTTGTAAATGCAGTAGAAGAAACACAGTCAAGCTACCTTGTTTATATTCAGTTCAGTTAAAATATAACTATTACCCATATAGTTTATTTACTTATGATATTAACTAAACTAAGATACAGAGTCTATGTCTTTACTTTTTAAAGAACTCTGAGTAATTCTCAATCTGTCAGCTTAAGTAAATAAAACATTAAGAATATGTTAATGATTGATATAAATAAAATACATATCTATGTAAAGAACTGTTATGTATTTATCAAACAGGTTTATACCTGCAAAATAAAACTATAGGGTCGAAACCCTAATCTAAATATATTGTTTTAAATAAAAACAAATAAGCTATAATCCATTTGTTTAGATCATTTTATATCAGTGAACAATTAAAATATTGCAGATTGGTTACAATCCTTGTAACAAATATTGAATAGATACAAATTTAAGAATTCTCAAAATACACGAGTAATAATATTAACTCAAAACAATATTTGTTTTACAAATTAATAGAACCTATTTAATTCAATTAAAAGAATTAGGTAAACAAGGGTTTTATTCAGGAAATGCTAGCTCTTATTCCTGAGCCAACAAAGAGTTATTACAAATTACTCTATGAAGGAGTTATAGTTACAGCTTAAAATAAATGACTACCATATATCACAAAACACAATAAACAGTAAATTTCTTTATTCACAATAGAATAGGGTAAAACCCTATTTACACAGAGTTACCAAAATAGTATACTGCAAAAACGAGTCTAAGCTCGAAGACAAACTATCTTAAAATCCATTGCATTACATTAAATGGCCATAAGGCTGAGATTTTAAACCAAATACAACACCCAGCTTACGGCCGGGACTATCCATCGATGAAGTGAGGATTTTTAAACAGTATAGAACCCTTTAACATTTAAAATAAATTGCATAGACAATGCTGAAGCTGGACAAGTTTCCAAGCTCAAAGTTTCCCCAATCAACTACCCTGTTACAAGTGAAGAACACGTTCATTGAAATCCAGGGCTTACATGTTTTGGATCCAAGAGCCACGAAGACAGTTAGCAGCATCTTCTTCACTTTTCGCAAGAGTGGTCATAGGTTCTTGTAAGTGCATAACACGGTGTGTTAGTTTTGAAATTTTTTTTCTAGTAAAAACCTACTGTAAACATGAATTTAACATGGGTAATGCTATTCGGAATACAGAACTAAATGTATACCTGGATAAAGAAAATAAACAGTTTAGTTTTGGGATTGTCACCAACAACAAGGCGTGAACATGAAGCTCCAAACCCTACGACGATGGCGAAGGAGCACATTAACAGCAGTGAAGCCTTAGCTTCACACAGAAGTGACAAGCCATGACAGGAAGGAAAAATGGAGTCACATAAAGGTCGTAAGCCAAATATGAATGAAACCAACAAACCCTTGCAGAGTAAAAACCCATGGTAGTGGAGTTTGGAAATAGGACTGAGCTCAAGAAACTACAACATGTTAAACCCAGGCGTTGGGACAACTGAAACAAGAGTATCACTCACAATCGCCATGAAAACCATGCATAGCAGCCCAAAGGGCCAGCATGAACTGCGGAGGAAGAATGGCAAAGGGTTAGGGTTACAATGGTTTTATACAACCAATACTTGGACAGGAGGTGACCATGTGCCACAAGAAAATCAAACCATGCATGGGTCGGGCTCTATAGTCACCTGCATTCCAATAATTTCCAATTATTTATACAATGATTTATTAACAAACGATGCATGAACTATAATATATTCTCGTATATATATCCCAATGTTATCATAACAAATGTATATCATAATGTTGTTAGCATTGTTTTGGCATTTGGATTAACCACATTATGTTAACGTGGACCTAGTGAAAGGTGTAATCACTTACTCAAATTGGTTTATCCCGAAAACAATCATGTATAGAATCTTTTAAACTATAGTAAGCTTGCATGCTAGCAAATCAATGTTAAGTATGCACGTTTTATAATCCTTTTAAAACCAACAACTTAAGTGGTGACAATTATAAAGTTGGATAGCATAGTAAAGAGTGGAATCATGGATTCTTACAAGTTCAACTTTGTTTTAGACTTGTTTATAACCTTCAAACTAACTATAGACTTGTATGATTAAAAACATGGTAGTTTATGCATGTTTATAACCCTTATAAAACCAACGAATCGAATGGTAATAAACTATAAAGTTGGATAGTATAGTAAAAGAACACATTTATGAATTTTACATAGTTCAAATTGGTTTAAGACTTTAATAGACAATAGTTGTTTCTCAACTTGGCAATTGCTAGTAATTTACCATGTCTATTTATTTGGTAGGATGATTTTATGATTATTCAAGATAACTGGTGCTTAGCATGGGATAGAAGGTTGATCATTATAGAAAACATCTACCTTAGAAGCTGTTATAGACAATAACTTAATACAAGAAAAGAATTATAGTAATAATGAAAATTATATGGAATAATCTTACTCAAGTCCATAATCAATTGGAATAACATGGATTGACTTAGGTTTAAGAAGTAAAAGACAAACAATTTTCCATGTGAAACGATGTAGTTCTTTTTACACTAATTACACTTATAATAACAAGAAGTTTTATAGGCTGTAAGCTTCCCTACAAAATGAAAGTATCGATCAGCTGGATGCTCAAGTAAATATTGTAATAATGTATACGATACAATAGTACATGCAGTATGACTTTGACAAGGAATCTAATAACCGGTTAGGGAGAAACAAAATTGTACATATAAATAATAGGTTAATACTTACCATAACTAGTAAGTTAAAAATGGAATCAAATTTTATATTCTAATGAGAATCTCACTATCAGTATTGATAGAAGCTTTTCCATGTATAAAAATCAATAGTACAATAAGTATAACATTACATAATATGCATAACAAGTAGAAGTTACTATGCAACAAAGATTACAAGTTTAGAGCCACAATAAGTAACTTTACTATCGTTAAGATCGATAAAGAAAGGAACTTAGTTATTGGAACTTGGCTTACAAGAAAAACTGGAGAAAACAAACTACTTTACCTCATGGAAATTGCTTGGAATTTATCATCTTATTTACTAAGCTTATTAATTGCAAATAGAAACACTTCTTGATACTTTATGAATTTAAAACGTTTACTTGTTCGATCATACCTGTAAACCTGTAAGAACCAGTAATCTTTCTGCGTTAGCATAAATGCTAAGTAAGCCCAGGATTCAAAGTTAGAATCCACCTACTTGCAATAAAGAAGACTCATCAATAAACTGAAATAAAACAAAGCACAAGTAAACCTTATTATTTTACGAAAAGGAAACTGCTTTAGTTATCATAATTTGAAAATATGTAATACTAATCATTGGACTATTTCTTTTTCTTCTAACCATTAGCCATTAGTAAACTGCAGATTTGGCATTTCATGTTATCTCAATAATTTTAATTTTTTGTGAAAATTTAGGGTTTTGACATGTGGTATCAAAGCACAAAGTTCAAACACTAGGCCTTGATGAAGCTCAACTAGTTTGTATGAAACAATAAATTGATTAATTACGCTGATGTATTTTCTTTTAAATTTTATTCAACAAAGAAATTGTTTTTGAAGTTTAACAAACAGGTATGGAAAGGTTGGAGGAATGTGCAGAGGAGGAATCTCCATTTACTGAACGAAAAAACTTATCAAGAGATCCTATACCAGAAGATTTAACTACCAATTCCTCAGAACTGTTACAAACAGTAAAAGACCTAAAATCTGAAATGAAATATGTAAAATGAGAGGATGAAAGGATTCTGAGGGCTTAGGAGGAGTTGAATCAGATCCTAATAGAAAGGTTTCAAACTGATGGTAGGGGTAGAAGAACTAAATCAGAAGATACAAGTCATCAACGTAAATTTAAGAAACATACTAAAAATGAAAGCAATTCATATTCAGAGGTGTTTGGTGAACAACATAATTTGTATTCTACTAGTGATAGTAGTGATGAAAATCATTACACTAAAAAGAGGAAATACAAACCCTATGAGAAAATTTCTAGGAAATTCAAAAAGATAAAACCACCAACATTTAATGGAGAGATTGAGAAGGGGGAGGAAGCAGAATCTTGGTTATCTGGGATGAAGAAGTACTTCCAGATATATAACTATTCCAACCAATTAAAGGCTAGAATGACTATCTACAATCTCTCAGGAAAGGCTGAGATTTGGTGGCAGGACTTGAAGAAAGTTAAGGGAATAAAAGAGAAGAATGTAAATTGGAGTACCTTTAAGAGGTACTTCAAAAATAAATTTCTATCTGAGCAATACTATGAAGAGAGAGCAAAATAATTTTATGAGCTTAAATTAGGATCAATGACAATGAAAGATCTAAACAACAAGTTTTTGAGCCTGCTTAGGTATGTGCCATACCTTGTAGATGAGAAACCAAAGGTACAACGATTCCTTAGCTGTCTACCTTATCATATTAAGGATAGGATTGAGTATGACAATCCAAAGACTTTGGAAGAAGCCATGAGGAAAGCCAACTTCTGTTATGAACAGAATTAGAAGAAGGAAATCATGGCCAACTGGAAGGCCAAGAAGAATAACAACCAGTATGATAAAAAAAAGAAACAATTTGTGCCCAACAGAAATTCTAAGAAAAATAAGGCCAAAAATTATCCTAATAAGAATTTCCAAGGAAATAAGAATAATTCACCAAGAAATCATAATAATTCCAAGGGTAAAGAATTTGCTAATAACCATGGTAATTATACCAAGAAATTTAAGCGCAAAGAACCTATACAGTATTGGGAGTGTTCTAATCGAAAAAAGACTGTCAGCAATATTCATACCATACAGGAGAAGAAGACTGTCGAAGAATTAGCGAGGACTATGCCTAGAATCAATGCAGCCTTAGAGAATCTACAAGTAGAATATCAAACTTCCATGGTGGAAGTAGAATGTATGATAAATCAAACCCCTATAACTATTTTGATTGATCCAGGAGCTAGTCTTAGTTATATTGCACCTATAATCGTAGAAAAATGTAAGTTACCTATTGAAAAATTTGAGAATTCTTGGTTAGTTCAGTTAGCCACTGGTGCTAAAAGAAAGGTAACTTTTTTTGTAAAAGAATGTGCAGTAGTTATGGATTATTTTGAAACTGTTGTAAAGATTAATGTTTTTCCTATTGGTTCTTATTATTTACTGATTGGTATGGATTGGTTAGAAAAACATAGGGTGATTTTAAATTGTTATGATAAAACCTTCACATGTATAAACAGTGATGGAAAACCAGTAAGTGTAAAAGGAATCCCTAGAAAAACTACCATAAGGCAAATTTCTGCTCTACAGCTTAAGAGAGCTGTTAGGAAGGGTTGCAAAGCTTATGCAGTAATAATAATTATGAGGAGAATATAAATAAGACAAATAAATTAAAATTGGAAGACTTACGAGTCTTAAGAGACTATGTTGATGTATTTCCAGAAGAAATTTTGGGACTACCTCTGAAAAGGGAATTGGATTTTACCATTGAGCTGGTACCTTGTGCAGCACCTAGCTCAAAGGCCCCTTATTGAATGAACATACTTGAACTTAAATGAATTAAAGTCTCAATTAAAAGAACTAATTGATAAAAAGTATATTCGACCTTGTGTGTCTCCCTGGGGGGCACCTGTCATCTTCATTAAGAAAAAGGATAGAACCATGCAACTTTACATCGATTACCGTCAGTTGAATAAGATGACCATTAAAAATCGATACCCATTTCCCCGCATAGATGATATATTTGATCAACTACGTGGAGCCACGGTGTTTTCGAAAATAGATTTAAGGTCTGGATATCATCAAGTTAGGATTAAAGATGAAGACATCTTTAAAACAAGTTTTAGAACTAGATATGGCCATTATGAGTTTGTCGTCATGCTATTCAGGCTTACTAAGGCCCCAGCTATTTTTATGTGTTTAATGAACAACGTTATGCATAAGTATCTAGATAAGTTTGTGGTCGTGTTTATCTATGACATTTTAATCTATTCAAAAATTGAAGAAAAACATAAAGAACATTTAAAAATTGTTTTGCAAGAGTTACAAGATCATCAAATCTTTGCAAAGTTTAGTAAATGTGATTTCTTCAAGGATAAGATTCAGTACTTAGGTCATGTGGTGACCAAGGAAGGGATTTCAGTAGACCCCGAAAAGATAAAGTCGATTGAATATTGGTCAGTTTCTAAGGATCTAACTGATGTTCGATCTTTCATGGGAAATACCAGTTATTACCGGAGGTTCATTGAAGGTTTTTCGAGGATCGCTAATCTGATAAATTATTTACAGAAGAAAGGAAAGAAGTTTGATTAGAACCAGAAATGTGAGGAAAGCTTTAAAAATTTAAAAACTTTATTAACCAGTGCACTTATTTTAAGAATAGTTGATCCAAATAAATAATTTGTAGTGTGCACTGACATCTGCAATGATGGCTTTGGCAGTGTTCTGACTCAAGAAGGGCATGTTATTGCCTATGAGTCTAGAAAATTAAAAATTCATGAAAAGAATTATGCAACTTATGATCTGGAATTAGCAGCTGTTATACATGCTCTAAAGATGTGGTGACATCACCCAATTGGCAGAAAATTTATTTTAATGACTGATAATAAAGGATTAAAGTATCTGTTAGATCAGCCTAATCTAAATGCCAGACAAGCTAGGTGGCTAGCTTTCCTAAGTGAGTATGATTTTGAAATTCAGCACATTAAAGGTAAAGAAAAAAAAGTTGTTGATGCATTAAGTAGGAATGCAAGGCTAAATTTTGCAGTAGTTATCAACACTTATACTACAAATTTGGATGAACAGCTTAAATCAGGAATAGAACAAGATGAAATTTACCAAAATTTACAAGCTAAAACTAAAGAAAATCCAACAGAAAGCTTAAGTAAAGGGTATAGTTTGAATGCAAAAGAATTTTTACTGTATAAAGATAGAATGTATGTACCTAATGTACCTAAATTTAAGCTGTTAATTTTGGATGAAATTCATAAAACTCCATACTTCGGTCATCCAGGCTATCAAAAGACTATAACTATGTTAAGAAAAGAATATTTTTGGCCAAATATCAAGACTGAATTAGAAGAATATATTGCTAGGTGTTTTGAATGTCAGCGAGTGAAAACTGAACATCAACACCCGGCTGGATTACTTCATCCATTACCCATCCCTAACTGGAAATGGGAGATGATTAGTCTTGATTTTGTTACTGGACTGTCTAGAAATCAGAATTTGAATGATTCTATCATGGTAGTGGTTGATAACTTAAGTAAAGCAGCTCACTTTATACCTGTTAAAACTACATACAAAGCTGCAAACATAGATGATATCTTTTTAAAATAGATTTTTCGACTGCATGGAATACCGAAAGTCATAATCTCAGATAGAGATTCTAAATTTACAAGTAACTTTTGGAAATATCTGTTTAAAGGATTAAACACTACATTAAATTTTAGTACTTCATTCCATCCTCAAACAGATGGAAAAACTGAAAGAGTAAACCAAGTACTGGAAGATCTATTAAGAATGTACGTGAAAGATCAGCCAGGTAAATGGGAGGATTATTTACATCTGGTAGAATTTGCTTATAATAATAATTATCAGGCATCAGCCATATTTAGTCCTTTCAAAATTTTGTATGGAAGGAAATGTAATACTCCTATCTCTTGGAGTAATCCGGTGGATAGATTGGTATTAGTTCCTGAACTGTTAAAGGAAATGGAAGAAATTGTAAAGCAGGTACAAGGTAATCTGAAAGTTGCACAGAATCGACAGAAAAGTCAAGCAGACCTTAAAAGAACTCCAAAGAAGTTTCAGGTAGGAGAACATGTGTTCATCAAGGTGACGCTCAAAAAGAGCTCTCTGATATTGGGGAGTTCTGCAATATTAGCACCTCGTTACTGTGGTCCATTTGAAATTCTTTCCAGTATTGGACAAGTAGCTTACCAATTAGCATTACCACCAAATTTAAGAGTACATAATGTTTTTCAAATTTCTGTATTAAAGAAATATGTTCATGATGCTACTCATGTTGTTAACTTGAATGATGTATAGGTGGAACCAGAAGTATATTTTCTGGTGGAACCGGACTGTATCCTCGGGCGGAGGTAGGTCACACTTAGAAACTGCACCATTTGATAGGTGAAGGTGTAATGGAAGCACCTTAGTCTAGAGGTAGCCACCTGGGAATTGGAAAGTAATATGCGAGATGCATATCCACTTCTGTTCTAGGGGAATTATGAGGATGAAGAATAAATAACATTGAGGACGATGTTATGTTCTAAGGGTGTGTGTATGTTACATGCCCGAATTTTTGCAAAAACAATATTATCTTATTTGATTTTATTTAAGGACAATATGTTAAATTTTATGCTAAGTTGTAATTGATGACTCAACAGAGTCAAGGATGTTTAATGTAATTCTAAATATTTTAATTATAAATAAATAAAGGTGGAGACAATAGCTTAGAAGAGTTGTTAAAAGAGTGTTTACTGGTCAAATTGGTGGAGGAGACTGGCTGAAGAGCAAACAGACATGTGGCAGCATCCTCAAATCACTTCCAACTGTTGCAGGTGGAAACCTAACTACATTTGGCGTCATGATTCCACAAGAAAGTGGGATCAGAGCAGGTGGCTCAATTAATGACAACTAACCCAAAAGACCTAGGAAATATTTATAAAATATCCATTGAAGAGAGTTGAGGCTGCTCATTCTGGAGAAGTGATCATTCAGGTGAAAGTACTTTAGAGAAATTCAATGGAAGGGAATTGTGGGAAGAGTTTCAGGTGATAACTACTAAGTGATCTAGTGCAACTTTTGAGCTGAAGGATCTTACTACTAAGTGCAGAGTGTATACTGAGTCATTGGACTAGTCTATCATTTGCATGCTCCACCAATTCTCAGCCAAGAAGACCAGGAACAGGATCGAGGGTCCTGAGGAAGCGTTGTTTGAGTGCTCTCCAGGAGTTGGTAGGGAGGAATGATCTCCTAATGCTGTTGTTGTCCATCCTAATCAGGTTCTACATTCTATGTTTTATTGTGTGTTATCACTCAGAATGTACCCAGGTTGCGAAAGGTAAATCCCAAGGTAACAGCAAAATGTAAATTTGAGCATATAGATCTATAGACAAATACACAACTCACAAAAAAGATCTCACAATTTACTCAGCAATTGAAGAATGAAACAGTGCAAAAGGCTTGCAGCTGTGAATGATTTCATTAATCAAAAAAAGTAATTCAGATGATAATTACAATAAAGTAAAATGGCTTTAATAGCCACAAGCAATTCGAATCCACATGAGGAAGTTGAAATTGATTAGACTCTACTTGATTGTAGGTAACCAAGACTTTGTCTAAATCACTATCGGAGGACCCAGTAGTTAACTGTCCTTGTCTAAACCATAACCAGAGTTCATTGGAGCTTTAAAACACAACCAAGTGTTACATTTAGTGTTGACTAATGGTTAACTGACTGTGGTAGGTGAGAAATGCACCCCACATGTGTGCAATCAATTAAACCTAGCGCTAACTGAATGTAGAGGGATAGAACTGAATGTAACTGACTCCTAACTTGGCTTGACTAGTCATTAACTAAAGTGATCTGACCTTGGTTGGTTTCGGCACTCCCAGTTGATTCCTAAATTGTAGGGATTGATCTAGGAGACTCCTAAACTTATGCAATCAAGTGCAATAAGTGGCAGTGAGCCTCAATTAGTGTTCCCCACACTTCGGTAACTGAAACATGTGCCCCAATTGAGTCAAGTTTACCCAATGGTGCTAATGACTATAAATAGACTGGATGGACTCCCGATTTAGACATATGACCAAATTTGGACAAGGGAGGATTAATAATCCTAACACCCCCCCTGAATGCTAACTTGGACAAACTATGGGCCCTGGTAACTAAGACCATAGGTCACCCATTACATCAAGTAAAATAAAGTAACTGCTTAATACAAGGAGCTAGGGAAAAAACCACATGGGAAAAAAGCCCTCCTTCTAGCTTAGCAGGTAGAATCAGGTCTCAAGTTTGAAAAACTTGAAAATATGTTGCTGCAGTCTTCATCTCTGTGAGGTAGTGAAGCAGCATGCATGGTGTGCTGTGCACAGGTATTCTGGGGCCTGGCATGTTGACTTCTCCTTTTTCTCCAAAAATGATGATGGAAGGAAGGAGGAATGTAACTTTTGTCTCTTAATAAATGAAGAGGTGTATGATCATATCCATTCTTCTGAATGCAGTAAGACTGAGCCCTTGCCATATTGCATCTTACAGGAAGTCTATTACATCTCTCTAAAGGAGGCAAAATAGTATGGCATAGCGCAAGAGTCTTTCCTTTCTGAGTGTCGAGTGAGTTTCCAGTCATCTTCCTAGCATCCAGTTTGGAAGTAGGGACTGAATCTAGATCTGAGTCACCCTGAATCTTAATGTCATAAACTGATATAGATGGATCTACAATACTAGTAGAAGCTGTAAAAGAAGTAGATGCAATGGTTTTACCTTCCCTTGCAAGTGGCTGCTGAGAGTGCACTAGTTCTTAAGGAGGCATGAAATGTGAGAACTCATATGCTCTTGAAGCATGATTCACAAAACCATTTGCTATGTTGCTCCTAGTAGAGATATCTGTGATCTCCACTGAGTCAGGACCAAAGATCACTCGCTTTGGAGATCCAGTATGGGTCATCTGATAGACAGATAACAGGTTTGAAGCTAGGGAGGGAACAAACAACACATCTTTGAACCTTCCATGTTCAAGTTGGATAGATCCCTTCCCTTTGGTTTGGACTTTACTGTTATTTCCCATATGAATACTAGGACCATCAAAGGACTGAAAAGAAGAGAATGATTCTATGGATGCAGCCATATGGTTGGAAGCTCCAGAATCAATGAGGAAGGTAGGTGTTGATGTGCAACAAGCTTTCAATGCATGTCCTTTCCTTTGGTATTCTTCTTCTTCTTCTTTAGAGTCTTCCTTCCTTGTGCTAGCAGGTACAGAAATGTTGTGCCTTTTCAAAAGAAGAGCCATTTCATCAAGTTGTCTTCTCATACAGGAGCTTTCTGAATGGAAGCCCCTTCCACAGTAAGGGTAGAGGATCTTTCCTTTGACATTCTTCTTGCTTCTCTTCAAACCTGAAGGTTATTTTGACTGCTCAGACTCATCTCTTTGCTTCCCTTTGTCATTCGCTACCTTATCTCCTCTTGCAACAAGAGCTAAATCTTTGGGAGATCGAATGATCCCCATTTGGATCAATTTATCATTCTCAGAAATAAGAGATTGAATGAAAGCATTAAGAGTGGCCATCTTCCAATTTGGAATAGTGAGCCTTACTATTTGGAAGGTGGATACAAAGACTGAGTAGTCTGAATTGAGCTTGGTGAGAATAGCAAGGATGAGCTGATCTTCATCCTTCTTCACATTGCATTGCTTCAACTGATATATCAGGTTCTTGAACTTTGAGAAGAATTCATTTAGAGATTCGAAGTTTGATGGATTGAGAGTAATCAGATCATTTTCTAGCTGATGGATCCTCATCTCATCATGCTTATCAAATAAGGAAGCAAGCTTTTCCCAAACCTCCTTGGGAGTGTCCAAGTCTTGGATGTGAAATCGAAGATCTCTAGAGACTGAGGAAGACATGATTCCAATGGCTTCATCAAGCCTATTCATGTACTTAGCTTTGTCTTTATCTGATTCTGGCTCTTCCTCTATCTCATCTATGAGTCTGAATAGATGCTTGGTGTGGAGCAATACTTTCATGTCATCCTTCTACTCGTGATAGTTGAAGGCAGTGAGAGGATCTATTTGATGAGCCATTTTGAAGTAATAGAAAGAACTGAGCTGCTGTAGCAAATGCAGTGAGGAGTAGAGACTGCTTGTAGCGAATGCTGTCAGAAAAGCTAATAACCTGTCACACAATCAAACAAACAAAATGATCCGGTTGGAGATCTGAGGAGGAGAGGAGTCTTGTCCACCGAGGCTCTGATACCATGTAAATTTGAGCATATATATCTGTAGAAAAATACACAACTCACAAATAAGATCTCACAATTTACTCATCAATTGAAGAATGAAACAATACAAAAGGCTTGCAGCTGTGAATGCTTTCATTAATCAAAAAAAGTAATTCAGATGATAATTACAATAAAGTAAAATGGATTTAATAGCCACAAGCAATTCGAATCCACGTGAGGAATTTTGAATTGATTAGACTCTACTTGACTGTAGGTAACCAATACTTTGTCTAAATCACTATCAGAGGACCCAGTAGTTAACTGTCCTTGTCTAAACCATAACCGAAGTTCAGTGGAGCTTTAAAACACAACCAAGTGTTACATTTAGTGTTGATTAATGGTTAACTGACTGTGGTAGGTGAGAAATGTGCCCCACATGTGTGCAATCAATTAAACCTAGGGCTAACTGAATGTAGAGGGCTAGAACTGAATGTAACTGACTCCTAACTTGGCTTGACTAGTCATTAACTGAAGTGATCTAACCTTGGTTGGTTTCGGCACTCCCATTTGCTTCCTAAATTGTAGGGATTGATCTAGGAGACTCCTAAACTTATGCAATCAAGTGCAATAAGAGGCAGTGAGCCTCAATTAGTGTTCCCCACACTTTGGTAACTGAAACGTGTGCCCCAATTAGGTCAAGTTTACCCAATGGTGCTAATGACTATAAATAGACTGGTTGGACTCCCGATTTAGACATATGACCAAATTTGGACAAGGGAGGATTAATAATCCTAACACAAAAACCACTTTAGAATGTATTTCTGACCTAATACAGTCAGAGAGGGATCTCTCACTATTTACAAAGTTTTTTAACTCAAGATATTCAATCAGAGACAATCAGAAGTTCAGATTTTTGATGGGACAAATAGGACAAGTTTGTTTTAAAAGGCTTGGTAGGACAGTCATGGAGGAGACCATTGGGAAATGGAGTCAATAATTAGATCTGAAATAGGTTGCAGGAGGTAGGGTTTTGAAAGTTTATGAACAGAGGAAAGGTAGGCACCATTTCCTCAGTCTTGAGGTATTAGCAGGTTGATTAGTAGACAAAGGGAGACATTCCATCAAACAGAGCACCTAACTAGGGTTAATTCTGCAAGACTTTAGAAGAAAATATTTTGAAAATGCTTGAACAATGGACCTAGAGCATGCATGATGAATTCTAGCCCATAAAAACTAATGTTCAAGCATGAAATCAAATACAAAATGGATTAGGAAACAGGATAAATAGTCACATAAAGAAATTACTTACTGAAGAAAAAGATGGCACAAGAATCTTTGACATGAAAAAGATTTTACATTCCTCCTCTGCAAATTTCATTCACTGAAAAAGTGAAGTCATTACAATGTAGAGTCTCTCCACTCTTGAAGATCCTCCTCCTAACTATCAATTACATTTTAATTTATATAAGAATAACCTCTACCTAACTTTGAATTCAAAACCTAACTGAACTCTAAAAATAGAAACAGTTACAACAACGTTTCTCCTGCATATATCCAATGGTGACATCTGTGTGAAATATGGGAGAGGTTTTTATAATTGGACATGTGCAAAAAAAAACCCATGTCTTCATTTCTCCAAAATCATCACAAGCTCCTCGAAATCTTCCTTTGAAATTGATGACTCAGATAATAAAATTGTATATTTCTAGAAAAATGACTAGTGAAGATATTTTAAATTCTCCCAACCTATGATTACTTTGTAAAAAATAAAGGAGGTTTTTGATAATAGGCCTGTTAGGAATACAAAACTCTCTTATTTTTGTAAAATTAAATTCCATTTGTCCAAAACAATTCTTTGAATTTGATGGCTGAAATAGTCCTTTGGAAAACATGAAATATGGCCTATGCAACGGAATTTTTTTCTGCTAAACCATAGCACCTATTTGAAAAATGAAATAGGTTATTGTGTATAGGTATGTTTTGAAGAAAAGCCTCTCTCAGTTTCTCAAAATTAATCTTCATTTTATGTAAAAAAATATTTTAATTTGATGACTAGAACAGTCATTTTGAAATCTGAACATTTTCCCTCTAAAGATGACTTTGTTGCTCGCAATCTGTAGCACCTGGGTAAAAACTGAGAGAGGTTATTATAGATCATAATGTTATGATGAAAAAAAAAATTCAGTTTTTGAAAATTCTTCTTTGTTTTCTGGAAATAGGTTGTTGAATAAAATGACTAAAACAATCATTTTCAGAAAAAATATGCTATGTTGCTTCTAAACCTTGAATTGTTTAACTATAATTCATAAATAAAGAACATATAGAATCTATCCTTGTAAGATCATATACTGTAAGATAAATCCCATGAATTGATTGATCAAGGTAGCCATATTTGTTAATAGTGTCTCCAAACACTTGAATAATCCCAAGCTTTGGCACACTCTCCACTGTAAATTCTGTTTGTAAGACTTTAAACACATACCAATACCCTCACGAATGCTCTCACTGTATATATTTCTGCAACACTTTTGGGATGATGTTCTTTCTGGGCTTCCCTTTTGCATTGTTGAGTGGTGGCTTCCCTTTTCTTGCTCTATTAAAATCAATTTCCATCTCCTTGATCAGATTCTTTATCTTCACTATTTTCCCTGTGACTGTAAACATGTAAAAGTTGACGTTTGAAATATGGCAGACTGTCTCCTTTCTTTCGTGCGTAGCACACAAATGAAATAAGTTTTTAAAAACCAAGCCAACTTTAAATAATGGTCTATTTCAGAGCCTTCACTGAGTTGTTTTTCTTAAACCATTTTTCTGCGTGGAATTCACCAAAAGTTACCACATGGAAAGTGGTTTAAATTCTGCTACCACCTTTCCAATTTAACCACCCCACAACTTTACTCTTCGGAAACACTAATACTCGTTGATGAGTTATCACTTTTTACATTAGCCATTGGATTATTATATGTGCTAGTGGTTTGATTATACCTTAAGAAAGGTAATAAATCATGTTTAGCGCTTAAACCTTCATTAAGACTTGGTTTGGTGAATAAGAGGCCGCTTTTTTACTTTGGAAAAAATATCCAAAACTATATAAGTTTGAATATAAATAAAATAATAACTTTATAAAACCAGTTTTATAAATTTCATTCAAAAATTAATAAAACTTTTTGCCCCACTTGTGAAAATTTTATTTCTCTTTTTACCTAAAATTCCTTTAACTTCTCTTCTTTTCCCACTTGGAAATAACTTAATGAGAAAACTTTGGAAACCAACTCAATCACCCATGAAAAATTAAAATTTTGAAGGCAATAAGACCAATTCCGACAAAAACAAATTTAGTGCTAACAACTGGCTCCAACTAGGGATGCTATCCTCCCTGCGAGGTAGCAAAGAACCCCGTAGACCAGGTGCCAAATCAATTGGGATTCTCTTAATTTTTCTCTGAAATCCTCAACCTGTTTTGAACTAAACCATCAACTGAAACCATTTTGCAAACAAATCCCACTCTGTCAACCTGTAACCTGTAACTGGATTGCACTTGAAATTGAAACCAAACTGAAAACTGCTGAAAGAAATGCTCGCCATGTCGAGATTATTCATGCCTATCTATCCTACTTAACTAAGCACAAATGCCCAATCAAGCAAAATCTGACTTCCAATGAAGCCAATCAAGCAATTTATCCAATAACTCCATTTCTTCTTCACGCTTGATCTAAATTAGAACATAAGAACAAAATAACAATAGGTTATGATGAAAACTTTGTCCTTTGCTGCAAACATATAACCAACTACTCCATCTGAAAAATTTATCCATGTATTCTGCTACTGGATCATAAAAAATATGACAAATTTCAAAATACTCAATCACCTGGTTGTCATGACAAGGCTGTCCAAAAAGTAACTCCTCTTGCATACTGTCAAACCAATCTTTAGAAGAGATTTGAAAGGAATTCTCGTGATTGTTTTTCAATGATATATCAACAACTTCATTTAATATTTCTACATTTACCACTCCATTATTCTTAAGCACTTCAAGAGGAATATCATTTTGTTCTTCAACAAGATTAAGCAGAAAGATGTCGTCTTGACAAAACATTTCTGAATTGGAAAGATTTAAAGAAACATCCCACTGAGAGTCCTCATCTCCTTCTTTGTGATCCCTTTGTTTATTACACACTGTTGGTTCTTTCACATACTGAGATTGATGGCATGATTTCTCTTCTTTTTCATTATATATAAGTAGGCTAAAATTTTCTTTAAAACCATCACTAACATAATTTTTAACAAGCTGACTGCAATCATCAGAAAAACCATCAAGAGTAAAACTTTCTTCTTTCACATCACTAGGCTGATCATCTTCATGCTCATATCTTTTTTCCAATTCTAATCCAAGGTCCGATTTCTCTTTAATTGTATTTTCAGAAAATAAATATGTGGAGGGACTGTAAGACTGAAAATTTGCAGAATCAGAATTCTTTATGTAATCATCCATAGAAGCATTAGAACTTAGAGGAAATTGTTGCTACAAAAAGGAATTTTATGATTGGGAATAAGTAGCTTCATCTTGAAACAAAACTTCAGAAGTTGAATAATATGAAGAAGGGTTTGATTGACCATCCCAACTTCCTTCTTGGTCACACAAAGATTGACAAGAATGCTGCAAATTATCATCTAATTTAGGAAAATAAATGTAGTTGCTTGAATCATAGTTTTGGCTCATGTCTCTTTCAGTAGAGGAAGAAATTATTAACTGCTGAGATTTTTCTTGAATGTGAAGACAACTAATTTGTATTTCTTTTTTCTGAAATGGGTTCTCATATAAAATTTCTAAAATCTCTTCATACATTAAATCATCATCACTATACATGTTTTCCAAATATCCAATGAAACCTTTAACATGCGTACAACAATCTTGAACCAGCAACAAGGAGGGATATTGGTTTTTGTAATGTTCATGAAATACTGTATGAAAATCAGTAAGGGAAAACAAAATTTCTGATGGTAACCCTTCATACCATGACGTTGAATCTCCTTCTAAAGTAGCCATGAACATTTTCATTAAAGAATCCTCATGCAATTTAACTCCCAGCTTATGTATATGTATATGAAATCTAACCAAATGAAGGGAAGCATCATCATTCTTTTGATCTTTAAACTTTGGAATACCTATTTGCCAATCCACTTTAGGTATTCAATTTGGAAAACCAGGAATGTGAGCATGATTCATAGGAGCATACCTTGCAGACAAAGAACTCATCTCGACAAATGAATATACTGAATCAACTTTTCAAACTTTACAATGTTTTGACAGTGGAGTCGCGATGGGAGTTCTGAAAACTAGATTCTTCAAAGATGGAGTCACCAAGTGAAATATGCACAACCTTGCTGATATCTGACAATTCTTCACCATCAATAATCAAACCTGAAAGTATGTTGTTTATACCCAGCGAATATTTGAACCTTCGTTCCCCAGCAACAACGCCAATTTTTTAGCACTCAAAATGTACCCAGGTTGTGAAAGGTAAATCCCAAGATAATAGCAAAAACCACTTTAGAATGTATTTCTAACCTAATACAGTAAGAGAGGGATCTCTCACTATTTACAAAGTTTTTATACTCAAGATATTCAATCAGAGACAATCAGAAGGTCATATTTCTAATGGGACAAATAGGACAAGTTTGTTTTAAAAGACTTGGTAGGACGGTCATGGAGGAGACCATTGGGCAATGGAGTCAATAATCAGATCTGAAATAGGTTGCAGGAGGTAGGGTTTTGAAATTTTATGAATAGAGGAAAGGTAGGCACCATTTCCTCAGTCTTGAGGTATTAGCAGGTTTATTAGTAGACAAAGGGAGACATTCTATCAAACAGAGCACCTAACTAGGGTGAATTCTGTAAGACTTTAGAAGAAACTATTTTGAAAATGCTTGAACAATGGACCTAGAGCATGCAGGATGAATTCTATCCCATAAAAACTAATGCTCAAGCATGAAAGCAAATACAAAATGGAGTAGGAAATAGGATAAACAGTCACATAAAGAAATTACTTACTGAAGAAAAAGATGGCACAATAATCTCTGACATGAAAAAGATTTTACATTCCTCCTTTGCAAATTTCATTCATTTACTAAAAACGTGAAGCCATTACAATGTAGAGTCTCTCCGCTCTTGAAAATCCTCTGCCTAAATATCAATTACATTTTAATTTATATAAGAATAACCTCTACCTAACTTTGTATTGAAAACCTAACTGAACTCTAAAAATAAAAATAGTTACAACAATGTTTCTCCTGCATATCTCCAATGGTGATAGCTGTGTGAAATCTGAGAGAGTTTTTTATAATTGGACATGTGCATGACAAAACCCATGTCTTCATTTCTCCAAAATCATCTCAAGCTCCTCGAAATATTCCTTTGAAATTGATGACTCAGATAATAAAATTGTAGATTTCTGGAAAAATGACTCGTGAAGATATTTTAAAGTCTCTCAACCTATGATTAATGTGTAAAAAATAAAGGAGGTTTTTAATAATAGGCCTGTTAGGAATACAAACTTCTCTCAGTTTTGTAAAATTAAATTCCATTTGTCCAAAACAATTCTTTGAATTTGATGGCGGAAGTAGTCCTTTGGAAAACATGAAATATGGCCTGTACAACAGACTTTGTTTTCTGCTAAACCATAGCACCTGTGTGAAAACTGAAAGAGGTTATTGTGGATAGGTATGTTTTGAAGAAAATTCGCTCTCAGTTTCTCAAAATTCATCTTCATTTGATGTAAACAATTATTTTAATTTGATGACTAGAACGGTCATTTTGAAATCTGAACATTTTCCCTCTAAAGATGACTTTGCTGCTCCCAATCTGTAGCACCTGGGTAAAAACTGAGAGAGAATATTATAGATCATAATGTTATGATGAAAAAAATATTTCAGTTTTTGAAAATTCTTCTTTGTTTGCTGCAAACAGGTCGTTGAATAAAATGACTAAAACAATCATTTTCAGAAAAAATATGCTATGTTGCTTCTAAAACTTGAATTGTTTAACTGTAATTCATAAATAAAGAACATATAGAATCTATCCTTGTAAGATCATCTACTGTAAGAGAAATACCATGAATTGATTGATCAAGGTATCCATATTTGTTAATAGTGTCTCCAAACACTTGAATAATCCCAAGCTTTGGCACACTCTCCACTGTAAATTATGTTTGTAAGACTTTAAACACATACCAATACCTTCACGAATGCTCTCATTGTATATATTTCTGCAACACTTCTGGGATGATGTTCTTTCTGGGCTTCCCTTCTGCATTTTTGAGTGGTGGCTTCCCTTTTCTCGCTCTATTAAAATCAATTTCCATCTCCTTGATCAGATTCTTTATCTTCACTATTTTCCCTGTGACTGTAAACATGTAAAAGTTGACGTTGGAAATATGGCAGACTGTCTCCTTCCTTTCGCGCGCAGCACACAAATGAAATAATTTTTTAAAAACAAGCCAACTTTACATAATGGTCTATTTCGGAGCCTTCATGAGTTGTTTTTCTTAAACCATTTTTCTACACGGAATTCACCAAAAGTTACCAGATGGAAAGTGGTTTAAATTCACCAAAAGTTACCACATGGAAAGTGGTTTAAATTCCGCTACCACCTTTCCAATTTAACCACCTCGCAACTTTACTCTCCGGAAACACTAATACCCATTGATGAGTTTTCACTTTTTACATTAGCCATTGGATTATTATATGTGCTAGTGGTTTGATTATACCTTAAGAAAGGTAATAAATCTTGTTTAGCGCTTAAACCTTCATTAAGACTTGGTTTGGTGAATAAGAGGCAGCTTTTTGACTTTGGAAAAAATATCCAAAACTATATAAGTTTGAATATAAATAAAATAATAACTTTATAAAACCTGTTTTATAAATTTTATTCAAAGGTTAATAAAACTTTTTGCCCCACTTGTGAAAATTTTCTTTCTCTTTTTACCTAAAATTCCTTTAACTTCTCTTCTTTGCCAACTTGGAAATAGCTTAATGAGAAAAATTTGGAAACCAACTCAATCACCCATGAAAACTTAAAATTTTGAAGGCAATAAGACCAATTCTGACAAAAATAAATTTAGTGCTAACACTGTTTTAGATAGTTAAATGTGAATCTGACTATTAGATGAATGTTAAATATTTAGTTGTAAAATGTTAGAGTTAGTAACCTTTTTATATTATTGAAGGAATGAACCTGAAATAGATGGAAAATAAATTCTAATCTGTGTTTTTCCACATCTGGAAGGATCAGACCGTACTCCAGCACAGACATAGTATTTAATATAGATGAAGGAAATGATAAGAGACTAAAATGAATAGATGTGTTATGCATATCATAATAGCAGAGTAAATTATTTCAGTATGTAGGTTATTATCAAAAAGAATAATAACCTCGATATCTATGTTATTGTTTTACAAGCTGATGTATGTACATATACTAGAAAAAGAAATAGCAGTAATTTAGTACTGATAGAAGGATTAATATGATAAGAAAATACCTTAGTGGATAAATATTGTAATCATAGACAATAGATTATTCTTTGTTTTATTCAAGTTAAATTATGCAGAAGGTTAAACTGTGTTACATTATAGATATATTCCTTTGTATTTATTTAGTAACTATTTACAAATGCAGTAGAAGAAACAAAGTCAAGCTACCTTGTTTATATTCAGTTCAGTTAAAATATAACTACTAAACATATAGTTTATTTACTTATGATATTAACTAAACTAAGATACAAACTCTGAGTCTTTACTTTTTAAATAACTTTGAGTAATTCTCAATCTATCAGCTTAAGTAAATAAAACATTAAGAATTTGTTAATGATTAATATAAATAAAATACATATCTATGTAAAGAACTGTTCTGTATTTATCAAACAGGTTTATACCTGCAAAAGAAAATTACAGGGTCGAAACCCTAATCTAAATATATTGTTTCAAATAAAAACAACTAAGCTATAATCCATTTGTTTAGATAATTTTATAGCAGTGAACAATTGAAATATTGCAGACTGGTTACAATCCTTGTAACAAATATTGAATTGATACAAATTTAAGAATTCTCAAAATACACCAATAATAATATTAACTCAAAACAATATTTGTTTTACAAATTAATAGAACCTATTTAATTAAATTAAAATAATTAGGTAAACAAGGGTTTCATTTAGGAAACTCTAGCTCTTATTCTTGAGCCAACAAAGAGTTATTACAAATTACTCTATGAAGGAGTTACGGTTACGCCTTAAAATAAATAACTACATTATATCACAAAACACAATAAACAGTAAAGATATTTATTCACACTCGAATAGGGTAAAACCCTATTTACACAGAGTTGCCAAAATAGTATACTGCAAAAGCGAGTCTAAGCTCGAAGACAAACTGTCTTAAAATCCATTGCATTACATTAACAAGCCATAAGGCTGAGATTTTAAACCAAATACAACACCTAGCTTACAGCCAAGACTATCCATTGATGAAGCGAGGATTTGTAAACATTATAGAACCCTTTAACATTTAAAAGAAATTTCATAGACAATGGCGAAGCTGGACAAGTTTCCAAGCTTAGAGTTTCCCCAATCGACTACCCTATTACAAGTAAGGGAAGAACCCGTTCATTGAAAACTAGGGCTTACCAGATTCGGAGCCAAGAGCCATGAAGGCAGTTAGCAGCATCTTCTTCACTTTTCTCAAGAGTGGTCATAGGTTCCTACAAGTGCATAACATGGTGTGTTAGTTTTGAAATTCTTTTTCTAATAAAAACCTACTGTAAAAACGAATTTAACATGCGTAATGCTATTCGGAATACAAAACTAAATATATAACTGGATAAATAAAATAAACAATTTAGTTTTGGGACTGTCACCAATAGTAAGGTGTGAACACAAAGCTCCAAACCCTACAACGATGGCGAAGGAGCACACCAACAGCAGCGAAGCCTCATCTTCACATAGAAGTGACAGGCCATGAAAGGAAGGAAAAATGGAGTCACAGACAGGTCGTAAGCCAAATGTGAACGAAGCCAAGAAACCCTTGTAGAGTAAAAACCCATGGTGGTGGAGTTTGGATATAGGACCGAGCTCAAGAAACTACAGCATGTTAAACCCAGGTGTTGGGACAACTGAAACAAGAGTATCACTCGTGGCCACCATGAACACCATGCAGAGCAACCAGAAGGGCCAACATGAGCTACGGAGGAAGAATGGCAAAGGGTTAGGGTTACAATGGTTTTGTATGACCAATACTTGGATAGGAGGTGACCACGTGCCACAAGAAAATCAAACCATGCATGAGTCGGGCTCTATAGTCACCTGCATTCCAATAATTTCCAATTATTTACACAATGATTTATTAACAAACGATGCATGAACTATAATATATGCTCATATATATATCCCAATGTTATCATAACACATGTATATCATAATGTCATTAGTGTTGTTTTGGCGTTTGGATAAACCACATTATGTTAACTTGGACCTAGTGAAAGGTGTAATCACTTAGTCAAATTGGTTTATCCTGAAAACAATCGTGTATAGAATATTTTAAACTATAGTAAGATTGCATGCTAGAAAATCAATGTTAAGTATGCATGTTTTATAATCCTTTTAAAACCAACAACTTAAGTGGTGACAATTATAAAGCTGGATAGCATAGTAAAGAGTGGAATCATGGATTCTTTACAAGTTCAACTTTGTTTTAGACTTGTTTAGAATCTTCAAACTAACTATAGACTTGTATGATTAAAAACATAGTAGTTTATGCATGTTTATAACCCTGATAAAACCAACGAATCGAATGGTAATAAACTATAAAGTTGGCTAGTATAGTAAAAGAACACATTTATGAATTCTTTTACATAGTTCAAATTGCCTTAGACTTTAATAGACAATAGTTGTTTCTCAACTTGGCAATTGCTAGTAATTTACCATGTCTATTTATTTGGTAGGATGATTTTATGATTATTCAAGATAACCGGTGCTTAGCATAGGATAGAAGGTTGATCATTATAAAAACATCTACCTTAGAAGTTGTTATAGACACTAACTTAATACAAGAAAAACATTATAGTAATAATGAAAATTATATGGAATAATATTACTCAAGTCCATAATCAATTGGAATAACATGGATTGAATTAGGTTTAAGAAGTAAAAGACAAATAGTTTTCCTTATGAAATGATGCAGTTGTTTTTATACTAATTACACTTATAATAACAAGAAGTTTTACAGGCTGTAAGCTTCCCTACAAAATGAAAGTATCGATCAACTAGATGCTCAAGTAAATATTACGATAATGTATACGATACAATAGTACATGCAGTACGACTTTCACAAGGAATCTAATAACCGGTTAGGGAGGAATGGAATTGTACATATAAATAATAGGTTAATACTTACCATAACTAGTAAGTTAAAAATGGAATCAAATTTTATATTCTAATGAGAATCTCACTATCAGTATTGATAGAGCTCTTCCATGTATAAAAACCAATAATATAATAAGTATAACATTGAAGAATATGCATAACAAGTAGAAGTTACTATGCAACAAAGATTACAAGTTTAGAGCCACAGTAAGTAACTTTACTGTCGTTAAGATCGATAAAGAAAGGAACTCAGTTATTGGAACTTGGCTTACAAGAAAAAATGGAGAAAACAAACTACTTTACCTTATGGAAATTGCTTGGAATTTATCAGCTTATTTACTAAGCTTATTAATTGCAAATAGAAACACTTCTTGATACTTTATGAATTTAAAATGTTTACTTGTTCGATCATACCTGTAAACCTGTAAGAACCAGTAATATTTCTGTGTTAGCATAAATGCTAACTAAGCCCAGGATTCAAAGTTAGATTCCACCTACTTGCAATAAAGAAGACTGATCAGTAACCTAAAATAAAACAAAGTGCAAGTAAACCTTATTATATTACGAAAAGGAAACTGCTTTAGTTATTATATTTTGAAAATATGTAATACTAATCATTGGACTGTTTCTTTTTCTTCTAACCATTAGCCATTAGTAAACCGTAGATTCAGTATTTCATGTTATCTCAAAATTTTAATTTTTTGTGAAAATTTAGGGTTTTGACACATAAGTCCAGCTACATATCAATCCTCCAATCAAGATAATTGGAAGTTGTGAGGATTTGTGGTTCAGGATTTTGAGAAATCATAATTTCTCTGGTTGAAAGTACTGCAAGTACTTCACACAAGCTATGTAGCACCTGTCAATTTCACTACAATAACACACTAAAACATATGAATTATTAGAATCATGCTTTTCCTATTGACATGAACATATTTTTACGATCCGTCATGCCCTCTCTGCTGCTCTGAATAAATCCAGAGCTAACAAATCATCATAGGGGACTTCTGTGGAAACCCAGCTTCTTCTAATGTTCGATGGGGAGAAACAAGCATGAAACCTGCCTGAAAAGGATCTGATACCATATTATAATTTGAATTCCATTTATATCTTCAAGAATATAGTTCTAATAATGTTTGCAGTAAGTGGAGAATGAAGATACAAACTAAACAAAACAAACCACACAGGAAATGGACAAGTATTGCTCAAGAATTTATAGTATCATTCACAATAATAATTTGGTGTTACAATAGTTTACAAATAAGAAGAATTCAAATGCATTAGGGAGAAATTCGAATCTAGCATGTGGATTTGACTGTATCTAACTGAATCTCTAAATCATGGTGTCTCAATCAATATCAGAGTCCAAAATAAACCCCCATATGTCCAACCAACTCAATCAATCAATGATGGATAGTTAACTCAGTGCAACTGAGTGTGGTAGATGGGAAAAGGAGCCTACTCCACATGAAACCATGCATTATCCATGCAAGGCATGCGCTAGCGAACTGATTGTAAACTAATTGAAAGTAACTGGGGGCCAACTGAGACTAACTAGTACTAACTCTAGCTAACTGAAGTAGGTTGGTGACAGGACTCCCAATGGCTCCTAAAATGTAGGGATTTGTCTAGGAGGCACCCAAATTGATGCATGCACATGCAGTAAGTGGCAGTTAACCCCTAGCAATATTCCCCACACTCCTGTGACTAGTTCATTTGGCCCCATGAGGCCAAGTGGACCCAATTGCACTAGTGGACCCAAATAATTAATTAAGGTTCCTAAGTTAGAATAATTAATCTAATAGACATTTGACCAAGGGAGGATTAATAATCTACACACTTCACAATTATGTCTGAAGGAAAACAAAATATCATAGAGACCTCCACACCCTTTGCACATGATGTCCCTATTCATCATATGTTGGAGTTATTATCCAACCCACACATGTTTATTTGGCCTAATTGGCTTATTTTACCACTTATCCTAAGTTATTGACTTGAATATGTGACTTCATAATCAACTGGATCATCCTCCTTCAATCAGGGAGGCTAACTATGTCTTCTCCTTCAAGCGAGGAGACTAATTAAGCTTCCTCCTTCAATTAGGGAGAACATATGGGTTGATCTACATGACCTAAGCACCCTAGATCAGTTAAATGGTGGTTATTCCACCTACTTTCAATTAAATAGTAGATATGTGTTGGAGACATTTACCATCATACACACTCTTTTTGTTCAAATTGGCCTAGTTAAACCACTATCCTAAGTATAATTGACATTAATTGACATCAATGGAGCATTAATTACCATAATCCAGTCACACCCATGCCTACCTATAGTCAAGGAGACTAACTTGGCCTTCTCCTACAGTCAAGGAGGCTAACTGGAGCACTCCGAGGGTGATCTCAGTGATATTAATGCACCTAATTGCTAACTAGTGGTTACAATCAATTCAACCAGCTAGTTAAGGCACCTCCTCTCATTAAATATATTATTTAATGATTATTTAATATTATTTAATGATCTAGAGTCAACAAGGGTGCCTCCACCAACTTTTGATGACCAGTTCAGCTTCAGTTAACCTTATCGGGGTTCATTGAAGTCATGGAGCACTAGCACTTGATGGTTGGCTTACTATGACATGTGTTTGATCTCCTTCAGTTGAGATTCAGGCATTTATTGCACTCCGACTTCAGTTAGGGTTTGGTGAGTCAATTAGGGTTTTGGTCAAGTGGTTAACTGAGTGTGAATGAATGGCTAAGATTCAGTTAAGCCAGACTCACTCATTGGTTTCGAATTTCCTCCTTAGGTATTCGAATTCCTCATGGATTCAAGCTATTTCTTGACATTGTTATTGTAACCATTCATTGTTTATTAAATATACAGAGAGGAAACCAATTCCGGTTTCGATTAACACCATTTCTGAGTTATTTGTTGATTATTTATTAATGAGATTGATTATTTGTTCCTATATCAATGTGCAAAATAATATGATATTAGAGCATATGGCGGGATGAATATCTATCTCTCAAAAACTAGCTTTTTAACAAATTTCTCCATGAAAAGTGAGCAATAGCTCAAAATTCCAGCACTGCACCAGAAGCCAAGGCTTACCACTTAATATCCCAAGTAAAGAACTTGTTGATCAAGATTTCTTGATTGACTATGCTGGGTGTGATGAAAGCCTAGAATGTATAGGCTGTCTGACCTTATTTTTCCCTTTCTGTTTTGATTTTCAGGTTTCTACAGGTGAAGCATTCACTATAGCACATCCAGATGGCCTCCTCAGTAGATCTCTTGACTCCATACAATTTCCACTCAAGGAAAAGTTATATGGAGATTCAGTTGTGCTCCAAAGGACTTTTTAGAGTCACCATGGACACTAAAGTTGAGCCTAGATCTGCCGTGAAAAAGCAAGATTCTTAAACAAGAAGGATGAAGCCTTTGGTTTCTTATGCCTCTCTATTTCCCGAGACCTTCTCTTCCATCTTACGGATTTGAAGTCACTGAAATAAATATGGGACAAATTGGAATCTCTATATGGAAAGCATGATGACTTGAGGGTGTACGAGCTTGAAAATGAACTCATGTCTCTCCAACCTTCCAATTTTGAGACTCTGAATGATTTCTTTACAAATTTCAACCATACTGTTCTACTCTTGAAGCAATGCACTGTGGAGGAGGATGATCAGCTCATCCTTGCCATTCTCTCCAAACTCGAGGCTGATTATTCAGTTTTTGTTTCTACATTTCATGCAGGGAAGCTCACAACCCCCGGATGGAAGATGCCTACACTCAATGCCTTCATTGAGTCCCTAACTAATGAACATGACAAGATGGGGATCATTCGATCTTCCCGTGATCAAGCCGTCCATGTCTCAGGGCCCAAAGATCTGAAGGGTAAAGGAAAGCAGCAAAAAAATCAGAAAACTAAATTTGATGCTCCCAAGCCTAGAGTTGATAACCAGCAGCATGATGAATCTTCTGCTTCAAGGAAGAACAAAGGAAAAGGGCACAATGGGAAAGAAAAAGTCAAGTGTTCTTACTGCGGGAAGGGTTTTCACCCTGAACATGCCTGCATGAAGAAAAATCTTGATGAAGCAACCTCTCTCCTTGAGAGGAATCACATCAATATTCTAGAGAGCTTTTGGAGGAGAGATCACCAAGATTGGGAACCATAGCATGAGAAAGGTCATGCCCTCATGGCAAGCACTTCGAAGTCCAAAGAATTTCTAATTGAATCTAGATCTTTGAATCACATGATGGCTGAAAAAGACTCCTTTTCATCCTTGGAGACTGGCAAATCTATCCCCATCCACGTGGGAGATGACTCCACCATCATTTCCGAAGGACAAGGTACTATAGATCTTGAAAATGGTTTTTTCTCTAATGTTTTGTATGTACCGTCTCTAGCAGGAAATCTCCTTAGTGTGTATCAGATGACACATATAGGAATGCCTAAGAGAGTCTCTTTCAGCCCAAATGATCTTGAGATAACAGAAATTGCATCCGGGAAACTCATTGCAAAAGGCCTTGAAAATCATCATGCAAAATCCTATGAGTTCTCTCACTTTGTTGCGGATGCAAAATCCCACTGCTCTGCTAACTCATGGAAATGAAGTTAGTACGCTATGGCATGCAAGGTTTGGCCATCTTAATTTCAAATATTTGCAGCAATTATAGAAAGAATCCATGGTTGAATGCCTCCCGTTCATCAAGGCAACCACGGGAATCTGCAAGGGCTATGTGATTGGAAAACACCCTGAGCACAAGTTCGATCGGGGGAAGGCAAACCGAGCTACAAGAATATTGGGGATGATACATTATGATATCAGAAGTATTATGCCTGTCACATCCATGAATGGATCAAGGTAGCTCCTTACTTTTATTGATGATTTTTCAAGGTATACATGGGTTTTCTTTCTCAAAAAGAAATCAAAAGTATGTGAAAAATATTTTGAATTGAAGGCCTTGATCGAAAATGCCTCTGGGCTTAAGATCAAGATCTTGAGATCTGATAATGGAGGGGATTATGTCAGTAATGAGTTTCTATACATATTCTCCCAAAGTGGTATTCAGGTCCAACATTCAATTCCCGACACTCCCCAGTAGGACGGAGTAGCAGAAAGGAAGAACCGATCTCTCAAGGAGATGACCACCTGTATGTTGGAGTCAAAGAAGCTTGCTACAAATTTGTGGGCTGAAGCCATGCATACTGTAGAATAAATTCATAATAGGGTGCCACACTCATCTATGAAATTAAATACTCATTTCTAAGCATACTTCAGAAACAAGCCAGATGTGTCGAACCTACGGGTGTTTGGGTCCACTGCATGGGCCCGGATTTCGCTTGATAAAAGAAGGGCTTTGCAACCACAAAGCATAGAATGTCTGTTTATTGGGTATCCTGATGAATCTAAAGGATTCAAGCTTTTGGATATCAAGACCAAATATATAATCATCGAGAGAAGTGTCAAGTTCGATGAGCCTCTTCAGGAGGTGGAACTACTGAAGGAGAAAATTGCTGAATTTCCTTCCTATTCTACTGACTATTTGGATGATGAAATTGGGGGTGATGACCCTGATTTAGATCCTAAGATTTCTGGTATCAATGTGCAGCAATAATAATATTTTGAATCAGAACCTAAATTGCAAAATCATATTCCTACATGTGCCCAACAGACACTCTCCTCCGCAGGAGACAACATTGGAAATCTGGATGATCCAAGGAGAACCCGGTCTGATTTCCAAAGAGCAGGTATTGTGCTCTCTTGTTCTGATAATTTGCATTCTGAAACCTACTATTTGATGATTATTTCAGATCCAAAATCATACTACCATACTCTAAATGATCCGAGATGGCAAGTTGCCATGGATGAAAAGATGAATTCTCTTCAGAAAAACACTACTTGGGAGCTAGCTTCTCTTCCTCCGGGAAGGAAATTAGTTCAATGCAAGTGGGTGTTTCGGAAAAAGGTTGATGCTGATGGAAGCACCTAAAAATTTAAGGCAATTCTGGTAGAAAAATGTTTCTCTCAGATCCAAGGAGTGGACTACCATGAGACCTTTGCACCAGCTGCAAAAATGGACTCCATCCGCCTTGTTTTGGCTATTTCAGCATCCAAGCACTGGGAGGTGCATCACATGGATGTTAATTCAGCCTTTCTACATGGATATATTCATGAGGAGATATACATGATGTAGCCTGAGGGATACATCACTGATCCATCTTTGGTTTGCAAGCTAAAGAAATCACTATATGGGTTAAAACAGGCCCCAAGAGAGTGGTATTCCAAGATGGATGCCTTCCTTCTCTCGCAAAACTTTCAGAGATGTAGATCAGATCCAAATGTGTAATTACAGCAGCATGATGGTAATATAATTATCATTGTTTTATATTTTGATGACTTAATGATCACAGGTATCATAATTGCCTCCATTTCAGCCATAAAATCTGCTCTCCACAATGCCTTTGAAATGAGTGATTTGGGGCTTCTAAAATAATTTTTGGGGATCGAAATCGAGCAAAATTATGATGGGATTATGGTCACTCAGTCCAAATACACTTCAGACCTATTAGTCATGTTTAACATCACTGAATGTAGGCCTGCACCATTCCCTTTCCTTTCATGGATCGGCCTTGAAGAAGGAAAACACACACCTCCCATGGACTACACTATCTATCGACAGCTGATTGGTAGCTTGTTGTACTTGACACATTCTAGGCCTGATATTTGTTATGCCATGAATGTTGTATCAAGATACATGCAGCAGCCTCATGATCTTCATTGGAAGGCAGCCAAGAGGATCCTCTAGTATATTCAGGGAACCAAGACCTACGACATTCACTATGCTGCAGACTCCGAGCTAGAGCTGGTTGGATACACAGATTCCGATTGGGCGGGTGATTCTATTGATTGAAAGTAAAATTTTGGATATTTATTCATGTTTGGTGGTGGCCCTATTTACTGGTCAAGCAAAAATAAAGATGTGATACCACTATCTTCAGCAAAGGCCAAGTATCGAGGAGCAGTGAATGCTTGCATCCATGCAGTTTGGTTGCAAGGCATTATTTCAGAGTTTGATCTTGGTAGTAATTTGTCCATTGTCCTCTTTTGTGACAACCAGAGTGCTATTAAGATATCCATGGATCCAGTTACTAGGCAGAGGACCAAGCATGTATAGATTCACATGCACTACATCAGGGAGCCAGTGCATGACAGGACCATCATTCTGCAATACTGCCCGACTGATGAGTAGATTGCAGACATGTTCACTAAGAGATTTTCAGAAAACAAGTTCACTTACGTCCGTTCACTATTGGGGGTGAGTTCATCAGGGTGATCCAAACTACTTTCAGTGTTCAGCTTAAGGGGGGGTTTTCCCTCTTTTCCTCACTTAGTTTGTTTTGAGCATTGTTTCAGTTTCATCATTGTACAGGGTGACCTATGGCCTTATTTTCCAGGGCCCTAGCATTTTTATGCATCTATGTTTTCTAACTCTTCCTGAGTATAGCGTAAGGGGGGGTGTTGGAGACATTTACCATCATATACACTCTTTTTGGTCAAATTGGCCTAGTTAAACCACTATCCTAAGTATAATTGACATTAATTGACATCAGTGGAGCATTAATTTCCATCATCTAGTCACACCCATGCCTACCTACAGTCAAGGAGACTAACTTATCCTTCTCCTATAGTCAAGGAGGCTAACTGGAGCACTCCGGGGGTGATCTGAGTGATATTAATGCACCTAATTGCTAATTGGTCGTTACAATCAATTCAACCAGTCAGTTAAGGTGCCTCCTCTCATTAAATATATTATTTAATGAGTATTTAATATTATTTAATGATCTAGAGTCAACAGGGGCACCTCCACCAACTTCTGATGATCAATTCAGCTTCAGTTAACCTCATCGGGGTTCATTGAAGTCATGGAGCACTAGCACTTGATGGTTGGCTTGCTATGACATGTGTTTGATATCCTTCAGTTGAGATTCAGTCATTTATTGCACTTCAAATTTAGTTAGGGTTTGGTGAGTCAATTAGGGTTTTGGTCAAGTGGTTAATTGAGTGTGAATGAATGGCTAAGAGTCAGTTAAGCCAGACTCACTCATTGATTTCGAATTTCCTCCCTAGGTATTCGAATTCCTCATGGATTCAAGCTATTGCTTGACATTGTTATTGTAACCATTCATTGTTTATTAAATATACATAGAGGAAACTAATTCCGGTTCCGATTAACACCATTTCTGTGTTATTTGTTGATTATTTCTTGATGATATTGATCATTTGTTCCTAGATCAATGTGCAAAATAATAATATGAAGGCTCCTCCATCACTATTTTGTCTATTTTTGGCAATTTCCAATTAACTGGAGTGATTTAAGACGCCTCCAACAACTTTTGGTAACTCAGTTTAGTTAATTTCACTTCATCAGAGCTAAGTTAAGTTCGATATGTGCTACCACCTATTGGTTGACATGTAGTTGAGTTCTATTTAGTTAGACTCGATCATTAATTCGTCTGATTCAGTTAGATCCGATTATTGATTGTGATTAGTGGTTAACTAGTGTGTTTAGTGTGTCTAACTAACAACTAAGCCACTCTCATGTGTGCAATTCGAATTACCTCTCGAAAATTCAAATTGTCTCGCTATTCATGCAAGTGTATGACATTGTATCACAACTTCTGATTGATTATTGATAATATACAACTGCAACCTCTAATTGTAGAACTTTTATGTAATTTTGTTTGTAAATTGTTCTTGAATATTCTGTAATATTGTGCCTTGGTCCTCACATTACTATGACTCAATTTTCATATGGTATCAGAGCCACGACGGGACAAGACTCTTCTTCTCCAACAAGATTTCTTGACAGATCTATCATGCAATTTGAGCAAAAAACTCAAAAATTCCAGGTTTGCACCAGAAGCGAAAATTTTACCACATAAATCCTAAGAAAAGTAATTGTTGATCAAGCTATCTTGATTGACTAAGCTGGGTGTGATGAAAACTTTAAAAGTGCAGGTTTCCAATATTACAGTGCCCCTTTTGTGTTTTTGCAGGATTTTTTTACAGGTCTTTCACTGTAATCGCTACATCAGCTTCATGTCTTCTTTTGTGAATCTTCTTACTCCCTTCAATTACCACCAATGGAAGGAGGACATGGAGATTTAGATTCTCTCTAAAGGACTCTACAGAGTCATAATGGACACAGAAGTAGAGCCAAACCATGTTGTTGATAAGGAAAAGTATTGGAAAAGCTTGATGGAGCTTATGGATATCTGTGTCTGTCTATCTCTAGAGATATTCTCTTCCACATCACGGGATTGAGTACTCCCAATGAGATTTGGGAACAAATTGATACTCTATTTGATAAGAAATATGACATGAGGATCTATCATCTAGAGAATGATTTTATTTTTCTAAACCCAGGAAACTTCGAAACCATGCATGATTTCTTCACCAAATTCAAGCACCTGGTGCTCCAGTTGAAGCAGTGAAAAGTTGAGAAGGAGGATGATCAACTCATCCTATCCATCCTCTCAAAACTTGGTCTGGATTATTCAGTCTTTGTGTCCACATTCCATACTAGGAAGCTCACAATGCCAAATTGGAAAATTCCATCCCTCGATGCATTCATTAGAGGAAATTTCAACTCAAAATGGACCTCCTAAAAATAATTAATAAAATAATATTTATTAATTTTGGAGGAAGAAAAGAAAAAAACTACTTTTTGTTTGTATTTTCGACAAATCTCGCCATGTTTTTACTCAAATTTCGATCGAGAGACCTCATTGGATGCAGAATTAAATTCCGCATCCAATGAGTACCCACTCAGCATACTTTTGATGGACCCCTCTACCCCAAAAACAATAAATACCTAAAAAAAATGTGATGATGATGTCATGATCATGTTTTTTCAGGTGTTTCTTGTTTTTTGGGTAGCGAGGTCCGTCAAAAGTATGCCGAGTGGCTATTCATTGGATGCAGAATTTAATTCCACATCCAATGATCTCTCCTGATCAAAATTTGAGTAAAAACATGGGGATATATGTCAAAAATACAAACAAAAAAAGTAGTTTTTTTTATGATACCTATCCCCAAATTTATATTAAAAAGGTGTTTAAGACCTATACGGTATTTCAAAGTTAAAGCAATTTCATTGGCTAACACATGATGACATGGAATCTGAATCAAATTTAAAAGGCCCATTTGAGTTGAAATTTCCTCTAATGCATTGAGTCTCTCACAAACCAGCATGGAAAGCTTGTCCAAATGGGGATCATCAGATCTTCCAAGGACCAAGACCTGTTTGTTGGGGGACCCAAGGCTATGAATGGAAAGGGAAAGAAAAAGAACCAAAAGTCTAAGTTCGATGCTCCAAATCTAGAGGAGAAACCTCAGCAACTTGATGATCCCTCAAGCTCAACAAAGAACAAGAACAAAGGGAAGGAAGGAAAAGAAAAGGTCAAATTTTCTTATTGCGGGAAGGGATTTCACCCTGAAATATCCTACATGAAGAAATAACTTGATGCTATGACTCTTCTCCTTGAGAAGAATAACCGTCGATCTTCTTGAGGGTACAAGAAAGAGAGAAAATCATGGTCAGTGGCATCCATCCAGAAAGAGGACATGCCCTCATGGAAAATGTTTCGAAGGCTAGAGCTCTCCTCATAGACTCTGGTGATTTGAACCATATGGTGTTAAGCAAAGAGTCCTTTTCATTCTTGGACTCCAACAGTAGCATTCCCATTCACATGGGAGATGATTCTCAAATCATTTGGAAAGGCGAAGATACTGTAAAAATTGAACATGGCAGCTTCTATGATGTTTTGTATGTACCCTCCTTGGCCTCAAATATGTTGACTATGTATAAATTGAAACACACAGGAGTTCCCAAGAGAGTTAATTTCATCCCAAATGATGTTGATATCTGAGAGATTTCATCCAGGAAACTCATTGCAACAGTTTTAACAAATCATTCAACTAATACCTATGAGTTTTCCAAATTTGTACCGGATGCAAATCCCACCGCTCCTATGACTCATGGGAATGAGGTCAGATGGATGCGGCATGAAATATTTAGAAATTTTAACTTCAAATAAATGGAAAAACTTCAAAAACATTCCATGCTGGAAGGTCTCCCAACCATCAAAACCTCCAATGGAATTTGCAAAGGTTGCATTGTCGGAAAACACCTCGAGCACAAATTTGATCAGGGAAAGGCATGTCATGCAACAAGTATTTTGGGGCTTATCCACTCTGATATCAACAGTTTGATTCCTACAACATCCCTGAGTGGTGCAAGGTATGTTCTCACCTTTATTTATGACTTCTCCATATTTACTTGGTTTTCTTCCTAAAGAAAAAATATGAAGTTCCAGAAAGATTCATTGAGTTCAAGGCATCCGTTGAGAATGCCTTTGGGAGGAAGATAAAGTATCTCATATATGATAATGGAGGAGAGTAAATCAAGTCCAATTTTATTCAAATATTTTCTAAATAAGGGATCAATATCCAGTACTCCATTCCCTACACACCCCAGCAGAATGGTGTAGCAAAAAGGAAAAATCAGACCCTCAAAGAGATGATCAATTGCATGATGGAAGCCAAATATTTGGCTACAAATATTTAGGCTGAGGCAATGAATTATTCTTCTTACATTTATAACATGGTCCCTCACTCTTCCGTGAAATGAGAAACTCCCTTCAAACCATACTTTGAGCACAAATCGGATGTGTCCAATTTCCAAGTTTTTGAGTCCACTGCTTGGGCTCGAATTCCACTTGACAATAGGATGTATTTGAAACTGTATAGTATTGAGTGTATGTTCATTGGGTATCTACAGTAATAAAAGGGATACAAATTCTTTAATATCAGAACCACATAGATATTCATTGAGATAAGTCTCCTCTTTGAAGAACCTCTCCAACATGTGGAACTAGTCGAGGAAGAAACTGCTGAAAATTCCCCCCACTCTGCAATGATTTCGATGATGAAAATGGGAGTGTAAGCTCTGATTTTTCAGATATGGTTCCTTTTATCAGTGAAAAAAATATATCAGGTTCTGAATCATATTCAAATGTTCCCACTCACCTCCCAAAATGGGCAGAAAAGACCCTCTCATCCACTGGGTTAGACATTTGAAATCTTGTTGATCCAAGGAGAACCCGGTCTGATTTTCAAAGAGCGGAAATTTCTCTTTCTTGCAATGATTCCTTGATGTCTGAGACCTGCTATATTATTATTGGGTCTGATCCCAAGTCCTAATACCATGCTCAGAAATATCCGATATGGAAATCTGCAATGGATGAAGAGTTCAACTCTCTTCAGAAAAATGCAACTTGGGAGCTAGCTTCCCTTCCACCTGGGAGGAAACTTGTTCAATGAAAATGGGTATATCGGACAAAGGTTGCTACAAATGGCTCAAACTACAAGTATAAATCATGGGTGGTGTCAAAAGGATTCTCTCAAGTCCAAGGAGTGGACTACAATGAGACCTTTGCACTGGTGGCAAAGATGGATTCCATAAGGCTAGTTTTGGCCATTGCCGCATCCAAGAACTGGGAGGTGCATCACATGGATGTCAAGAGTGATTTTATCCATGGAGACATGCAATAAGAGATATACATGAAGCAACTGAAATTCTATACATCATATTCATCGTTGGTTTGTAAGTTGCAGAAATCTTTATATGGCTTGAAACATGCCCCAAGATCTTGGTTAGACAAAATGGATGCCTTTCTTCTTTCACAGAACTTCGAGATGTACAAATCTGATACAAATCTATATTTGCAGTAGTATGAAAGTAATATTATGATCATATTATTGTATGTGGATGATATTTTGATAATAGGAAGCACACTTTCTTCGATCTCCTTTAAAAAAATTGCTCTTCATGGTGCTTTTGAAATGAGTGATCAAGGCTTGCTGAGATAGGTTCTTGGGTTGGAAATCACTCAATACTATTGTTAACACAAAAAAATTCTCAACCAAATATGCATGGTCTACACCACATACATATATCCATTTCCTCATTTTCAACCTCCACACCTATGTTTTAACTTTATTCTCTCTAAAAAAAAGTGCAAAAATATTAAAAAGGGCCTAAAAACCCCACAAAAGAGCTAAAAATCTCATAATGGGGCTAAGAACCTAAAAGAGATAAAAAATAGAAAAAAGGGGATTACAACCCTAAGTAGGGCCTAAAACCCTAATTAGGGTCCAAAACCCTAAATGAGAGAAATGGACAGAAAAACTATAAATAAAGGGTGGAGGTCCCCATCACAACAGAACTTATTCCTTCTGCCGTTATTATACTTGCATGAGTACTTTGAGAAACCATCACTCTCAAACTACTCATCCCAAGTCACCAAACATTCCATTTTCGCCACTTGCTCCCATTTTTGTGTGTTGCGTCACCCTCCATACTACCAAACCTGTGGAGAAGCGGTATCATTCTAAGTTAGGGTACAGTGCCCATTTTCAAGTAAATCGGAAGGTATAAAAGTCTCATTGTTTTTGTTTAGTTTTATATATTGTTTGTATTTGTTTACTTTTTTTACTAGCCATTTGTTTGCAGCTAGTCCTTCCATTGCGAACTCTACCCTTTCATCCCTTTGACGGAAGGGAGGTGCATTTGCATGTAGTCAGGGTTTTTACGCGGCTACAGTTTTTTCGACTATACTGGGTCGATCCCATTGGATCCCTGGTTTTACAAGTTTTTGCAAGTTTTACTTCACATCTGTCCTTGATCGAGGCCTCACGAGATCGATCTAATTCCGTATGGCTCCAGTACCTGCCTCTGTCAGCCACTGCCGACTCTGTTTTTTATTTTTTTCCATTTCTGGCCGCCATCGCTGCTTTCGGGATGAAAAGCGCAACCTAGTCATTTCTTTCAGGCCGAAACCCATGGCTCAATTGCGATTCCATCCCTAAAAGGAGCGACTTTCCTCCTAGGGAAAATTCATTGTTGTTTCTTACCTCAGAGGCGACCCAGTAACTACTGTGTGGACTGCTTGTGCATCTTAGTCATCGTTGTCCAGCAGTCAAAAGAAACCTCGATGTTTTTTAATATTTTTTACATTTGTTCTCCTGTTTCAATGACCCATTCACCAGTAGTTGAATGTCACATGCAATATTCTTTTTTTTATGTTAGTTTCTACAAGTTATATTCTGTTTTTCATTAATAAAACATTGGAAATTAACTATCTTATTCAGCCCTTCCTTCTCTACTAGGCCATCACTCTTCGGGGTATTATGAGATAAGACGGGGGTTGAGTAAGATTAGTAATAGGAATATGTTTCTTTCATTTCTATTTTCCATTAAAAACAAGTGACTTGGTGGCTAGAGTGAGTGGAAACCATTGGGGGTTTCATGGAGTTCGCGTCCTCCCTATTGAGCATTGGGCATTTAAGGAGTGACCTGTGAATCTACGGGTGGAATTGTTTCCACCTTGATGATATCCTAGCACTCTTTCTTGGATTTGAGGGACAAAAAAGTGGGGTAGTCACTCTACTGATTCATAACAGTTACAATTTATTTTCCATCATTATATTTTGTATTTCACTTTAGCTTTGGTTTAAAGTTTTTCAACTCTATTTTGATCCAAGCCCTTTGCTTGATATTTGCAAAGAAACAAGTATTATTTACTCATTACATAATTAAAAAGGTAAAAAACAATATCATACACAAATTGCACACATTCACACCGTATAATCCAACAAAACACAGTTCATGACCCTAAGAAAACCATAAAAGTAACCAATTTACTTAATCAAATCTTACGGTTTGAGGACATAAGTCTCAACCGCCATAACTATGGGAAGTGCTTGGGATTTTCCATAAAACTCAATATGAGGAGTACCACAAGAACCCCAAAGTAGTTGGCCAATGAGAGGAATTACTAAGCGAAATGGGAAATGACCCCTTTCGGTTGACTAGAAACACCCTTGTGAGGAAAAAGCCAAGCGCTATCTTCTAACAGTCTTTGTGGCCGAGTGACCACCTATGAACCAATAGTAATCCATTTAAACTAGGGTCCAAAATTCATTACCAGTTTCTACCATAAAAAAACCATTGATCCACCATGCTCTTCCTCACTCCTTAGGGGGGATCCCCCTCAGTTTGGGTCTTTAGACTGTTTGGTGTATTATTATGTCTAAGTTAATCCATCTATTCTTTAATTATCAACTGGGGTTGGTGACCTTAGAGTTGACACAAAATACATGCGAAGGTAGAGGGTGTCGTATAAATATTTTAACAAACAAAAGATCGAAAGATCTTTCAAAATGAAAAACCGATTCAAACTCCAAAAAATGCAATGATTAAAGTAATTAGACTGAGGTAGACTAATAAGCTAAACAATTGATAATAGAATTTAATCTGAAATACAATAAAAAAATTAACTATTCAAACAGAAAACTAGGGTACAAGGAAAGCTTAACTTATAAGCAACTAGAAAACTTAATAAAAGAAGCAAGTAGAAAACTTAATAAAGAAAACTTAAAAAGAAGCAAGTAGAAAACTTAATAATAAAAAAATTTAGGTTCTATCCTATAAGTTCTTTCAACAATAACACAACATAAAAAAGACAACCTAAAAACATATTAAGGAAAACACATATAACCCTAAATCTTGCATACAAACAAATAAATCAATTCAAAAGGAATAAACACAAAACCATACAACAATAAAACAAAATCAGAAACAAAACTTAAGAATAACTTAAACTTCACTCAAAGTAAAAGAAGTAAGGAAAATGATAAAACTTTAACAAATAATTTAAAACAACTAAACTTTAACTTTAATATTAAACAAAACTGTCATCTAACTATTACAGTCAAAACATAATTCAGACATTCACAAAACAAAACTAAAAATAATCTTAAAACACATAAAAACACTAAAAACAGAACTAAGGGATGAATGACAGACTGAATTGTGGGTCTGAAAGGGGTGGTTGAATAACAGACTGAATAGGTTGTCCGAGTGACAATGCGCATAGTTAAAATAGTAAAAACTAACCTAAATGAACTAATCTTCAGCTAAAGCCATGCAGATGTAATTTTAATGCATCAAAATAGTAAATAAACCTATTTAACAACAAATTAACCTTAAACTAATTCATGAAAAAAAGGAATCATTGCACATTAAACTAATAAATAAACTAGAAATCAACTTGCATAAATTAAAAACAGGAAAAGAAATAACAGAATTGAATATATTCTAAATTTATAAAAACAACTTATTCTATATTCTTGAAAACAAAGACTGAAAGTAATGGTGGAAATTAAAATAACTGGAAACCAAATGACTGAAAGCAAGCTATGTGTGCATCTAACTAATTAACTTTCGAAATAAAACTAAGCTAATGTATTACAAAACACAAACAGAATATAATTTACTATAATCTAATGGAAGCAAACTAGAAATTAAAGTACACTAGCTAAAACATAAAATAAACTAAGCTAAACAAAGAAAATGAACCTCTGGTTGATGAGGGGGCCTCTCAGCAATCAAGGGTGATTCTTGGCTAACTTCTACTTAAACGAAATGTTCAACAGCAATGCATACAACTCTTTATTCAGATGGTGGAATAGAAATACAAAGTTCAAGAGTAAATCATAGCAAGAAATATTCTCCTAACTCTGTTAACTGACTGATTTTCTAGCTAACTGAGCTCTCTCATAGAGGCTGCTTTATATAATGATTTATAGGGATGAGAAATTCGACCCTTTAATGGTCGACTGCTCTCTAAATTTAGTCGACTATAATGGCGTTTAACTGATCACAGGCCAATGCATAAGCATATTCCTTCTTCAACGCAAACAATCTTCAAAGGTGGTGCACAGGCTTCTCTTCAGCATGAACGATCTACAAAGGTGGTGCACGAGTTCCTTTCTGAGCGCAACAGGTGACTGATGGAAAACAAATGAGAGCATAGTGGTAGATCTTCTAGGGCATGAGTTGAATGCATCAATCCAGCACATGGATGGTTGATGTGGTGGAAAAAAAAAGAGAACGCTGGTTGGTAAGTATCTAGAAGACAACTCCATCTCCAGACGCGTGGATAACCAGATCGTTTGCAGTTGTTCCAACGTTTTAATGCCTAGATTTAATTCTCAGCAGTGCACAGTCTGAAGGGGGATCTGGACGGAGTGCTGAATGGAAGGCTGGGACATGAGCTGGATACGCTAGGCATCAATCTAGGGCGAACAAAGTGTCTATCTATTGGCATGCTTCAGGACTGGAGTCTACAGCAACACCTCTTGACATCTAGCAAACCACCAGCGAGTTTCATGCAACGGGTTGAATGACGAGTTGGACGCTGATCTAGACATGCTGTGCAAAAAGCAGGCTGAATGCGTTTTGAGTATTAACTTGGCCCAAAAAGATTATAAAACCTGCAAACGATTATAAAAACCGATTAATACATCAATTGATTTTTAATAATGTTATTTTTAATTGATTAAACCATAAAAATGATAATAATAAAATAATTTATATAAATGTTAAAAATACACATACCTGAGTAATAAAATATATGGTTAAATGAGTAATTTATCTGCCAAAAATGATAACAAATCTAGGATCAACATTCCCCCAAACCGGAGAAATGCCAGGTCCCACTGAGCAAAAAGAAAGAAAAATAATTCAAGAAGAAGGAAAACTAGCAACTGCCTTCAACTTGGAAGATGAAGAAGGTAATTTAAACTTCACTCTATTAACCTGTAACTTAAAAATAGCATATCTTTCATGTCACACATTGTATGAAGATTAAAAATGACTTTATTGGATTTTCAACAGTTCTTAGGTTCAAAATAATTTTATCATTTATAAAGTTTTTTTTTTTAAATTAATTAATTCAACCATGTCCAAAGTAAAACTTTGGGCAGGTTGAATATATAACATAAAAACATAAATTGCATTGATCATTTTCATGCATAACTCGGTAAGAGAATATAATTATTAACAGTGAAATGAAACTAGAACTTTTTTCCCAAACAAAAAATTTAGTTAGCAAATTTAATCATAAGTACTATAATATCACCATTTTTTAGATCTCTATTTGATATTTTATTTTCCTTCATTTGATTCTTCATATGGTAAGACCATATTGAATTTTATTGTAAAATATGCTTCAAGATATAACCACATTCCATTGTTTACATTCCTGAAAACACTTATTATTTGTTAGAGATAAATAGATTAAAAATAATCTAATTTTTCAAATCAAATCCATCTTCCCCCAAACCAAAGAGATGGCATGTCCTCAAGCCATACAGAGAGAAGAAATGATTGTTCCAAAAAAATAGAAAGAATGCTAGCATGCTTTGAATTTGTTGTAAGAAAACTAAATAGTAAATGGAAATGGTTTAGAAATGTATATTTATGAAAAATTAAATAGTGCTTAGAAAGACCATGTAAAATGAGAATAATATAATTAAAAGAATACCATAGGAAAAAACTAGCCATCCATGCCTCATTGTAAATATATCCTGTCATCATCAAGTATTTCAAGTGTACCCCAAAGTGTGTGAGATTTGTAGTGAGGATTTCTACTCACTGCGGGAGCAGGAATGGCTCCCTTGTGCCTATAGGGCACAAGGGTAGGTTCCTACTGTTGGAAAATAGGAAAAACGAAATGGAAAATAGCATAAACAGAACAGTAAATTGAACTAAGCTAATATAAACAAGAATAAGCAAATGGAAAAAACTGTAAACTAGATCTAATAGCAAAAAGAGGAAGTGGAAGCTTTGTGAACCCCTCTACAGAAAATGGGTTAGGGTTCTGCCTCCTTAAATCCTGCAAAACAAACCTAAGCTACAATGGAGAAACCTGCAAACAATGTTAAATAAAACCTGCAAAAAACAATGGTTAGAAGTCAAAGCAATCTAAATAGCTAAGAAGCAAAAAAAAAAAACACAAATATACCTTCTCTTAGTGGGTAATGGGCCACCATGCCCTAGCTTCTAGAAGCCTCTCTCTCTTAGTTGGGGGAGAAATGGCTCAAATGGGAATGGATGTGGAGGAGAGGGAATGTGGGTGGTTTGAGAGGCAAAGGTCTCAAAGCATCCATGAGCAGCATAACAATAGGCAAGGGAGAATTCTCTTGAGAGTGATCCCCCACCCTCCTTTTATATTTTTTCTAAGGGATTTTAGGGTTTTAAGCCCTTGGTCAGGGTTTTAGCCCCTTTTTTGGGCCTTTATCCCCTTCCACCCTTACTTTAGCCCCTTTTTGAGGGATTTAGCTCCTAGGCGGCTATTTTCGGCTCCTTTTTGGGGTTTTTAGCCCTTTTTCTTAATCCTTGGGCTCTTTTGGAGGTGTGGGGGTCAAATGGAAGGTCTTATGGAGTGAAATGAGTGTTGTGAGATGGTTTCCTTGGGTGGTGTAGGCAATTGAGAGCTATGTGTGGGATGTTTGGTTTAACAGATTTCCCCCTGATGTGTGAGGTCAGGAGCTCAACGTATGGCCGACAGACATCATAGGATTCGCTGTGTAGAGGTGGTGCTTCTGGGGCTGGAGCATGGTAGATTTTGGTTTTTGTATTAATTTGGTTCCCTTAAATGGGTGAGATACAATAAATGTGTGACATGTATATGGATGAGGTAGGAATTCCCATGCTTGTGACAATGTCAAAAGAATCATTTGATCTATGCTCTAAAATACAAGAGCCGATCATATACAACTGATGTTACAATGTCGGTTGCCTCTATGTGAGGATGAATACAACACTGATCTGGTACGTTGGACCCATGGCATTCTCATGGAATGCTATATCTTCATGACTGATGGTCTCCTATATCTGGAACGGTACATAGCTATATGGACTCGTTGATTGAGAGTCAGAGTCTCTATGGTACAAGTATGTTGTATCAATCATAGAGGTATATCGAAGCACCGTCGGGGCTTCTGATCACTGTCTCCAATGCAACCCAGAAATCACAAGGGACATAACCTGTTTAGGTCCCTTGAGTGAACTCACCAATGTGCTAGAGTTAGGTGACATCCAGGGGCTTTGACCAAGTATTGTACGGAATAAACCGTGTACGAATCTAAACAGTGCGATGATGGAATTGAATTCGAGCACGTGAGAAACAACCACCCCGAGAGGCACTAAGGAATCCTCTCAAGTGGTCCAAGGAACTCATCAATGATGTAAATGAAACCAAGGTACAGGGACCTCTGGGGCTATCCTCTGGAATATGTGTGTTGGCATCGACAGAGGGAGACCTGCCCCTAGTCAAGGCAATGATGTTTCCTTGACTAGGAGTGCGAGGGAGAAAACGGAAAGGTGTGAAGCAATCTGTGGACTAACTCACTGAAATGGGGGGCGGAGGGGAGGGAAGGGAAAGAACTGAACAGAGGCAAGGGGGAGTGGGAGACTCAAACTTCCTTTGTTCAGAGTATGATGGCAGGGTGGACCAGGCAGCAAATGAAACTGACTCAAGGGAATGGGATCATAGCTGTAATACCAGGAATATCGCTACAAATGGGAAATACTTAGAGGAGGTGGACACTTTTGATATTGATGGGATCCAAGGAAGACACATTACAGATTAATCTGAACAAAGGAAACCCAATGTGGGAATGCTGCCAAACTGGTTTATGTGGGGTGGTGTCTAGGGACACCATTGTGGTACGATCTCATGGATTTTTGGCAAGCCCGAGAAGGTAAATGCTCGATGGTGATTTCAATTTTAGAGAGTCTAAAAGCACGAAGAAGACACCAGTGGGGGCTCTTTTTCATTGGTAGTCTCCTGTGCTTGAACCAGGATAAAAGTATACATAGGAGAGCTCGCCCATCCTGGAGGGGATGAGAGACTTCTTTACTGTTGGTAGTCCAATCAGGCTGAAAAAGGTTAAACCTATACTGGCTGGATGGTCATTCAAATACTTTTACGAGCATGAATGAAACCAAGTTTGCTCGGCAATCTATTCTTGTTGAGATGGCTGGAAAAGAGCTTAACGACAACCGGTGGTGAGCTTTTCGTAAAGTGCACCCCCTCTACCCGAGAAAGCATAAAAGTATGCAGTGGGGAACAGTCTTGGCTTGAGTGTGCCAAGGAGGTCATTTTCATGAAATGGTCTACATGGTCCACAAAAGGAGGTAAACGAGACGATGTAGGTGCCATTTCCTATACTTTAGCGAGTGGGAAAGGAAGCAGCTACACTCGGCGATCTTTTCATTGTTTTAAGGAGTTAGAAAAGAGCTTAAACGAAACTCCAATGTGGTCAACCGACTACGGTGGCACGAGCGGTGCCCCATTTCGGGATGGTGGATAGAGGTCCAAAGGTCATCCACGCAGCATGGATAGAGAAGAAGGCTCTCAAACATACTAATACATGCATGGGATAGATCGCAGCAGAGGCCTACGAGACAGTGTGGCAGAGGCATGCAAACCAAGGTGGCTCTCGGATATAGGTCAGGAGAGTGTGTGTGTGTGTGTTGCGGTGGATGGAATTGACTACATGTGATGTGAGTACAAGTCCGGAGGCATGCATATGCCAAATGCATGCAAGAAAAATAAATTGTTTTGTGGACAGTGGTCCAGTGGTCCACGTAAGGTGCGGTGAAGGGAAAAGACAACTATGTGTTAAAAATACAAAATAAAAGCTAAAATTACAGTCCTTAACAGGAGACGGCCCGAGGACACTTATATGTCAAATACATGGAAGAAAAACAAAGCGTTTTGTGGATGATGGTCTAGATGTCCGGGTAAGGTGCGGTGAAAAAGACAATTATAAATACAAAAAATAAAAGTAAAATTACATTCCTTAACGGGCGGTGGCCCGACAGCTTGCATGAGTTGCGGTCGAGAAGTGTTATACGAGTACCAGTCCATAGACACTCGCATCGTCATGTCATGGCTCGTAAATTGAGGTGACTTGTGGGAGGTGGTCTCGAAATTAATTTATTAAACATGAGATGATGGTCTCATAACTAGATAGAAGGAGGAATCATGAAACTAGTGGCATGAACGACGTCTCAAACAGAGTCCGTATGGTCCTGTTATATCGATCGAAAGAAATTAGGTAAAATGGGACCTATAAAAGGGGGGGTCCACATGGTGAAGTGTCATTGTCACTATTAATTGTGGAGTTGGAGAGGTGGGCCCTAATTCTTCATTTGCTGATTTATTTTGATCCGACCAATGGTTTCGTGAGCCGCGACTTGCAGGTAAAAGATCTCACTGAACCTCTTCATTTTGATGGTTTACTTATTAGATTTGACCACCTGGAGGCCCCCCATGAGCTGTTTGGGGTTTCATGCGGGCCAAGTCGGTCATTTCGAAGGAAAAGGCGCACCTTGGGTGCACCTGTTGGGCAATTATGAGTTCCCTGGGTGCTCCTTTTTCCCAAATAGGTGCGCCCTAGCCTCTTTTGGGTGGTTTTTTGATGGTGGGGATGTCTGACCTCAGGGTTTTTGCTTTATGTAGGATGGTGGAGATCAAATGGAGGGAGAGAGACTGCAAACCTGTCATAGATGCATCATTGCATGATGGGGGTGTTAGAAATACACTGGCTCGCTGTGGGTTACTGAAATTTATGAGGATACCACTTATGTAGAGTTTGCATTTGTTGATGCAAACACTCATAGGTTTCTGGGATGTTGCTAAGTAGGTGTTCCTCTTCCAGGGCCAGCGCATTGAGATTACGCTGGAGGATGTGTATTTCATTACTGGGATCCCAATATTGGGAGTATTTGGTGACCTGGCACCTGTACTATCTCGAGGGGAGACATTAGAGGATCTATGTGATCGGCATTGTTACGCTACGGCGTATGTGCATGACTCTTACATCCTGATGTGTGACATCAAGGAGTTGTCCACACGGGTGGTGGGGACCTTACTGTAGCGTATCTTGGGTTCCACGAGGAGCCACAAGATTTCTGGTGGTCAGCTGCAGCTAGTAGAGCGTTCCATAGGTGGCACATATTATGCATGGGGCCAGATGTACTTGCAATTTGTTCGACGTCAGTTGAACAAGTCAAAGACTACTATCGCTGGTTTTTGCTTTAGCTTCTTTCTATGTGCTTTCTTCTTTGAGAAAGTACCTACACTTCGTCCTCATCGGGTTGTACATGATAGTGGTCCGCAAGAGCCGAGGATGTATAGGTGGTGCCATATGATAATTCGCAAGGGTGGCGGTAGAGTGGGCCACTTTTTTACAGAGAATTTGCTAGAGCAGTGGCTTTAGCTTCTTGTGGTGATCGAGGAATACCCGTATGCGGGTATGGATTTCTGAGGAGACCCTAAGATGCCTCGACCTCCTGGTCAGGCGTGGGGACCAGCTGGTATATATGCTTGATGTTTTTATGTTTATCTTTATGCACTGTATAGTTGGGATGGTTAGTGATTTTCATATTGATGTATGTGGAATGATGGTGTCCTTGCTTATATGTGTAGATGTTGGTCCTTGCCCGCCACCTGGGCATCGAAGGTGGGTTGTTACCGTACCTCCTGCGGTGGCCCCTTCCGAGAGCTCCCGCAGGTGGCAGCAGGACATGGATGGACTAGTGCCATATCTGGATGATCTTGCTACTGGGTTGTCAGATGTTGGCTGGCAGCATCTGAGTACCAATTTTATTGCTACGATTCACAATCTTCCTCCTGAGCTGACAGGCGTGATGAGGAAGATGGAAGTGGCTTGCAAACACTTTCACTAGATGGTGACAGGTGGTCTTCTTGCAGAGGATGCGTCCTCTTCAAAAGATGATGAGGTCGAGTCAGATGATGGGTCTGAGTCGGATTAGTAGCCTTGTGGGGCTGTTCCTAGTGTGTTGGTGCACTTAGGGGTTTTTGTGTCGCTTATGTATATCCTATTGAGAAAGCTTTGTGGCTTCTCGTTTTTGTATTGGACATGTTGTGGACATGCGAATTATGGATTTATATCTATATATATTTTTTACGCACGTGGATGCACTTTTGTGGTTTCATTATGTGAGTCTTTTTATTATGCTGAGGAATGCAAATGTCTATGTGATGTATTATTACACTGTGTGTGTATTTTTAGACATGATTATGCATTATGTTATGGTTGTATGTTTCCTATATACTGTTATGGATGTGCCAATTTAGAATATTGTTAGCCATTTGATCTATGACACTATTGAGGTTCCTGGGAACATGTGTGAATGTGATGGATTCAAATGTTCTGACCATGTGTTTAGTGCGCAGGTACTTTCTAAAGAGGCAGGGATCGCGAACTCGGTAGCTGTTGTTCAGTTGAGAAACAAATAGCTGGGAGTCTAAGAAGACATCGAGATGATGAATTCCTAATTGTAGAGCGGTGACCAAGAGGCCATTGACACCATCATACTCCACCTGGTTGTTGGTTACGGTGCCCAGGCATATTTCGTCGATGTGGTCAACTCGTGCGATGGGGAGTAGATTACCCATACAGCCGAGGTGAGGTTTGGGTACCATCTGCTTGCTCCATCTGTGAATCCCATATATTGATCTAAGGTGTGGTCCATTTGAAGAAATGAGAGGAAACGATACATAAGAATCAATTGGGAAAAATGTGTAAAACAAAAAATGGAAAGACTATAATACAATTTAGAATGTTGTCACTCAAAGGGGTGACGTTAGGGGGGAATTCGTTTGGACTTTCCTAGGATCAGCGGTCATTCCTTTGTGTGACATGATGAATCCTTGGAGATGGCCCATGGGGACACAAAAGACACACTTGGATGGGTTCAAGTAGATCCTGCACTGGCGACATCTCATGAGGACTTGTCACAAGTCATCTATGTGTTGTGTGTGGTTTTGCAACCACGCAATGAGGTTGTCGAAACAAACCAACATGATGTGCATGAGATCGTGGAAGCAGTGCGTCATGGCATGTTGGAAGGTGGGTCCATCATTTTTGAGGCCAAAGGGCATGACTCGGTAGATAAATGTGCCCCATGGGGTTGTGAATGTTTTTTTGTGACAGTCTTCTTTCCAGATTTGGATTTGGTTGTAGCTAGAAAATCCGTCCATGAAGGAGAAGGCCTCATGTCCGGCACATGTGTCGATGATCTGTTCGATGAACGATGTGGGGAAGTTGTCTTTGGGACATGCCCCATTGAGATCGCGAAATTCTGTGCAAACATGAATGGTACCCTATTTTTTATTCATGGCAACAGGATTAGAAACCCAAGTTGTGTATGTAATGGGATAAATGAAGCCGGTTGTGCGCAGCTTCTCTATCTTCGCTTTCACCGCAGCCACTTTGGATGCATGGATGGGTCGTTGCTTCTGGTGGATGGGTGGCACATTAGGCCATGTGTTGATGTGGTGTTCCATAATGGATGGATCTAAGCCAGGAATTTCAATCTATGACTAGGTGAAGATGTCGCGAAATTCTTGGAAGAGAGCGGTGTAGGCATCGACCTCTTCCAGGGAGCAAGATGCCTCCAGCATGATTTCTTCAATGATCTTAGACTTGGTTGAGATGTCAATTTTAATGGTTGGTGAAATGTTCACCATGTTCCCTTCTTCAAAGGAATTGGGTGCTAGGATTGGGTTCTTGAACCAGTCAACCTTCCCATGGATGAAATCTTTGGTCTCCACGGAAAACTGGTCAGACTGCGACACAAGTTCTTCAGGGAGGAAGAACGAGCGATGGTGCATGTCATCCCATGGGTATTCTAGGGCAGTCAGAGCTTCAAGTATCTCCTCATCGTTGTTGAAGCAACGAAGTGACAGGTCTGATGGACCATCAGTGGAGGAGGAGATGAGCGGGTCGATGGAATTGGACATCATGTAAATGGACATGGTGTCTGACGAAGGAGGTCGTGGGTGAACTTCTTCAATCAAGGTGATCTCAGACTCAAGGGAATGGTGACAGAGGTCAGTGAGAGCCATTGAAAATTTGGGTGGGTCTTGGAAATGGTGGGAGTAATGTCCATACAAGCCACAAAGGGCACAAGCATGGTTTGTCCTTAATTCCTTGTTCCTGAATAGTGGCGCGGTTGGGAGTTCAACCATGGGGATGTTTTCATTCATATCCATGGCATCTAGATGCACACTGATCATTGGGATTTCTGGGCAATTCTGAGTTGGATGGCCCTCTTGTTCGCAGACGGCACAAGGTGGAACTTGTCATGGTTCTGCAGTGGCTTTGGTGTTTTTATCCCTATCCCTTTTGGGTTGGGGTGGTGCAGGTGCGGGTGCGGTGGTTGGTTTGTGCGGACCAGTCAGAGGGTGAGACTCAACCGCAATAGGTTGCACTAGGGTTAACACAACCTGGGGCATTTCTGGTTGAGCTGGTGGATCAAGATACCACACCGGGATCCCCAATGTAAAGTTGGGTAGGCTTAAGGTGGTCATGACCAGCTTGCTCATGACACTAGGTGGGGGAAAGAGGAAGGGAATTGTATGGACTAGAGATGAGCCTACATAACTCCCAGCTGGTTGCATGTGGGGGTGAGGTTGTGGTTGAGGTTGTGCATAATGCTGCTGCTGGTGGTGATGTTGCGGCTGTGGATGATGTTGTGGTTGTGGTTGGGGCTACGGCTACGGTTGCTATTTGGGTGTAGCGGTGCTTGATGAGACCATGCACAAGTCCAAGGATTTCTTTTGTGTCGGTGGTGGTGACACCAACGGGAAAGGAGACATCATGGTGGGATCGGTAAACAACCTAGGGCCCACATTCAATGGTGGGGAAGCTGGTGTGTTTTCAACCACAGTGTTGGTTGCAGGGATGACATTAGCGTGTGTGGTCACCCCTTGCGGCTCAATGGTGGTGATGGTAGGGATAACATTGGCAGGTGTTGTTAACCCTTGCGGATCATGGTAGGTGAGCTGGTCAACCGTCACAATCTTCCCTTCATGGGGAAACATCATGAGGTAGAAGACAGTTGACGCAATGACTCGCATGCCATACAATTAACTCCTTTTGAGGAGGAGGTTGTAGTCTAGTTGAGCGTTGACGACTTCGATGTCAATCAGGATTGTCTTCCCGGATAACGTGATGGGGACATGGGGGAGGATTGCTTGGGATTTAGTGGGATTTCCATCATAAGCCCGTAGAGTTGTGGAGGATAGTTGCAGAATTGGTGATCCAAGCTTCTACCAAACCAAGGTAGACATGACGCACGTGGATTCCCCCTAATCCACTATGCATCAGTGCAAAACCAAGTTTCAGATGGACACCGGGATTTGGAAGGCAATAGTGGAGGGCATGCATGACTCTCCATTCTCTATGATAAATTTGATCAACTTAGAGTTGGAGGGGTCTACTACCCCTAGAGCAGCTAGTAAGGCTTTTCGCTGTGTTGGGCATGTTTTAAGTACCTCAAGAGAAGACATGGCAGTTGGCGTTTGGGCCAAATTGTCCACAATGCTATAGCTGACTGCAGCTCTAGCTGTGGCGTTATTGATAACTCTGCGTATGGGGGGTCGCGGGAATGGGGGTAACTGAAGAGGTAGGTTGACTATATTAAATGTGGATGCTGCTAATGAGTCAACAAGTTTGATGGTGGTACCCTACTGATTCCATCGAGTTTGTAAATTGACCTCTTCAGTGTCATGGCTAGCAGGTGGTGAACACATGTTTCGGCCATGGGAGGTGCCCCTAGAGCGTTGGGATTATCTTGGGAAGGGGGAGCAGTTGCCACCAATCCTTGGACTGGAAGTGGGTTTTGAAGCACCATGGGGGGAGGTCCTTGAGGTGTCGGGTTGGGTTGTGCTTGGTTTGTAGCATTGGCAGCATGTTGGGCTTCATTTTGAATGGCCTGCTTAGTTCGACCCATGAAGGGACACTCAAATGTGTAATGCCCATAAACATCACAGAGTGTACATGGTTGGTTTGTGCGCAATGGAGCGTCGCGTCTTGGTGCATTCTGTCGTGGGGGGTTTTGGGCTGGCCGGTTAGCTGCGACATTATTGGAGGGTTCGGTTGCTAACCACCTCCCTGCAGTTGGTTATTGCCTTGGTTGCAGGGCCAGTTGTTTCTAGCTTTCCCTTGCTAATTGTTGGGGGCAGGCTAGTTGGGACGGTTTTGTTGTGCGAACACTTGTCCCAACGGAGCGAGTGGAGCGGGGGCGGGGGCTTGAACTTGTTGCACTGGTGGTGCATAGTATATTTGTGGGGGTGGTGGTGCCACGAATGTGGGAATTCTCCCCATATACTATTGTGTTGGCCAAGCCATGGCCTGAGCCTACTGTGGTGGTGCAGGTTGTACATAAGAGGTTGTTGCTCTGGACTAGGACATCATTCTAGCATAGTCCGGAGCTTGGTTTTGGTAAGCAACATTAGTAGTGTTGTTTGGTTGTGGTGCAATGGTAGGTGGTGTTGGTTGAGGCTGTGGTTGTTGGGAGACTGACCCTATGATGTCGTCCGTAGCGTGGGATTCCCTTGGTGCGTCATGGTAGGAGGTACTCGGATGGGGAGGGTCTAGAATGACAGTGTACAAGTATCCAGTCTGAGAGTAGATCAAGTCAAATTGTTGGGCCTTCAGTATGGCCTCTTCTTCAGATTGGGGATGTTCAAATGCGACGTCCTTTACGATGGGTGGGAGCAAAGTCTTAAGGAACCAATCCAAGAAGATCATGTCGTCTAGTTGGATTTTTCATAAGCTACGGCATCGCCGCCACTCATGGATATGGTCAGTTATGTGAGTGGCGGTGCTTTGGCGGCAGGATAATAGGATCTCCACCCCCTCTTCATATTTGACATGGAGTTGAAAATACTGTAGGAACATGAAGGCTAGGGAGTTGAAGTTAGGGTACTTGGCTTGTGCCAGCTCAATGTACCACTTGGCCATGGCACCTATAAGGGTACATTGGAACAGCCTCAGCCTAATGGATTCATCTACGATGCTATTGGATGAGCACCATAGATGGAATGTCATTATGTGATTTTGGGGACATTCCCTAGATTTGCCTTCAAAATTCGGGATGTCTGATGGCAGCTTAGTTGGCATAGGTGGCCAAAAATATTGGTGGCGGATGGGGTCGTTTATTAATCTATCCAAATTAGGCAAGTTCAGATGAGCCATGAAGGGCAGATTTGATCCCAAGTTAATGTGGGATGGGGCTGCAATGGGGGTGGGGTTTGTAGGTGCATAGTGCATCTGCACAACTGGGGGTGCTTGCGGTGGCACCATGGCGGATTGGCCAATGCTCCCAAGTGTTGTGGGTGGGATGGTACAGGTAGCAGGGGCATTTTCCCCTTGTATGATAGTAGGGGAAATGTAGGTGGACGGTGCGCTGCCCCCTGTGTGGCAGGAGGGGCAGTTTGTGTGGAGGGGCCACTGCCCCCATGTGTTACCACTGGGATAGCTTGGCTGGTCACTATGAGTGGTGGCAGTTGGCTAATGATAGTTTGCATGACTGTGCTTGGGCCACTTACCAAGTTTTGGGTGACAGGTTGTGATGTGGACATCGGTCCACTTGCTAAGATTAGGCCGAAAAATGGATCCCGATTTGCACTAGCCATGGGACTTGATGGTGTGGTGTGGAGGTCTGGTTCAGACTGATACGGGTCTGAATCAGAATCAGAGGCTGTGTGGCCCTCTGACAATGTGGGAGATTGCTAAGAGTGACCTCAACGGTGCTGATCAAGTGTTCCAAATAGTGGTGTTTCGGCTCTCAGGCGTAAGGAAGATCATGGAGGATCAATTGTGTTCACTTTTGTGTTTGAAACTGGTGGGTATGAAATTTGGACCCCAGTTTCAATGTCTTCCTATTGGCTGAAGGTGGTCTCTCGTCCACCAAGAATGCCAAAAGACAGAGCTTGTCTTGTTCCTCATGGGTGCTTCTACTCAATCGAAAGGGGTTGTTGCCCGTTTCGCTTGGCAATTCCTCTCAGCGGCCAGCTACATTGGGGTTCCTATGGTACTCCTCACAATGAGTTTCTGGGAAAATCCCAAGTACTTCCCATAGTTAAAGCAGTCAGGGACTTATGTCCTCAAAGACTGCAGAATTGATTAAACTTAGTGTAAATTTCGTAAATTTTAAGGATTACTCAGCGTCATGAACTGAGTTAGGTTAATTATTTGGTATGGTGTGTTGGTTTGCTTGTTTTTTCTAGTATTTGGTTGCTGCAATATGGTTTATGAATTCATGGTAGAGGTCATGTCATGGTTTTGTATGCAAGCATAAACAGAAATTTGTAAACAAGTACAGTGATTAACCCTGGATTGCTAGCCTAACCAAATGTCTACCTCACAGTGATATTCTTCTTCAACCAAGAGAAGGTGCTGGGCTCTCAACACAATGGGACTAAGCCCATTCGTAGATCCTCGGGTCACCTCCCAGATTCTAGGTTGGTCAACAAAGAGGATGCTTAGCACTATGAGAAGCCCTCCTTCTCTACCCCCTCTACCTTCCAGGTCACCCGGTTTTAGTGGTTTGGGAAAAATATCATGGAGTGCCTAGATCTATACGAGCTTGCCCTTCGTCGTATCCCAGAATACCCCAGAGGGTGATGACTAGGTAGAGGAGGAGGGGGGAAGCAAGATGGTTGTTTTTAAGTTATTTTTAGTTATACTAGTTCATTTTATTAATCCTTAATGGTCCATTTAACATTTACACATTCTTCATGGATTAATTTGCAAAAAATACAAACTGGAACTAAAAAAGACCTACAATGGTGGATAGAGGTGGCTAGGCCGCACTAACAGTCCTCTGAAACTGAAAATTGCTATCTATTAATCTTAAATTCAACTTCTATGTGACAGGCCACACATTTCTAACCAAATCTAGTGAGGGGGCCACGATATTTTTTCAGAAATGAGCGAGGGGGTCGCACAGAATGCAAAAACAGCTACAACCTGAGTTTTTGGGCTGAAGTTGCTCTTAAATTTGGATTAAGTGCGCCCTAAGCGCACTTATTTGCTCATTAAGAGTGCCCCAGTCTCACCTTTTTCCCCAATAAGAGCGCCCTGCTCCAAAAAGGGGTTTTTTTGGTGAGACAGGGTCAGATATGGACGACATTAACTGGTACTGGGGTCAGTCTGATTCATCTTGGCCTATAATAGGCTTCGACACTGACTAAAATAGGAAATAAACAAGATTTAAGATAGATCTAACATAAGATTTCTGAAAACTAGGGTAAAATTGAAAAAACTTGAAAACTTGAAATTTTGGGCCAGGGATCCTGTGGGATCGACCTGGTATGGTCACCAAAGCTGTAGTGAGGATTTCTCCTCACTGCAGGAGCAGGAATGGCTCCCTTGTTCCTATAGGGCACAAGGGTAGGTTCCTACTATTGGAAAACAGGAAAAACGAAATGGAAAATAGCATAAACAGAACAGTAAATTGAACTAAGCTAATCTAAACAAGAATAAGCAAATGGAAAAAACTGTAAACTAGATCTAATAGCAGAAAGAGGAAGTGGAAACTTTGTGAACCCCTCTGTAGAAAATGGGTTAGGGTTCCACCTCCTTAAACCCTGCAAAACAAACCTAAGCTACAATGGAGAAAACTGCAAACAATGTTAAATAAAACCTACAAAAAACAATGGTTAGAATTCAAAGCAATCTAAATAGCTAAGAAGAAAACACAAAAAACACAAATATACCTTCTCTTAGTGGGTAATGGGCCACCATGCCCTAGCTTCTAGAAGCATCTCTCTCTTAGTTGGGGGACGAATGGCTCAAATGGGAATGGATGTGGAGGAGAGGGAATGTGGGTGGTTTGAGAGGAAAAGGTCTCAAAGCATCCATGAGCATCATAACAATAGGCAAGGGAGAAGTATTTTGAGAGTGACCCCCCACCTTCCTTTAATAGTTTTTCCAAGGGATTTTAGGGTTTTAAGCCCTTGGTCAGGGTTTTAGCCCCTTTTTTGGGCCTTTAGCCCCTTTCGCCCTAACTTTAGCTCCTTTTAGGGTTTTAGCCCCTTTTTAGGGCTTTAGCTCCTTGGGGGCTATTTTGGGCTCCTTTTTGGGGTTTTTATCCCTTTTTCTTCATCCTTGGGCTCTTTTGGAGGTGTGGGGGTCAAATGGAAGGTCTTATGGAGTGAAATGAGTGTTGTGAGATGGTGTCCTTGGGTGGTGTAGGCCATTGAGAGCTATGTGGGGGATTTTTGGGTTAACAAGATTTACAGCTATGGGTCCCATTTCTAAGATAAGGACATCTTAGATATATGCGGAATTAGAAAGTCGGGGCAAATTCAACTTAGAGCCATTCTCGAATGACATTATAAACAATTGGCCATGGCATAATTTTTTTGAAATTTTTTTCATATATTATCACTATTTGACGAACTATGTTTATATTGGTGTATTAACCAGATCTCATTTACCAGATATTGCCCCATTGCCAGCAGGCTTGTTCAGTACCCCAGCAGGTTTATCTCGGTACCACGCAAGCATAGCCCTGCTGCCATTGAGCTTGTTCAGTACCCCGACGGGTTCACTTGCATTTATCGAGCTTCATGTTGTAAGGTTTTTACTTAGCATTGACCCACTGCCAGCAGGCCTATTAAGTACCCCGACGGGTTTTCCTTGTATAATGATATTAAAGATATGGAATCCGATTGGTAATATAGCATGTTAATTCCTACTAAACACATAATTCAATTTTTTCAAAATAAAGTTATAAGTAATTTCATAATGGCCAGACTCATAAAATATGTCAAGAGAGAATAATTGAAAGTTGTTCTTTAGCCTAATAGTCCTTCTTCTTTATAAAGTGAAGTAATGTTCCCCACATAAAAATTCCACTTACTTTGGAGTTATCACCAAAATACCCAAGAGATAAGTTTTTATAACAAGTATAGGACAAACTAGTAATCCATAGGTAAAAATAAGGATGTGAAAAATATGATAATGAAAATAGGCCTTATCGATCAACTCTTTTAAAAGAATAAATCAGAAATATACATGTCTGAATCAAAATACCAAAAACTATATGAATCGTGACATATTTGGTTGAGTATGATATATAAAGGATTGATATAAAAAATTATCCGTATAAGCTTCAAATGTCGAAAGTACCCTAAAAAATATTAAAATACCTGCTGAGTATTTAGCATACTTCCCTTGTCCAAGTAATATACTGTTAGCTTCTCATAGAGATAATATACTTGTAATAAAACTGCAAAACCACTTGTTAGATGATTCAATTTATTCATAAAGACATAAAAGAAAAAGAGTCATGTGTAAACAAACTATTAGAAACGACTCTTATTTATTCAAAGAAACAAGCACATATTTACATATATACAAGTGATAATAACCCAAAATATTTCAAGGATCAGGAGGAGGAGGAATAGCTTCCCCTTCAACTAATTCCATTTCATTTTGCTGCAAAACATTTTGTATGAAATCCTGTTTAGATATCGGTTGTTGACAGAGCCTATGTCTATGTCCATTTGCCACAAAGGAAATTTCTGAGCCATCAATTTTTTTAATTTTTATTGATCCATTGTCAAAAGATGTAACTACTTCGTATGGACCCATCCGATAGGTAGTTAATTTACCTTTAAATTTTTTAAACCATGAATCAAATAGTAGTGCCCAATATCCAGTATTAAACTTATTTTGCTTAATAAATTTATCATGCCATGTTTTTCCTTGATTCTGTATTAACATTGTTCTTTGAAGTGCATCTTGTCTAATTTCTTCTGACTCATTAATCTACAATATTTGTTGTTTCTGTGCTTCATCCAAATTCATGCCTAATTGTGCTACCATACGAAAAGTTTTAACTTGAAATTCAATAGGTAAAAGGACTTGTTTTCCATACACTAACTCATAGGGGGTATGTCCGGTAGTGTTTCTCCATGTTATCATATAGGCCCATAAATCCTCGGGGAGTCTATTTTCCCAACCCTTATGATGTAAGTGAATGGTCTTAGTTAAAATGGCTTCTAATACTTTATTAGTTGATTCTACCTGACCATTAGCCTGGGGGTGATAAGGTGAAGATTTGCAATGTCGGATGCCATATTTCGTAGTAAGTTCTTTCATTAATTTAGAAGTAAACTGAGTAGCTTGATCTATGAAAATTTCTCTAGGTAAACCAAACTAGGTGAACATTTCTTCATATATAAATTCTACCACTGATTTCTCTGTGGCTCTAAATAAATATTTAGCCTCTACCCACTTGGTGACATAGTCCATACAAACTAAGATATATTTCTTTTTACGAGACATGGGAGAAATTGGTCCTACAAAATCAAGAGCCCATTTCTCAAAAGGTTCAATCATAACTTGGGGTTGTAAGGCATTTGACCAGATGATGTAGGTCTACCCATTCTTTGGAAACTTCGCATCCTTTAACATATTTGGAAGCATCCTTTAAAATGCTTGGCCAATAATAACCAGAATGTAAGACTTTATATGATGTCCTCTTATCAGAAAAATGTCCTTGACATGGTCCATCATAGCATGCATGGAGGATGTCTGTCATTTCATCCTATCGCACTCATCGTCGAATAATAAGATCGAGACCAGTGCGGAAGAGATCGTTATCAACCCAAGATAAATTAGAACTCTGAACTATAATATGATGCTTCTCATGTGGAGACAAATGGTTTGGTATTTTCCCAGTTGCTAGATAATTGGAAATATCCACAAACCAAGGGGTTTCAACAGATACAACAAATAGATGCTCATTAGGAAAAGTGTCGTCAACTGGTTTAGTACCGTCTTCATGTTGAATCCGGGAAAGGAAATCTACTATGATAATTTCTTTACCAGGTCGGTCAATGACGGTAATATTAAATTCTTGCAATAAAAGAAGCCACCGAGTCACTCTACCATTGGTAATTGGTTTATTCATTTGAAATCTAATGGCGGAGTGATCGGTATCCACAAAAAGTTCATAACCTGTAATATAATGACGAAATTTATTAATAGAATGAACTACTGCCAAAAATTCTTTTTCAGTAACAATATATTTTAATTCGGAAGGGGTCATATTTTTGCTAATAAAATAGATGGCATAAGGTGCTGGTCCTTATTTTTGAATGAGGACTCCTCCTATGGCCGTATCGGTAGATATGTGAAAAGGAAGGGACCAATCAAGATCCCTAAGTATGGGTGCCATTGATAGTTTAGCTTTTAAGATCTCAAAATCATTTTGACAAGATTTCATCCACTGGAATTCTGAGTCCTTTGTAAGTAACTTAACCATTGGTGCAGCTATTTTAGTAAAATTTTCAATAAAGAGGCAGTAATAGCCTTCATGACCAAGGAATATTCTTACCTCTTTCTGAGTTTTGGGAGAGGGAAGGCCAACAATTACTTTGATCTTTGCAGGGTCTACGTTAATTCCTTGGGAAGAAACATGGTGTCCCAAAACTATACCTTCTATCAGTAACATTTTACATTTTTCATGACTAAGGGATAAATTCGTTTCTTGATATCAAATCAAGACCTTCTCAATGTTGAGAAGGGATTCTTGAAAAGTATTACCATAGGCCGTAAATTCATCCATGTATACCTCCACACAGTCATGTATAAGATTGGAAAAGATTCCTAAGAATACTTGCTGGAAAGTGGCAAGTGCATTACATAAGCCAAATGGAAAAACTCGATAAGCATATGTTCCCCAAGGACATGTAAAAGTGGTTTTGTCTTTATCTTCTGGTGCTATTAAAATATGGTTGTAACCACTATACCCGTCAAGAAAGGAAAAATATTGTTTACCTGACAGAGTATCTAATACTTGATCGATAAAAGGTAAGGGAAAGTAGTCTTTAAGTGTAGCTTTGTTTAACTCTCTAAAATCAACACAAATACGTCATTTCCCTGTAACTTTATTTGGAACTACTACTAAACGAGATACCCATTTACTATCAGAAATAGGATAGATGAAACTATCAGTGAGGGTTTTTGTAATTCTTCTTTTACTATATCCTTTAGAGCAGGATTCATCCTCCTCTGTGGCTACCTTACAGATGATATGCTTGGATCCATATAAATATGGTGAATACAGGTATCGGGGTGTATACCCTTCATATCAGTGTATTCCCATGAAAATGCTCCAACTTGTTTCTTAATAACTTTGAGCAGCTGTGCTTGTTGGTTTTCACTTAATTTGGAATTTATATGTAATAATTTTTCAGGGCCAACCTCACAAGGTATGGTATACGGTTTTGTGTTCTCTTCAATTGTGAAGACACAAGGTGTTTTTGTAAACATTGAGAGAGCCATATTCTCTTGAAAATAATCTCCAAAAATATGATCAAGTTTAGCAAAGGAATGAGGGAAATCTGTACAGGTTGTTGAAGAAGCAAAATGGTTTAATACATTCTCAGTGGTATTCTCCTGAAGGCTAAAGAAAAATTGCTAGGAAGGGAGAGATCATCAAAGTCTTCATCCCCAAAAGAACAATTTAACCACCATGAATTTTTAGTTATTGGTTGTGTTGGGGGGTATAAAATAAGTCTTTGTTTGGACAACCCATTGGAAATAGTCATCTCCCCATCCCTACACCCTATAAAAGCATTTTCAGTAGCTAACCATGGTCTTCCCAAGATAATAGGATGTCCTTTAGAAGGATCCTTTGATTCTACGACCATAAAGTCAACAGGGTATTTCCATGAAGCTATTGATACAACGATGTCATCCGGGACTCCAACGAGTTTTACCGTAGTGCGGTCTACTAGTTCTAGGATGGAAAGAGTAGGTCAGAGGAATTGTCCTAATTGTAAAACTTCTAAAACTGCGGTGGTCATCATGTTAATAGCGGATCCTAAATAGATTAATGTATTTTCTATGGCGGTGTTGTTTATAATTATAGTCACTACTGGGGCACCTGGATTTGTATATTTTGCAATCCAAGACTGACCTATCATACATTCAGACATTTCTCCTATAACATGAATTGTAAGAGGGTCCTTTTTCTTCTTTCCTGGGAGTCTAATATATAGCTCTTTTATTACCTTACTATATATGGGTATATCTTTAATAGCTTGTAATAGAGGTATTTTAATACAAATCTTTTTTAATTCATTCAAAATGTTATACTCTGGATGAACTACAGGTTTTTCTATTATTAATCTTTCTAGAAAAGGAGGAATTCTTTTCTCCTGAATAGTTTCTTCTAGAGGATGGGTGTGTACTAAAACCTTTGGAATGTTCACATCCTCCAAAATAGCATCATTCATGGGTTCACTTAAATCTTCTTCTTCTTCGTTTGGTTCCTGAATGATGACTGATGACATGGGTTTATTATTCACAACTCTTCCCGATCGTAATTGAATTTCATGTATAGGTACAGTCTAAATAAGGTATGAGGGAAGAGTTTGCAACTCAATGTTGCTAAGAGCTTGAGTTGGTTTATTATTAGGGTCAGGTTTCGAATATGTAGGTAATAATGTTGGTCAAGGAGGATTTTCATTCTGAAAGTGATGAGGTTGTTGTGTGATAAAAGGAACTAGAGGTACAAATCCAGGCGACATTTGTTGGAAATTTATTTGATTATGAGGATAAATATGATTAGGTTCAGGAACATATTGTGGCTAAGGATATGGCTGTCCTGTCCATCCTTGTGATCAATATTGCTATTGTGAAAATTTAGGAGGAGGATACTGAGGTGGCCAATTCTTCCAGCTAGAATTGTTCCATTGTTGAGGTGGTTGATACAGAGGATAATAGAGTGGAGTTTGTGGTGGAAAGTTTGGATATGTTGGTTGATCTCTAGGTTTCCAAGGAGGTCTCCTAGATGTTTTAGCTACATCCCCACTCTTATAAATGGCTTGCAACCCAAGAAAGGATGGGCAGTTATATGTTGGATGCTCTTCTGTATAGATGTGACATATAGAGATGTTGTTTAATGAAAATTCCCTTTGGGGATGTTTAGTTCTACATATTGGACAGAAAATACTCAGTGTTGCTCATTCTTCATCCTTCCTCTTCTTGTCTTGTAAATCATCTAGTTGGGAACCCATTGCTCCTAAGATATCAGTCTTAAAATTCTCCAATAGGTTTCCTATCTCTACTCGTGTAATACCTCCTGAACTAGGAACATTTCCTCTTATATTTCTACTAAAAGGCTCTCAAAAAAATTTCATAACTTACCCCCTACACCTACAATAATTTTTACACATATCACCGATCTGTGCAAAAATTTTATGGGAAATATCACCAGCTACAATGAGATTAAGACTTTCTAAGAAGTCATCGAAGATTCCCTCAAGGAAAAGTGTGCGTACTGCATCTTCTCGAAGGTCATTATATTTAGACTTATGTAATGTATAAATTAACTTCTCGAGATAATCCTCCAGGCTCTCGTATTCAAGTTGTTGTATCTTGAATATATAGTGTCGAGAGTCCCTAGGTTTGCAGTATTCTTGATATTTTCATAAGAATGAGGTTTTCATATCATCCCAAGTCCTGATAGTGGATTCTCCTAATCCCATGAACCATCTCAAGGCAGAATCCTTGAGTGTAGCGGGAAATACTTTTAGTTTGTGAGTGTCTTGTAGATAATTGTATCTCCTACAAAGGATATTGAACTTGAACAAGAATGTATGCAGGTCCTCATTACTTTTTCCATAGAAAGTAGGTAAGGAGGAAGGAGGGATGTTTTTCATGGTTACATCCTGCATTGTATCTAAGATAGGGAACCCAAAGGTAGCCTCGTTTCGATTTTCCCCTTCTCCTTCTTCATTTCTAAATTCATCATGATCTTTTTTTTCTCCCCGTCTCTCCATATAATATTGATTTTTAACGTAAATATACCTAGGAGGCTCCTTTCGAGGTGATAATGGGGCATCCAAAGTTCTTTTTCAGGAGAGATCTTCCTCTGATCAACCGTGTTTTTATTGAATCCTAGAGGGATAGTAGGTTCTACTGTAGAAGTTTCAATTTGCGAAATAACTGGATCTACTGAGGTTCCAAAGAGAGCTCTTACTTGAGCAGGATCAACAAAGTCAACAAAATTTGGATCTCCTACTAGTGAAAAAGTTGTGTTTATTGGGTTTAGATCTAGTGGAGGGCTAGGGGTTTCTAATGGCTGATTTTCTTGAACTTCCTCAGGAACGGGGTCCTTAGGACCTTCTGCCAAGGTTCCTTCTCCTTCTATGGCTTCTTCAGTAATATCTTCTAAGGGAATTTCTTTAGGTTTCAGGGTAGAACTACTCCCTACAGGCGTCTTTCGATACCTTTTTGGTGAGTTAGTAGTTGGGGAATTAAGTCCCCTACGGTAGTTAGTAGAGACTTAAGTAACTTTTTCGGTCTTGACAAATCTACCCCGAGGATCTCTAATTCTACTCATGAAATACTTTTAAACTAAAGAAAACCTATGCTACTACTGTTGCTGGATTTGGGGGCGCCTGTTATAACAGATGCATGGGTTCTTACCTTTCATCTTACCGCTCCCCCACTACCAACCTATAACTAAACTTCATAAATAATTCTACTCTACCTTATAGAACAACTCCCCAGCAACGGTGCCAAAAGTGTTGCGTGTATTATTATGTCTAAGTTAATCCACCTATTCTTTAATTATCAATCAGGATTGGTAAGCTTAGAGTTGACACAAAATATATGCGAAGGTATAGGGTGTCGTGTAAATATTTTAACAAACAAAATATCGAAAGATCTTTCAAAATGAAAAAATGAGTCAAACTCCAAAAAATGCAATTATTAAAGTAACTAGACTGAGGTAGACTAATAAGCTAAACAATTGATAATAGACTTTAATCTGAAATACAATCAACAATTAACTATTCAAACGGAGAACTAGAATACAAGGAAAACTTAACTTATAAGCAACTAGAAAACTTTAAAAAATAAGAAAGTAGAAAACTTAATAAAGAAAACTTAAAAAGAAGCAAGTAGAGAACTCAATAAAGAAAACTTTAGGTTCTATCCTACAAGTTCTTTCAACAATAATACAACATAAAAAATAAAACCTAAAATCATATTAAGGAAAACACATATAACCCTAAATCTTGCATACAAACAAATAAATCAATTCAAAAGGAATAAACACAAAACCATACAACAATAAAACAAAATCAGAAACAAAACTTAAGAATAACTTAAACTTCACTCAAAGTAAAAGAAGTAAGGAAAATGATAAAACTTTAATAAATAATTTAAAACAACTAAACTTTAACTTTAATGTTAAACAAAACTGTCATCTAACTATTACAGTCAAAACATAATTCAAACATTCACAAAACTAAACTAAAAACAATCTTAAAACACATAAAAACACTAAAAACATAACTAAGGGATGAATGACAGACTGAACTATGGGTCTGAAAGGGGTGGCTGAATAATAGACTGAACAGGTTGCCCGAATGACACTCTACACATTTAAAATAGTAAAAACTAACCTAAATGAACTAATTTTCAGGTGAAGCCATGAAGATGTAATTCTAATGCATCAGAACAGTAAATAAACCTATTTAATGTTAGATTTTTATCATTCAAGCTAGCATTATGATCTTAGGATCTTTAACTGAGAGAATAACATGCACAGCAATAAAACACAAGAGACAAGAGACACAAATAATTTTCCTCAGGGAAACCATAAAGGAGAAAACCCCGCAACTTCCTCAGAGATAGAATCAACACCAAAATAGAAAAGCCCAAAACAATAAGATGATCTCCACAGCTTCTGTCCCTCTCTCTCACACTGAGAGAGATTCTCCTCTCTCACTCATGCGCCCCAATGAGTGAGTGTAAGTGTTGTGAGTGTGATAAATAGAGAGGCTCACTCTCTATTTATATTCTTTCGTTCACTTGAAGTGCACTCCAACATGTCGGCCTCACTCAACAATTACTTACTAGAGCCGACATCTCTTGGAGTGTTTAATAACCCTAGTGCCCCACAACTTGTGGGGACTTTTCCCTCTGCTCAAAAAGGAGGGTTAAACTTGACTTAGATGGTGGGGACTATTGCCCTAACTTACAATGACTCACCTAGGGTCAACTTCACTAGGATAGTCTAATAACCCTAGGGCCCCATAATTGTGGGGACTTTAACCCTTGACAAATAGGAGGGTTACCCACAATGAATTGACATGACTTTCTCATTATAGAAACTTCCCGATCGGAACATCGGGGCATGACATGACTCAAATACATCCTGGAATAAAAATTGGGTTACAATACATAAGAAATACAGATGAATACATTCCGAAGTTACAAATACATCAACACTCCCTCTTAACTAGGAAGTCTTACGGAGAGAAATTCCTATGGCTTGGGGTACCACAACAGACAGCTTTGACTCTAGAAATCAATCTTTCCCAATATGCAATAGAAATAAAATGTCTAACACTAAAGGATCAGACCTCATACCTTATTCCGAACAGTTGAAGTAGATCCCCATTGAGCTTTCCAATCTTCAACTTGAATTGATATAATACTTCCTCAACAACAAGTAAACAATACAAGCATACTATATATCATGGTGTTAGATCTATTCTAGCATATATAATCAATAATGTAAAAGCATTTGACATATTCCAATGGATACAATATTCAATCAAATACACATCATTGGATAGGAAAAGATAGTTCTTATTAATATAAATCAAAGATTACAAGATGGATACAACCTCTGACGGCATGTCTGCGAACTGGAGAAACTGAATCCCCCACTTGGGCCTCCACCACCTCAATCCTCCATCTCACGATAGCAAGCTCACTAGCAAAAGGAAAGATTGGGAAGAACACAAAAGTGCTCCAAAGGGACAAAGGGATGCAGACTCAAGTATAAATTCCGGCAACAATGGACTATAGTTTCTTTGCTTTCAATCTCTCTATATGCCTTCAATGTACCAAGGGGTTCCTTATATAGCTTTACAAGGGATAATGAAGGGTCGAATCCGAGCGATCTCAAGGCATATGGAAGGCCAGGAGTCGAATGAGTCGGATCCATATCAAGGAAAACTCCAAAATGAATTGGATTATACACACATCCCGATGTACGCGGTTATATGGGTCAAACCCACGTATGTACGCAGTTATCGGGTAAAAATCAGCGTATATCATTTTTCATATAGTTTTAGGGATGATCAAGGAAACATCAAAGGATAAAAGATGGTCCATGGGGTCTAAAGAGTCTGCAGTGGGACAGGGGAAGGCCATACAAAGTGTGATTCACCTGAAGTGGTGAAATCCGCTATAACAGGAAGGTATTCTCTCGACACAATTTATCAGCACAAGTCTTCTTCTCTATATCCTCTAAATCATACTCAAGCTCTCGTCATCTTCATATTCAAGTCATATTCATCTTCAAATCATCCTCATCTTCAGGTCATCATCATCTTCAGGTCATCTTCATCTTCAAGTCATCTTCATCTGGATCTGGATCATCACTCGATCTGGATCATCATCAAGTCTAAATCATCACTTGATCTGGATGTTATAGCGGATTTCACCACTCTAGGTGAATCACACTTTGTATGGCCTTCCCCTGTCCCGGTGTAGACTCTTTAGACCCCATGGACTATCTTTTATCCTTTGATGTTTCCTTAATCATCCCTAAAACTATATGAAAAATGATATACGCGGCCTTTTACCCGATAACCGCGTACATACGCGGGTTTGACACCTATAACCACGTACATCGGGATGTGTGCATAATCCAAATCCTTTTGGAGTTTTCCTTGACATGGATCCGACTCATTCGACTCCTGGCCTTCCATATGCCTTGAGATTGCTCGGATTCGACCCTTCATTATCCCTTGTGAAGCTATATAAGGAACCCCTTGGTACATTGAAGGCATATAGAGAGATTGAGAGCAACGAAACTATAGTCCATTGTTGGCGGAATTTGTACTTGAGTCTGCATCCATTTGTCCCTTGGAGCACTTTTGTGTTCTTCCCAAGCTTACCTTTTGCTAGTGAGCTTGCTATCGTGAGATGGAGGATTGAGGTGGCAGAGGCCCAAGTGGGGGATTTAGTTTCTCCGGTTCACAGACGTGCCGTCAGAGGTTGTATCTATCTTCTAATCTCTTATTTATATTAATGGAAATATCTTTTCTTGTCCAATGATGTGTATTTGATTACATATTGTATCCATTGGAATATGTCAAATGCTTTTACATTATTGATTATATATGCTAGAATAGATCTAACACCATGATATATAGTATGCTTGTATTGTTTACTTGTTGTTGAGGAAGTATTATATCAATTCAAGCTGAAGATTGGAAAGCTCAATAGGGATCTACTTCAACCGTCCGAAATAAGGTACGAGGTCTGATCCTTTAGTGTTAGACATTTTATTTCTATTGCATATTGGGAAAGATTGATTTCTGGAGTCAAAGTTGTCTGTTGTGGTACCCCAAGCCATAGGAATTTATCTCCGTAACATTGGATCATCAAGTCTAGATCATCACTTGATCTGGATCATCACTGAAGGTGGATCATCATCATATCTGGATCGTCACTTGATCTGGATCATCATCAAGTCTGGATCATCACATCTGGATCACTTGATCTGGATCGTCATCAAGTCTGGATCATCACATCTGGATCACTTGATCTGGATCATCATCATATGCTATCTCATAATGGTGCTATCTCAATTCTTCTCGTCATAGGAAGTTCTACAGAGTCAATCCTGTAGGCCTACCCTTCATGTAGGTCTTCATCAACGCTTATATCTGACACTTAAGTCAGAATAGCCCACCTAGCTCTTACATCTGACCTCATCATGTCAGAAAGGCATGCCCAACACTCACATTTGACCTCATCTTATCAAAAAGGCCCAGCACTCACATCTGACCTCATCTTGTTAGAAAGGCTCAGCACTTATATTCGATCATGTGCAAGCACATCGCATCAAAAAGGCTTTGCACTTACATCTAACCCCATCTTGTCATAAAGGAACTTCATTTACATCCAACCTCATCTTGTCGAAAAGGCACAACACTCACATCTGACCATGTGTAAACAGATCGCGCCAGAATGGCTCAACACTTATATCCAACCTCATCTAGTCCGAAAGGATCTGCACTTACATTCAACCATGTGTAAACAAATCACATCGAAAGGGCATGCACTCACATCTGATCATGAAGGAACTAGTCCTATCATCACATCCAAATGGCCCCCAGTCCCAGACTGAGCTACCTGGTAACTGACTAGGTGCCTCCATTCCTAAAATGGCAGTTGCCCTTACATATGACCTACTCGTCAAAATGGCCATCACATCTGACATGGGAGGAACCTAATCCTATAGCCATGCCATAATGGTTCAGCCTTTACATCTGATCAAGTGGGAACACATCCCTCTATCACATCAGAATGGCTTCTTAGTCCTAGACTGAGTTTTCCTAGTAACTGACCAGGTGCCTCCATTCCCAGAATGGTAGTTTCCCTTACATCTTTCCTACTTGACAGAATGGCTAGCACTCATATTTGACATGGAAGGAACCTAAATCCTCTGACCATGACAGAATGGCTCAGCCCTTATATCTGACCTACTCGTCAGAATAGCTATGGATCTCAGCACTCTCCCTTGGAGGAAACCTTGATCTCGAGAACACCAAGCTTCTCCTTGAAGTGCTCAAACTTCACTTTGGCCACTTCTAACATAGAATCACATCAGGGATGATTACGTCCAAGGATGACCTCGCAAGCTTCATAGGACCTATTACATCTGAGGGAAACCTGTCTAATCAACTATGCTAGAAATCCTTCTTTCAAGAGATCTTGATCTGGATCACTGCTCCTCTCTGCATCATACAAAAACAAATGCAAGTCAGATCAACCAAATTAAATAGTAGTTTTCAAAAGAAACATACTACCTCCCAAATAGCAAATGGCAACATCTTTTGCCTCAGCCGTACTCAGCGCCATGCAGGACTCCATCTTGCCAAACCAAGAGATCACACTTGATCCCATACTGAAGTAGCATCTCGAAGTGCTCTTCCTATCAATGGCACTGCCTGCTCAATACGAATCCACATAATCTTTTGATTCGCCTCATACTTGAGCCCATAATCAACTGTACCCATTAGGTACCTCACGACATGCTTTGCAACCATCAGGCGAACATGTCTCAATGTGTTCACAGCAAAGTAAATATCTGGTATCGTATTCATCAGGTACATCAAGGAACCAATCATCTGACGATACATTGTAGCATCATTCATCTCTGATGAAGCAACACTCAATATCTTCAAGTTCGATGCCATAGGTGTAGTCATGCAGTCCATCATCCTGAACCTCTTCAGAATCTCTACTGCATACTTCCTTTGTCCACACCTCCATGCCTAGAAAATAGTGCATTGACACATAACAGGAGCACCACTGGTCTTCCACCTTCAACCTTGAAGCAAAGGTTGGAATCCACTTTACTCTCAATAAAGCCTAGAGTCATTATTAATCTATCTATCCTACCGAACCTCATGATCTTTCGCAGTCACTCCCTCTGAAGCGGAGCATCATACTCCCTCTGTCTTCCATACTCTATGCACTGAAACATTCTATACCGGAGTGACAAGTAGCTTTCTATGTATCCATCTAGTATCATTGGATACCAAGATCCTCTATCTTGAAATTTTTCAAAAGTTCTTCTCATACCCATGTGAGATCTTGTCATCCTCTATAGAACTTCATCTTCAACCTTGTAGCAAAGTTTCAGGTCTTCATCAAGCTGGCTGCAAATGTCTCTTTGAAGCTTATGCCTTCTTTTCATGAGAGGCCTCGTGCTACGAATCTTGCCTTGTACGATGTTTCCATCTACTGCATGATGGAACTACGAACTTCCCTTCACGTATCGATACTGCATCATTCTTCTTGAACTGGTCTTCCCTTTCATCTTGGTTACTTCTTCATAGATGGAAGGTTATGTATCAATGATGTCACTGTATTCGTCATATTATTCTTCATTTTGAAATGTCGTCACTTGTTCTTCGGAACAAGTCTCATTCTTCTTTGCTTGCAGGCGATTATGTATGCGGTCTTTCCTACAAGTCAAATGAATTTATATGGTTGGAAACATTTCATTAGGAATATTCAGACTGGCAAGTTATTATGCATAAATATATGATCATGCAACTATTTTAGCCAATACAATATTCATCCATATCTCACGGAAACGTTTCGAGATGCCTTCCATCTCTACCAGGACAACATTGAGATTGTGCACTATTCCAATATGTCAGCAAAGAGGTTTCATTATTCTAGATAAGTAACAATGGAGAGTTGTATAGAAACATGAGCTACTTACCCATCACATGCATATTAGTAGTATACTGTCGTTAATCCTATCATGCATAATACATCAACTAAATATAAACAAATGCATAACAAAATAATATCATGAAATGACTATTGAATACTTATCTTTATTTGTTTCGTGGGTATACTCCTTCTTGAGTCTTTAGCTTCATTGTCTTCTTCATTTATAATAGCATTGTTTCTTATCCAAATGCTAAGGTGGATAAGAGGTGCTTCAAGAGTTGAGTTCTTCATATTCCTCATTCCTTGAGGGATCTTCTTTGGATGGCGAGAGCTTGATCTTCAATTGCTCCCATCTTCTCTTCTCTTCTTATGGGTCGAGCTTCTTCTTCTTCCGAGAGTCTACTGAAAGTAATCTCTACTTTCTGGCACACATTCCTTGCATGAATGAATCCCATGATCCCGGGAGGCCATTAAAGGTGGCCATCATCATTTCTACATTCTTCACTTCTTCTTTTACCGCTTCAAGTTGTTCTTTGATTTGAGAGACCCTTATGACCGCATGGTCTTTGCATTCTGGATCTTCACATTCTTCAACTGGTTTCTTAAGGTCATCTTCTGATGTATGTTCTTCCCTTCAAATAGCTTGGTCAAGGAATCAAACATCTTCGGTGTCTTTAGGGAAGACACTTGTGGTACAAGTTGATCCGTGATTGAATTAACAATGATCTTCTTGGCCTTGACCAAGTTCTTCTTGTGTAAGGCTTCTAACCTCATCTCCCTCTGGAACTGGAACCTCTCTACTCATGTAGGGGTCCAATTCATTTTCTTCAGAGAGATCATATACTTCCATACTTGGAAGTTGTCATCTTCACCAAGCTTATCATCAAGCTGATGTGATAGATCACTTTGAAATGAGAACCTCAAATGAAAATAGCAAAGGATAAGATCTTACCGATTTGAGGTGTCTGTCTTGGTTCTGGAGCTAGCTAATCTAGGGTTTGTCACAGAAACCCTATTTTTCAAAACTTGGAATGTTTCAGATCTGATTGGATAGACAGATAGATCTCTTCAAATGGAGCTGTCCAATGTACTCCTTTTCTGAAAACAATGGAGGGAAGCTCCCGAAACAGGAAGCCCTAGTTTTCCAATTTCTTCTGCAGAAATGCCTGTCACTATTTCTGTGATATATCCGAAATTACTGCTCCTATATGTCTGCAATTTTGCATTGTGGTAGCCTCGCATGTCCCTGATCCAACACCATATGTTTCAGCAGAATGGGTTTCACCAATTGGGACTTATGATCCTTTTCCCAAGGTGACCTGTTATAGGATTGTTCAGAACAGCGAAGTTGTATGGACTACCACATGTCACCGGTTCATATTCTGAGTCTGAAATTTAGACCACAGAAAGTACATTCCGTTTCCTTTTTGGAACATCTTCAGGAATTCCATTTCGACCTCTGTAGCCCAAGATATTTACAAATTCCACTAGACGTTTTGATGGTTGGGAGGCCTTTGACCATGGAATTTTGTTGAAGTTGTTGCAAATATTTGAAGTTTAAATGTCCAAATCTCTCATGCTAAATCCTACCGACCTCATTCCCATGAGTCAGAAGAGCGGTGGGATTTGCATCCACCACAAACTTGGAAAACTCATAGGCTTTAGCATGGTGATTTGTTATGCCTGTTGCAGTGAGTTTCCTAGATTCCATCTCTGAGATCTCAACATCATCCAAGATGCAAGTAACTCTATTGGGAACTCTGTTGTGTGTCATTTGATATACACTCAACAGATTGGAGGCCAAGGAGGGTACATACAGAACATCTACAAAGTTGTCATGTTCAATTTTTACTGTACCTTTTCCTTTCGAAATGATCTGAGAATCATCTCCCATGTGGATGAGAATGCTGATGTCGGATTCTAGGGATGAAAATGATTCTTTTCCTTCCACCATATGGTTCAAAGAACCAAATTCTATGAGGAGAGCTCTAGGATTCGGAACAGTTTCCTTGAGGGAATGTCCTCTTTCTGGTTGGATGTCCTGATCATGATTATCTCTCTTCCTAACACTTCCAGGAAGATTTATACTATTCCTCTCAAGGAGAAGATTCAATTCATCAATACTTTTCTTCATGCATGCATGTTCAGGGTAAAATCCCTTCCCGAAATTGGAACACTTGACATTTTCTTTGACTTGGTTCCTTTTTTTCTTGTGCTTCTTTGAGCCAAAAGGCTCATCTTGCTATTGGTTCTTCTCCTTTGTCTTGGGAGCATCAAACTAAGTATTTTGATTGTTTTTCTTTCCCTTACCCTTCATATCTTTGGGCCCTGAAGCAAACAATGCTTGATCTTTGGAGGATCTAATGATCCCCATATGCACAAGCTTGTCATGCTTGTTTGTGAGGGACTCAATGAAGGCATTGAGAGTAGGAATTTTCCAATTTGGGGTTGTTAGCTTCTCGGTATAGAACGTGGAAACAAAGAATGAGTAGCCCAGTCCAAGTTTCGAGATAATGGAGAGAATGAGTTGATCATCCTCTTTCTCCACTTCACACAGCTTCAACTGTAGCACTAGGTTCTTGAATTTGGCGAAGAACTCATTCAAAGTTTCAAAATTGCTTGGGTGAAGAGAAATCATCTCATTATCTAGCCAATAAATCCTCATGCCATCTATGTTATCAAATAGATCAGCAAGTTTATCCCAAATTGCCTTCATATTCTTCAATCCAGTGACATGGAAATGAACATCTTTGGAAATCGAAAGGCACAAAAACCCAAAAGCTTCATCCATCTAATTATAGTATCTTGCTTTGTCTACAACATGGTTTGGATCTATCTCGGTGTCCATAGTGACTCTATAGATTCCGTTGGCACATAATTGAATCTTCATTTCCCCCTTCCACTAGCAATAATTGAAAGGAGTAAGAGGATCCACAGAAGAAGCCATTTTTCTATTGTAGCGAATGTAGTAGAAGTCTTCAAAAAAAAACCTACAAAAACACAAAAAGGGAATCATAAGGTCGAACAACCTACACTTTTAAGGTTTTCATCACACCCATATTAGTCAATCAAGCTAGCTTGATCAACAATTCCTTTGCTTAGGATTTATGTGGTAAACCTTTGGCTCCTGGTGCAGTGCTGGAATTTTTGAGCTTTTTGCTCAAAATGAATCATAGATCCATCAAGGAATTTGTTCAAGAAGAAGATCCTTGTCCCGTTGTGGCTGTGATACCATGTGAAAATTAAGTCACAGTAATATTGGGACCAAGGAACAACTCATAGAGATTCAGAATCAATTGCATAAGAAATTTGACATGAAACACACTATAATTAGGAGTTGCAGATGTAATAATGTATTCAATAGTTAAAAGTATAGATACAATGTGATTCACTTGTATGAATAGCAAGATAATTCGAATCCCAAGGAGGTCATTCGAATTGAAAACATGAGAGTGGATTAATTGTTAGTTAGCCACACTAGACACATCAGTTAACCATAATTGACTCTAACCGAGCCCTAACTAAATCAGAGGCAGTAATGAGTGAGTCTAACTGAATAGAACTCAATTGCATGTCAATCAACAAGTGGGGGTGCATATCTAACTCAAGTCAGCTCGGATGAAGTGAATTGAACTCAACTAGGTCACCGGAAGTTGTTGGAGGCGCCTTAAACCATCCCAAAATAGACAAATAGATGAGGAAGGCGCCTTTCCAAATCAGTTTAACTGATTGTTAGGTGAAACAACATTCAGTTAGCTAATTGGTGCACTTATGACAAGCAGATCAACCCATATTTGCTCCCTAATTGAAGGAAGAAGCCTAGTTAGCCTCCCTGATTTAAGGAGAAGGCTTAGCTTTCCTCCTTGATTGAAGGAGTGTGTTGGTGCTGATGTTGATGTCAAGGAGTGTGCTGGTGTTCCGATGCCGATGTCAGTAATTCGATTCAATACTTAGGATAAGTAGGCAATTAGGCCAAATTGACCAAATAAAGATGTATAGGTTGGATAATGATTCCAACACCCCCCCTTAAGCTATACTCATGTGGAGGAGTAAAATAAAATGTTATGGCCCCAACAACAAAGGCCATAGGTCACCTTATACAAAAAGCAACTCTAAAATTCTCAAATAAATGCTAAGTGAGGGAAACGGGGAAAACCCAGTGGGAAAAAAACCCCCCCTCAAGATGAACACTAAAGAAGTAACTGGTCACCCTAATGAACTCACCCACAACAGTGAACGGAGGCAAGTGAAGTTTTTCTCAAGAAATTTCTTGTCAAAAATATCTGCAATCTGCTCATCTGCAGGGCAATATTGCAAAACAATTGTCCTTTCATGCACCAACTCCCTGATGTAGTGCATGTGGATATAAACATGATTGGCCCTCTGCCATTGAATTGGATCCATTGAGATATTTATAGAACTTTTCTTTTCATAAATTATGACTATGGATAAAGCACTACCAATCTCAAACTCAAACAAAATGCCTTGCCTCCAAACTGCCTAGATGCAAGCATTCACTGCTCCCCTATACTCGGCCTCTGCTGAAGAAAGTACAATGGCAGTGTGATTTTTGTTGTACCATCAAATGGAGCCACCACCAAACATAAACACATATCCATAAATGGAATTCTGATCTATTGTATCCCCCTCTCAAACAAAATCTGTAAAACTGACCAACTCTAGCTCAAAATCTGCAGCATAGTGAACGTCATAGGATCTAGTGCCTTGAATGTACTGAAGGATCCTCTTGGATTCCTTACAATGGATATCATGAGGTTGTTTCATATATATTTATACAACATTCATGGCATAACAAATTTTAGGCCTTGAATGTTTCAAGTATATCAAGCTTCCAATCAACTGGCGATAAATGGTGGAATACATGGGTGGAGTGGATTTTTCCTCTTCAAGACTGATTCCTGAGAGGAAACGAAATGGTGCATCCTTACAATCATCAAGGTTAAACTTAATTAACATGTTTTAAACATACTTTTACTGATTCACCATTTTCCCATCATATTCTTGAGATATTTCAATCCCGAGAAACTGTCTCAGCAGGCCCAAATCGCTCATTTCAAAAGCATCATGAAGAGCAGTTTTTATAAAGGAAATCGAAGCAAGTGTGCTTCCTGTTATCAAAAGATCATCCAAATACAATACTATTATCATAATATTACCTTCATACTTCTGAAAATATATATTTGTATCATATTTCATCTCTGGAAGTTCTGTGAGAGTGAAAAGGCATCCTTTTTGGCATACCAAGATCTTGGGGCCTACTTCAACCCATATAAATATTTCAACAACTTACAAACCAAGGAAGGATCTGATGTATAACCTTCACACTGATTCATGTACATCTCCTCTTGTAGGTCTCGTTAAATAAAATCACTCTTTACATTCATGTGATGCACCTCCCAGTGCTTGGATGTGGCAATGGACAAAACTAGCCTTATGGAATCCATCTTTGCCACCGGTGCAAAGGTCTCATGATAGTCCACTCCTTGGACTTGGGAGAAACCTTTTGCAAATATTAGTTCTTTTTAGTTGTAGGTTGAGCCATATACAGCAACATTTTCCCTATATACCCACTTGCATTGAACAAGTTTCCTCCCAGGTGGAAGGGAAACTAGCTCCCAAGTTGCATTTTTCCGAAGAGAGTTGAATTCTTCATGCATTGTAGCTTTCCATATCGGATCTTTCTGATCATGGTAGTAGGAATTGGGATCAGAACCAATAGTCATATAACAGGTCTCAGACATTAAGGATTCATGACAAGAAATAGCAATACCTCCTCTTTGAAAATATGACCAGGTTCTTCTTGGATCAGCAGGATTTCTAATGTTTGTCCCAACGGAAGAGAGAGTCTTTTTGTCCCATTTTGGGAGATCGGTGGGAACATTTGAATCTGATTCATATCCTGATATATTATTTTCACTAATATTAGATATCATATTTGAAATATCAGAGCCTTCACTCCCATTTTCACCATCAGAATGATCAGCAGAACAGGAGGGAATTTCAACAGTTTCTTTCATGACTAGTTCTACCTGTTGGAGAGGTTCTTCAAAGCAGACACTTCTCTCAATGAATATCTGTTTGGTTTTTATATTCATAAGTTTGTATCCCTTTTATTCCTATGGATACCCAGTGAACACACACTCAATACTCTATGGTTGCAAATCCTTCCTCTTGTCAAGTGGAATTCGAGCCCAAGTAGTGGACCTGAAAACTCTGAAATTGGACACATTTGGATTGTGCCCAAAGTATGCTTCAAAAGGAGTGTTTTCTTTCATGGAATATTGAGTTAACCTTTTATAAATGTAAGCAACAAAATTCATTGCCTCATCCCAAATATTTGCATCCAAACCGTTTGTTTCCAGCATGCATGTAGTCATCTCTTTAAGGGTCTGATTTTTCCTTTCCGCTACACCATTATGTTGGGGTGTGTAGGGAATGGAGTGTTGGATTTGGATACCATATTTATCACATATTTGAATCAGCTCTGAATTGATATAATATACTCCATTATCATATCTGAGGGACTTTATCTTCCACCTACAGACATTCTCTGCAGATGCCTTGAATTCGGTGAATCTTTCAAGAACCTTGGATTTTTTTTTAGGAAGAAAACCCAAGGGAATCTGGAGAAGTCATCAATGAATATGAGAACATACCTTGAACCACTCATGGGTGTTGTAGGCATGGGTCCACTGATGTCAGAGTGGATCAGCCCCAAAATACTTGTTGCACGGCTTACCTTTCTCCGATCAAATTTGTGCTCAGGGTGTTTGCCGACAATGCAACCTTTACAAATTCCACTGGAAGTTTTGATGGCTAGGAGGCCTTTGAACATGGAATTTTTTTGAAGTTGCTGCAAATATTTGAAGTTAAAATGTCCAAATATCTCATGCCAAATCCTACTGACCTCATTCCCATGAGTCAGAAGAGCGGTGGGATTTGCATCCACCACAAACATAGAAAACTCATAGGCTTTTGCATGGTGATTTTCTATGCCTGTTGCAATGAGTTTCCTAGATTCCATCTCTGAGATATCAACATCATTCAGGATGAAAGTAACTCTATTGGGAACTCCGGTGTGTGTCATTTGATATATACTCAACAGATTGGAGGCCAAGGAGGGTACATACATAACATCAACAAAGTTGCCATATTCAAGTTTTACAGTACCTTTTCCTTTCAAAATGATCTGAGAATCATCTCCCATGTGGATGAGAATGTTGATGTTGGAGTCTAGGGATGAAAAGGATTCTTTGCTTGCCACCATATGGTTCGAACCACCAAAGTCTATGAGGAGATCTCTAGGATTTGAAATAGTTTCCTTGAGGGCATGTCCTCTTTCTGGTTGGATGTCTCGATCATGGTTCTCTCTTCCTAACACTTCCAAGAAGATTTATAGTGTTCCTCTCAAGGAGAAGAGTAAATTCATCAATCCTTTTCTTCATGCATGCATGTTCAAGGTGAAATCCCTTCCCAAAATAGGAACACTTGACCTTTTCTTTGACTTGGTTCCTTTTGTTCTTGTGCTTCTTTGAGCCGGAAGGCTCATCTTGCTGTTGGTTCTTCTCCTTTGGCTTGGGAGCATCAAAATTAATCTTTTGATTATTTATCTTTCCCTTACCCTTCGTATCTTTGGGCCCCAAAGCAAACAATGCTTGATCTTTGGAGGATCTGATCATCCCTATATGCACAAGATTTTCATGCTTGTTTGTGAGGGACTCAATGAAGTTATTGAGAGTAGGAATTTTCCAATTTGGGGTTGTTAGATTCTCGATATGGAATGTAGAAACAAAGGATGAGTAACCCGGTCGAAGTTTGTATATAATGGAGAGAATGAGTTGATCATCCTCTTTCTCCACTTCACACTGCTTCAACTGGAGCACTAGGTTCTTGAATTTGGCGAAGAATTCATTCAGAGTTTCAAAATTGATTTGGTGAAGAGAAATCAGCTCATTCTCTAGCCAATAAATCCTCATGTTGTCTTGCTTATCAAATAGATCAGCAGGTTTATCCCAAATTTCCTTCATATTCTTCAATCCAGTGACATGGAAATGAATATCTTTGGAAATCGAAAGGCACAAAAACCCAAAAGCTTCATCCATCTTATTCCAGTATCTTGATTTGTCTACAACGTGGTTTGGCTCTATCTTGGTGTCCATTGTGACTCTATAGATTTCTTTTGGCACAGAATTGAATCTGCATTTCCCCCTTCCACTGGTGATAATTGAAAGGAGTAAGAGGATCCACAGAAGAAGCCATTTTTCTGTTGTAGCGAATGCAGTACAAGTCTTAAAAAAACCCTGCAAAAACACAAAAAGGGCATCATAAGGTCGAACAACGTACACTTTTCAAGTTTTCATCACACCCATCTTAGTCAATCAAGCTAGCTTGATCAAGAATTCCTTTGCTTAGGATTTACGTCGTAAAATTTCAGCTTCTAGTGCAACACTGCTGGAATGTTTGAGCTTTTTGCTCAAAATGCATCATAGATCCATCAAGCAATCTATTCAAGAAGAATATGATTGTCCCTTCGTGGCTCTGATACCATGTGAAAATTGAGTCACAGTAATATTGGGACCAAGGAACAACTCACATAGATTCAGAATCAATTGCACAAGAAATTTGACATGAAACACACTACAATTAGGAGTTGCAGCTATAAGAATGTATTCAATAGTCAAAAGTAGAGATACAATGTGATTCACTTGTATGAATAGCAAGACAATTCTAATCCCAAGGAGGTCATTCAAATTGCAAACATGAGAGTGGATTAGTTATTAATTAGCCACACTAAACACATCGGTTAACCACTAATCACAACCATAATTGACTCTAACTGAATCAGAGGCAGTAATGAGTGAGTCTAACTGAATAGAACTCAATTGCATGTCAATCAACAGGTGGGGGCGCATATCTAACTCAAGTTAGCTCCGATGAAGTGAATTGAACTCAACTAAGTCACCGAAAGTTGTTGGAGGCGCCTTAAATGAGCCCAAAATAGACAAATAGATGAGGAAGGCGCCTTTCCAACTCAGTTTAACTAATTTTTAGGTGAAACAACATTCAATTAACTAATTGGTGCACTTATGACAAGCATATCAACCCAGATTTTCTCCCCGATTGAAGGAGGAAGCCTAGTTAGCCTCCTTGATTGAAGTAGAAGGCTTCGTTGGCCTTCCTGATTGAAGGAGTGTGCTGGTGTTTATGCTGATGTCAAGGAGTGTGTTGGTGTGTTGATGATGATGTCAATAATTTGAGTCAATACTTAGGATAAGTGGGTAATAAGGCCAAATTGACCAAATAAAGATATGTGGGTTAGAAAATGACTCCAACATAAAAACATGACGAGTCTTGGGTTTGACATATTTTTACCATAATTTCATCTTATCCATAATCCAATTTTTTTATCCGCAATCATGCATTAATCCCTTCGAATGCTCATCTGCATGATTTTATGCTCAAGTTATTTTTCCATTACATGTCTTAGTATTTCATTTGATTTTTTACTAGCATTCAGGGAATTAGTGTACTATGTATTTTCTTTGAATATTAAATCATCTATTGGAAGAAACTACAATATATTTGACAGAGTTATGTAGCAGTTGTAGAAACTATATAGGCAGCTAAAAAAACTCTACAAGTAGCTAGGGAACCTCTACAGAACCTACCAGCTGCGGAAACTCTTATAGAAGCTACAGAAAGTCAATAAGTCAAATTTACCTTCAACCACCAACTTTGGAGAAAGATATTCATTAGATGAATGGATTTTTATAAATCCATTATTTCTATTATTCTTATATATCTCAAATCATGATGTTAAAATAAAGTTGGTAAATGGAGGTGGATATGACTGCATATTTGGCTTATCCACAAAGATTTGAAGAGAGTCTATCAAATATATGATGTACTTAAGAAGTCAAAGTTGTTAGGAGACACTTGGGATGAGACTTTACTATTTCATTATAGCCTCTCTCCCTAAATTCGAATTTGACTTCAAAGGTATTATAAATAGCACGTAGTTAACAAAAATCTTGGAACTAGTTTTGAATTAGTTTTTGAGATCCAAATTTTAGGAAATTGTTGAGGATATTTTGGATACTCATTTATTATTTGTTATGAATGCAATGAATGTGCTTAATGCAATAATTTTATTTACTACATTGGATCATAAACAATAACTTGTTTTTGGAAAGGATAGCTTTTAGATTTTATTTATGCAATTTACCTTCCTGTAAAGTGTGGTGTGACTGTAGATTTAGAATTTACTTTCATGCTCAGTGTGAACTTAGTCTTAGAATTTACTTTTTCCACAAAGTATCAATTTAGTTTTAGTATTTACTTTTCAGCATAGTGTGTGAATTACTTTCCTGTAACTTGTTAATTACTTTCGTGTAAATTGGTTTCAGTAGTTGTTTATTTGTCTAGTTCCTTGCCAAAACTATGTAACTCTTCATACCATTGTTTGTAAGTAAGGTTATTTAACTACAACTTCAAGTAGATAAACCAATGTAAGAGGAGATTGTGGTTTGCACATACAATGCACTATAACTCGCAAGTTCTCAACGAACCCTACGTTAACAATTAAATGAAAACTTCTTAGTTGTTTTTTAAGTAATTAGACTGCAATTAAAAATCCTGCCAAAACCATAACATGTTCTAATCCTCCCTATATCCTCGATATTCTAAATTTAAGCTGATATCTATAGTTCTAGCCAAATACGTGAACTATAGGATAAATGCATCTCTCTACGAATAATTGTTGTGCTCCCTCTATGGCCTTAAAGAAAGTTGAGACTATTTAACGTCAGAAATGACTTTGGAGACAAATATTGCCTCGAAGTAGGGTTGTTCCCCAACAATCCTGCACTGATTTCAGTGTTGTTCAGTTTCCCAAAAACAGTTTTTAGAAAAACTATCCATTTTCATCCTAATATCTTTCTTAAAAGCATAGATGCATCATCGTATGCAAACTATCAATAAATTTGGGTTATTTTTCAGGAAAAGTTGAAGCATTTCAATAACTAATAATTAAAATTTCAGTGTGTCCAACTACAAGAACTAAGGAAAAAGGATGTCTTATGGTACCAAATTAATTTTAGTTTTATGCTTATATGTCCAATGAACCAAATCTTTGAGAACTGATTGAGAAATTCCTTAAATATTATATTGACTCAAATAGCCAAAATTTTATATTGACTCTGTTGCTGCCTTTCACGCACCTGGGTCACGTGGCAGAAATATTCAAGCCACTCGGTGTGTCCTTGGGGGCAGGTCTCGAGTCAAGGCTGTCACCTTGTTCTTGACTCCTCCGTTTAGGCTCAACTCCTAACGAAGCCAAGGGGGGTAGACCCTATTAAGTTACTAAGGATAATTACTTAGTGTTTGTGATGTTAAACTGAATGAGTTACTTAGGAGTTTGCAATTTAACTATAGATGATCAAATATGGCAAGATACAAAAGATGAACACACGAAAGCACAATGCTGAGACACAATATATATATAAAGCAAGAAATTAACGAGTGCCTTAGAATGGAGTCAAAAAATAGAATCAATGTACTTGCATGTGCTTGGAGTGAATGTTTTGCGATTGCCTCTTGGTACGTTTTAAGTTAAATTTGAAGTGTGAGTTGATTAAAATTAGGCAAAGGGGGGACTCCAGATATACCCGAGAGTACTTGGAGTATGTCCAGAACTAAACCTTCACGGCTACCCGCAAGGAATATGTGGGCTGAAATGGAGTCTCTGGGGCTATTGTTCGTAATGCACCCATTAGGGTGTGACAGAGATCGGTGCCCCGAGGTCACTTTTCAGAAGTTCCCGCTTCCTTTGGGTATTTTTCCACCGTAAAAGTTTGATCTAGGTGTTGGATTTTCACCTGATGGTTTGTCAGTTGGGGAGAGTGAGTCCTAATTATACTAGTCACCCAAGTGCTTTTGATACAGCCTAACTGATTGGACAAACCGTAGCCAAGTGCAGAGCATACATACTAGAGTCTTATCAATTTTAGTAAGTTTTAAACTGGGTGTTCTTGTTTAAAAGAAAACCCTCCAAGAACCTCTTTCGATCCAAGTGGATCTCAATCGAGGAATCAAGGAGGGGTTAATTTTATAATTGCTGATAAATAAATGATGAAAAATAAAGCAGATCCACAAGTCTAGTTTTCTAATTAGTCCTACCATGAATCCATTTCCCCTTTCGGGTCAATCGAGAAATCGTGGGGTAAGTATTATGATTACTTTGAAAAACAAAAAATGGAATATGAAATTAATAATAAAATCAAGTATACTACCCTGCAAATTAGATCAATCCTAGTTTAAAAAATAAATAAGCAGAAAGCGACGAAAAGGACACCGACGCAAATCCCCCCAGGGGGGATGGGGAATGGGCTCGAAAGAGCCTATTCGAAAAACAATTTTATTAAAAATGGTTACAATATCAGAGAACTGATATATCAGAAACTTCTTGGTCCTTATACAGTTTGAAACCAAGATCTTACAACTATGCAAAAATTTTAAGATTTTAGTGAAAAGGGAGACCCCTGGGGGGATTTGAATGCTCCTGAGGCCACTTCGGACATCAGCTTACTTTCTTTTCTGTTAGACCTGATAAAATATATCAAGCATGTTATAATAACATATGCCCAAAAGCACTTTAAGAGTACCTTTGGATCAGCCTATCTTATCTAAAAAAAAATGAAGTTAAAACTAGCTAAACAGGTGAAAAAGGAACCAAGGAAAGCAAGCTTTCCTTGGGATCTTGGCTTGCTGTTTGTGCAGACAATGAAATATGCACTGATATTGTATAATATTAAATTTTATAACAGCAAAATGAAATCTAATGCATGCGATCTACAAGTTTTCTTTAAATTTTCATGCAAAAAGACGATTTCCCTAAAGCTAGATCTAGAATGCTTATGAAACTTTTTTAACTGCAAGATCTAGACTATAGGCTTTGATAAGATAGATCTATGTTGGAATTACTTTTAATATGATAGATCTAAGAAAAATCAAAACTATGAACAGAGTAACCGGGTAAAAATGTTGATTTTTTATAGAAATGAGAAGAAGAGGAGATAAGGTAGGATTGTTGCTTGAATAGAGCAAGCTGGAATGAGGCCCTTTTGTGGAGTGTTAAGGGACAGAGTATTGAGCTTATTGGATAGGAATGGATTCAATCTAGATCCACACCTTCATCCAATCAGGAACCTGCAACTAAATAACACAAGCCTGCACACACCTCGTGAGATCTGGATATAGATGCATAAAGCAGCAAAAATGAAAGATTATGCAGAAATAACCTTATTTAAGCATATAACTGAAATTTTTGAGCATACATCATATGGATAAATAAGATCAAGCAATCTAGCTTTCCTAGTTTACACCCTTACTAGATTTAGCCGAATCCTTGAAGCCAGAACACAGAAGCAGCACAGAATTTGGCAAGAAATTGCAGCTACCACATCAGCAGCATAACACTGAGAATCCACACATACACATGCACTACATAGTATAGCCTCCAAAGCTTATTTATTCACAAATGATGATCAAATACAGAGTTACAATGGCAATCCTTTCAGTCCAGCTGTAACTAGCTTGGAAGAGGGAGTTGTTCTTGGATATATACAAAAAACAGGACATCCATCCCAAGGGGGGCGCAAATCTCAAGGAGATAGACCAAATATGCTGATCAAGAGTCCATCAATGCCTGATATGTGTCTAACTGAGCCAAATCTGAGTCTCACTGAGTGCAATTGTCAATCGGAGAGCTGATCTGACTGACACCTCAACCTGTTGACTGAAGCATCCACCAAAACTCATCCAGATGAGCCAAAACGTGTTGAGGAGAGAGGGAGGGAAAAAATTCCCCATAAAGGATGCTGAAGATCAACTCTAGATCTGATTTTATCACCTCCTTCAGTCAAGGATTTGTCAGATCCAGTCAATCTGCTTCATATCTAACTGATTTCAATCAAATCGGCTGAGAATCCACTAATCTATGATTTTGGATTTTCTCCATTATTCATCAATTTATTAATTAAAATAATCAATAATTGATTTTTGGGGCTTTTTGACCCGAGTGATGGAAAATCACTCAAAACTTAGGAAACAGTGGGTCCATGGGTTTACATGGTGCTCTTAGCTTGAAAATGAGCATCTACATGACTGAAACCGATTATTTGGCCCACTTTTATTACAAAATCATTTTTTCCGATTAAACTATTAAAAAATAGCCTAAGTTTTGGAAAAATTAAATTTTAATAAAAAACACTGAAAAAACTAAAAAATTGAAAAATTGAAAAACACCTAGGGGGACTTAGACATGTTCATATGACTCAAAAATGATGTCTAGCATGTTTATACATTGACACATAGACTCTAATAACCTCAATAGGCCTAAATGCCAAGCCGACCACCCCAACTTTGGAGGTATGGAGTGAAAAACTCAGAAATTATTAGTCGTTTATTCAACAACCAATAATAACCAAGGGAAAAAACACCCTGGGCTGATCGGATTGACAAATAAAGTCTAAGAGACCGAGTCTTTTACAGACACTATCATGCTAGAACATTTATTACAATTCCCCCATGGGGTATGAACATGTGATATAGTACAACAAGCACTTTCCAGAAGTACTTCCAAAGGTCTTTTGAAGTCCGAACAAGTTAACCCTGTTCGGTTCACCAGGCTCACTTGATAAAAAACCACTAAGTACAACTTAGGTGGTAATAGACTCAGAGAGCCATGCTTGCTAGTAACAAAAACATAATTCTTTTTTCATAAACTTTGGAACCCTCCACAAAAAAATGTAAGTAATAAATGATCTAAAATAATACCAAATATTGCTTCAATCAACCATTTTTACATGATGGTTGTCATTCTATCAAACAACATGGCCTAATCAATCCCTTCAAATATATCCACCCTTTATTTTGCAGGCTAAATGATGTGCCATACCCATGGTATTATATTACCTATTTTCTTTTCATCTAAGACAGGTTTCCCACTCGCCGCATAATATTTACAAAAATAGTTATTAGAGTTGGTAGGGCGATTGGAGCTAAGATCAGAACTTGCAATATGAAAGGCAGGTTATATAAAAGTTTAACCATCGAATTACTTTCATGTTTTTTCATAGCGGAGAGATCTGTGGTTTGTTCTCCAGAGCTAAGCCTCTTCTTTTATGTCTTTTTGTTTTTACCTAGTAAAAACAAACATTGGAACTACCCTTTCTTAATATAAAGGATTGGTTCTTTCCTAGAACCAAATTCTCCACCTTTCTTGAAGATTATATTTTTTAATTTTTATTTTAAGAAATGTTTATCACTCAGCACTATTACATTTCAACTATTGGTTAAGAAAGCACAACCTAGGGGTATCTAAGTCATCAAAATCACCCAAAGATCGCATCTGATCTAAGCCATACCAACCCTTAACATAGCTCTGGGATTGTTTATTATAGAAAACATATACACTTTCAATGAGCTTTAAACCATGACACTTGATAATTCCATATAAATGCACATAGTATCTCTAAACATTTATCTCTGCAATATGTGGCTCTAAACCATAGCTCCAGGATCATTTATTGTAGGGAACATTACCCAATTATTATTATTTTTAATGTGCGGCCTCTAACATTCTCAGAAGATTGAACCATCACAACTAGATTTCCTCCATAGATAGATTGCAACCTTTATCTCTACAATGTGATTCTAAAGCATGGCTCGGGGATCGTTTATTGAAGAGAACATGCCCAAATTGTTTTCTTAAGTTTGCAGCTGCAATTTAAGATCATGTTGTTGACTTGTTACTATCGCCCACAATCCAACTAACTAATAGCCTCATGTGATCCTATATTCATAGCCTTAGCCTTAAATAATAGTTTTGATTCCAGGTGCTAGTAGCCTCAGGAAACCTTAGATCACAGTTAGCGGATCCTTTAGAATCAGTAATTCAATCCTTCATAATTGGGTGTTATATTCAATGATATACCATGAATCAGGTCTAAGATCAAGGCTCTTTGCAATACAAAACAATGACCTCTTTTGGGTGTTGTGTGTGCTTAACAAATATTTTTGTTAGGGATTTTTTAAGCCTTTTACGAGATTTTGGAAACGATTTTCTTAGATATCTGTGAAAGTACACAACTAATTTTAGTGACAAAGATGCTTGGACTTGTAGTTTAAAATAATTGAGAACTGAGCAACTCTTTTTCATTTCTATCATTTTTTCGTTTTCTTACATTGTGGTGACCAATAGAATATTCTTTCTCCTCCATACTTTGTCCCTACAACATATCCTACGTTCTGCATCTCAATAGTCAAAATCTTTAGCTTTTCATAGATCTGCTCTATTTGTGGATTAGTGTCCTATTTATATTTTATATCTCACTGTGTCTAGGGTTCTTTTGACCCTTCTTTCTTTCATCAATTTTCTTGCCATGGTCACGCAGTGACCATTCTGATTGCAAGCTGCCATAGAAAAAACATGAATTTGTTTGATATGTATTATGTGTTGTAAATGTATAAACAGTACAGGAGTCCATTTCATACCAAAACGTATTCATGCCACATGAGTATGATAAGGATGGATTATTTTATAGTAAACCCAAATGGAAAATTCTAAATGTTGGTAGAACTCCATCCAAGCGTCTGCCGAATGAGTAGTTTACAAGCAATGTACTCAATTTTGTGATGGCTTCATATATGCCACCTATAGCTTTAGTTATCCATAGTATGGTTGCTTAATTGAGGAAATCACAGTTACATATCCATCATTATTATTGCCGCTATGCTCACAAACCATCTCACTTGGGAAACTGCTCTATGTGGCCAACCTTAAAGTTGGAGAGGAAACCCCAAAACAATTAGAGTATCTAAAAGTACATAATATTAGCACAACTATAAGTAAAGTGATTGATACAACCAACCACTTAGTTTTGTGGAGATTGTTGGTTGTTAAAGAAATGCTAAACATGAAATTAAAACATTAAACTAATTAATATAAACACATAACAAATACTATTTAAATAATCGTTTAACTAAAGCTTATTTAAATCTTAATTAAGATGCATTTAAACATTCACACAACCACAAGTAAAGTGGCTGGTAAACTCAACTAGCCACCAATTTTGTGAAAATGGCAAAATCAAGTGCATTTTTAACAAATGTATAATGAATCTTCCACACTTTCCAATTTCCACCAAAGGATGACTCTTTTTAACTTTTTAAACCATTATTTTGTTGAATAAGCAATGTTTAAAGATACCTTAACCTCTTCGTTATATCACAATCAGTGCCCCGTCATCTTAAATCTTAAATATTTATGACATTTTTTTCTCTGTTGTCAAACAAACCTACAATCATTCACCAGGTCATACTTGCTAGGATTATTAATTAATCCTCCCTTTAAGCACCATAGTCTAATTGTATTTTCCCAACTTAGGAGATTATTGCCATTTCACTAGTGCCATGAGGGACTCACCTAGAGGCCACCTACCACTTAATGCACCAGTATGCATTAGTTTAAGAGCTCCAGAGACCAACCCCTATAATTTAGGAACCCACTCTGAGTGCCACCAGTTGTCACCAACAGTTGACCCTAATCAGTGTTTAGTTACATTCAATTATGCTTTGATTCCCATTAGTTAGTTCGCTTTAAGTCATCCTAGCTAGAGTTTACATGATTTAAGGGAGGTTGTGTACATTTCCTCACCTACCTAGATTAGTTAACTGATTGTGAACTGATTTAGTTATCCGGAGTTGTATTAGTGAGTTCTAGTGGTGATTTTCCCACACAGAGTTAGCACTAGAGTCAGTCCAGGTTGGTGGATTCGAATCCCACCTAAGACATTCGAATTCTGCTATTTGTAACACCAATGTATTACAGATTATTTATTGATTAATGGATGTAATGTTCTTTTTCCAATTTTGGTCTCATGTGTGTTTAATTTTAGAATGAATAATTAATCAGATTTTATTGAATTTCTTCTCTCTTATGCAACCTTCTTTCACATTTGATTTCATTTAGGTCGGATGATCCTAAGCTTTAGAAAATTAAACATGGTATCAGAGCACGTGTTCAGGACCAGCTTCAAACCTTAGAAACTTCCATTGATGCGCCATAAGCAATTGGGTTCCACATAATTTATGATATTCTTGCCTTTCTCCCTCTAGGTTATGTCCAAAGAATTCTGGTAAGGTGTGATGCACCCAGAGAAAGTGCACATGTTGAAGTGGAGAGTGTTTGAATTGGTTTGATTTTGAATTGAAGTGTTTTTGGCAGGTAAATTGAATATTTTTTGAAGAATTAGTTGTTTCTTGAAGTTGTAAGATGGAGAATTCAGCAGCTTTTACACCCATAATCCTCACACTCTTCAACTATCTTGATTGGAGGGATGATATGCAGATTGTCTTGTGCAACAAGGGTCTGTATAAGGTTACCATGGGTAGAGAGGTCAAACCCTGGCAACATCTTGAATAATCGAAGTATCTGAACAAGCTTGATGAAGCATTTGGATTCATGTGCATCCACATCTCCAAAGACTAACTCTTTCATCTTGATGGATTGAGAACACCAAAACAAGTATAGGAGAAGCTTGAATCCTTGTTTGGAAAGAAGGATGAGCTGAGGGGCCATACTTTGGAGAATGAGTTGATTCCACTACAGCCTAGCAACTTCGAAACTATACAACAATTTTTCTCAAAATTCAAATCATTGGTCATGCAATGCAAGCAGTGCAGGATTGACAAGAAGTATGAGCAATTGGTGCTCTCTATTATGAGCAAACTTGGCCCAAAATTCTCAGTATTTGTATCTACCTTTCACTCTGCCTTTCACTGTGGAAGACTAACAATTCCTAATTAGCAAATGCCATCCCTTGATTCCTTCACACAATCTCTACTACAGAAAAAAAGAAACTGATACAGATGGGAGCTCTCAGAGGAGCTATTACTAACAACATGAGCTAACACACACGTAATGAATTTACGGGAGGGATGTACAAATGAAGGATTAGATGTGGCTTATCAAATGTTCCAAATAACTTTGGGATGCGCTGATCATTCATCTTACATAAATTGGCTGATTCTCTGCATGTTCCGATCTTGAAATGATCCTCTCTCAATTTTCTTGAATTTCTTCCATTTTTTTTAGAGATGCCCATTGCGAGTCAACGCTTTGTGAGTGGGAAGGAAGGGCGCGAGCTCTTGCAAAACTACAAGGAGCTCCCCACTTGCGAACCGTAGAAGAAGTTTGACCTTGCGAACCCATTTTATAACTCCAGAGGTATATTTTATATATTTATGTAAGTCGTTTTGAAATTTTCGACAGACTCCACTTCTTAAAATATATATATATGCAATAATTTGTTTAATTAAAAGCCGAGATTTAACGAATTGCATTTATTTAACGAAAAGCTTCGGTTTTGGAGAACATATATTTAGGCTTAAGTTTTTGGCTACGGATATTAGACACCACGCTAAGATTATAGAAAACATAATTTTAAGTCAATATCACTGCTTCAATATTTAAAGCTTATAGTTCTAAGTCAATGCTCATTTCTTTAAACTTATAATGGAAACTCATTATTTTAATAAGTTTATTTTAGTATTTAAATATTTTTATTTATTAATAAAATAATTATAAAAAAATTATGTTTTTTATTTAATTGGTAAAGTCTTGATAATGATATTTTGCAATCATATATGCATTTTTTTATCCAAATATTTTTTGGACGAAAAATAACAATTCCTTAATATTCAAAGTAAATCAAAAATAACAAATTACATAGCATGATAAATACCAATCATAACTGAGTCAAAAATTCAAAAATGGAGTAAAAGACCATATGATAACTTTGTAGAACTTTGTAGGCATAGAGCAATCGTACCTATACTGGGATTGGCTTATCACAAAGTTTGAAAAAAAAATATGCCATTGGACCAACAAGTTGCTATCTTTGGGTGGTAGATTAACTCTGGTACAGTCTGTCCTCTCTAGTATTCCGGTATACTGGATGGGGTTAGCACCTATACCTTCCTCCATCTTGCAGAAGTTGAGAAGTATAACTTTCGCTTTCCTATGGGGTTCCTCTGCCTCCTCTCGCCGTTATCATCTAGCATGCTGGTCTGACCTTTCCTGGCCAACTACCTTAGATGGATGGGGGATCAAGAATTTTACATGGTTTAGTCTCTCACTTCGCCTAAAAACTTTCTGGGGTGTACTTTTTAATGACAGTCTCTGGCACTGTGTACTTATAGCAAAGTATATAAAGACATCTTCAGTGGTTGACTGGCTTAGAAATAAAAGTTTCTGTTCCCGTGGTGTATCAGCTTTCTGGAGGGGTTTCATTCAGGTTATTCCTTGGATTGGCAGATATATTGCCTGGCAAGTTGGAAATGGAAAAGATATTCTGATCGGTGTGGATCCTCTGATTGGAAATACACACTCTTTCCTTCTCCCTGAAGGGTTACGATCTTACCTGGATGATCTGGATATTACCACACTTGCACAGGCCCATAACTCCTTGCCAGATGCACACTATTACTGGTACTCTGCAGATGATTTACTCCTTGATGGGGAGTGGAAAAGAGCGTGGAATCTGTACACGAAGGTATTGGATATAAATGGCATTCGTCTCACAAATACTCCAGACACATTATTGTGGGATTATAACAAAAAAAATGGGATGTTATCGGCCAGCTGTGCATATGAATGTATATTAAATTCTTTAAAACCAGCGATGGAGAATCGCACATCGGCTTCACTATGGAATTTCTCCCTGCCACGTAAGATTGGATGCTTTATCTGGCTTTTACAGAAGAACAGAATCCTTACATGGGACAATCTCCAAAAAAGGGGGAAGATCGGCCCAGGCATCTGTATACTCTGTCACAAAAATGAAGAGACTGTACTACATCTTTTCTCTGGCTGTCAGATATGGAACAGTATCAGAGATCTCCTAAATGATCACTTGCAGATTATTTTTCCCCCTATCGTAAATTCCATAGCAGAATTCTTGGAATCCTGGGTTATAAAACACACAAGTGGATCTGTTCTTAGATACATTCCCCATCACTTATTTTGGGTAATCTGGAAAACTCGCAACAAAGCTATCTTTGAGGGTATTGGCGTGACTGTCTTGAATATTTTCCATCAGTTTCTGTATGCTGTTCAACTTCCCCTCACTCGACCTGTCACACTGGTCAGCAGAAGAAAGAAGATAAGACAGATTGGTCCGGGTCCTTGCATGATATATCCATGTGGCTTCTTCGATGGTGCATCTACTTCCACTGATGCAGGTGATCTACTTCCACTGATGCAGGTGCTGGTTATACTATATTCCTCAATGAGAAACATCATTTTGATTTTGCTCTGGGGGTTGGATGTGGAACAAATACGAAGGCGGAACTTATGAGTCTTTGGGCCCTTCTGAAATCTTCCCAAATGATGAGCATCCCACTGGTTCATATCTATGGTGACTCCCAAATCATCATTAACTGGGCCAAAGGTATCTCTGTTCTCACTCCACCAAATCTCACACATTGGTGCCGGGAAACTCAGAAGCTCATTACTAGCTTCCTGGATCTTGCTTTCAGCCACATTTATCGAGAGCATAACGGGATGGCAGACAGTCTATCAAAAACAACACTCTCCTATGAACCAGGTGTTGGCGGGTATTCTGAATTTTTAAATGACCAGTTGGTCAATAGTGACTCTTTTCGTTTCTTTTGAGGATCTTTGCCTCTTATGATTGCATTGATGTTTTACTACGTGAGATGCACTTTTTGATAGCAGCACTGATCCCTTATGCTCCTCGGTAGATGATGACTGACTGATCTAGATCTGTTATATGAAGAGATTATTATTCTGATGGGAATCCTCTCTATTTGATGCCACTCCCCCTAGCAGCAAATGATGAACTTTTCTCTTTTGGAACAGTATATGACCACAGAAGATTCAATGCAATGTAAACCCTTCAGGGCGGGTATATTTCAATGCCCTTTGATTCTTTAATAAGAATATCAAGGTCACGCTTTTTTCTCCCTGAAAAAGTATAAGTAATAAGTTTATTTTTTTATTTTTTTTAATTATACCATATCGCATGTAAGGGATATATTTCTACAGGAATGTAAATTTTCACTTTTGTCAATTGACTGATTTTGAGTGTGAGAAGACACGAGTTTTTGGCCAAACATGTTAGAATAATTAACTCCTATTTGTATTTGTATTGTGTTGAGTGGAAGATTCTATTTTATTAGTGAAGAGCTTGTAAGATTTAGTTGGTTGTGTATAGTTAGATTTTTTTTAACTAGTGCTTATAGTGTTTAAGAATGTGTCAAATATTTATGTATAAATATGTGTTCTTAATTTAATAAAAAATAGGAGAACAATTTTGTGTATATGAAAATATAATTATGTTTCTATTTTCTATATAATTGAAATTAATTTAAAGTTTTATTAAATTAAAATAGTAATTTAATAATAAATATATATGATTAAACATTATATCTAGGAAATTATCATAAGGAGCTCTAAAAGATGAGGCATAAGAAGTTCGTGTTGAAATGCAGAAACTCGAAAACTTATTTATATCCGTCTATATTCATTTATACCTAAATGTGTGTCGACCGGTAAAATGGTAAAATGGATAATGTTATCTTTTATGCATGTGCAAAGGGGTTTCCAATTGGCGTTCAGTTTTAATCCCTCATCTCGATTTAGATTGTTAGGATGTAATTCAATCTTGAGGGCTTCCATCACTTTCCTTCTCCCGTAATGATCAACTCTTGTAATAATATTGGCATTCTCCATGCAGATGTGGTGGCTGGTTTTAGAGGAGTGCTCTGCTAGAGCAGACTTTTGAGTTCTATTCAGCCTGAGATCCGCACTGTGTTCTTTAAACCTAACTTTCATTGATTTCCTAGTTTCTCCAATATAAACCTTGCCACAAGAACAAGGTATTGAATATACTCCTTTATGCATTATCGGGTCAATTGGATCTTTGGTGGAATCAACTATTCTCTTGATGGTATTTTTTGGGGGGAAGCCACCTTGATGTCTCCTTTCCTTAATATTCTTGATAGTTTTTTGAAATTCCTTTAATGTAAGGAAGTGATATAAGTTTTTCCTCTCAGGTATTCTTCCTTTGTTTGACGTTTGACAATCGTGCCCTTCTTACCATCTTGTCGAATTGGGACTCTTTGTATCCATTCAATATGAAGGTCTCTGCTAAATGCTTTATTTCTTGCTCGACATGTTCATTATCTGATATTCTTAATGCATGAGTTATCAGGGTGTTGATCACTCCTAGTTTTTGAGAGGGGAAGTGATGTGATTTGGCATGCAAATACCTGTCAGTGTGTGTAGGATTCCTATAAACTTGGTGTGCCAGAGAGCCATCTCCATTTCTTGTGATAAGTATATAAAGGAATGATATGTTGTTGTTTTCCTCCACCTCCATCGTGAATTTTATGCTCACATGTTCGTTATTTAGATGATAAAAAAAGTCATCTAAATTTCCTCTTCCAAAGTTAACCAAAGTTAACCAATTTTCATATTGATATAAAAATTTGTAAATTTGTAAATTTCTAGTTACATAACTTATACGAATAACAAGTCGCATATACATTTATTCGTAGTTGGGATTTACCATAGGCTTCTCAAAGGAGCTAATTACCGGGCATTGCAGCTTGTCATCCTTCTTCAAGTTATAGACCAAAATACGTGAGGTATAAATTCTTTATCAAGTTATTAATAGCATTTGGTTTTAATTGCTTCCTTAGAATCATAACAAAATAGAATGGATAACAACAAGTTCCTTCCATTAGTATTTTTTTATGTTAGCTAAAGATCAAAATCTTAAATGAGAAGCAATCATGATTTTTATTTGAAAAGTAGAGGTACCTCGAAATGCTCAGAGTGTGATGTAGGCTCCATCTTTACACTAGAAACTAGGTTATGCTCTTTCTTTTCACTAGACCATTAGCTTATAATTGGGACCTCTTGACTTCCATCAAGGGAACACATAAGGCTCTATTTACATACACTTGGAATAAATGGATATGCAAGGTATTAACCATAGTTTGAAAGGATGTACACAATACAAATGGCCACTTCTTATATGTAGTTTATTTCTTGATCAGAGGGAGTTCATCTACAGGAATTACTTCCCTTAAATGTTACTTTGCATAATCCATTTTTCATGATAGACTTGGGTTTATTGAAACAATTTCTTGCACTCGAGACAACACATTCTATTTCGAGTATCAAAGTATCACAATCCAAGTATGCATTTGATTTGCTTAACAAGTTTCTTATGTCAGTGTGCAAGCCAACAACATTCCCTATAATGTCCCTTCCTGGAAGGACATTGAAAGTGTTCACCTGGTCAAGAACCTAGGGGTTCAAAAGTTGCATTAATTGATTATGCCTGAGAATTTTGATTATTTAAAACTATGGAGGCATGCGATTTCTAAATTTATGTTATTAGTAATTAGTTAATTATTATGAAAAACAATTAATGGTGGAAATGGCTTGTTAAGGTAGGAGGGCACATTAGGAAAATTGCCTAGGATGGAAAATGGCAACACTCAAGCAAATCAAGGAAATTCTAAAAAAGAACTCAAGCCAAAAAGATAGAAACCTCCAGAAAAGAAAAGTGTCATAAAAAAGATAACAACTGTCAAAAGTAGGAAAAACAAGGCAGTTCTCAAAACAGGAAAGTGCAAAAAAAGAAATCAATCACAAAGAAGGAAACTTTTGGGTCAAGGAGGCCATAGTTTCCCTTTTAAATTGAAGGGAACATACAAGTAAACATTACCTAAGACTCTTACTTGTTGTTTTCCTCAAGGAGGGATAATTCGTGATTATGGTTAGGGTTTGCAAGTGGCAACTTGCTCAACAGGTGAAGGACTTGCTCAACAGGTCACTCAAGGTTTATTTAAGGGTGCTTTCAACTCCATTTCTTAGTTTTTTTGTTTTTTTTTATTTTGAAGTTATGTGAAGCTTGTATTCAATAGTGAGTGATGAGCCTCAGTTCTCTTGGGTGATGCACCCCAAGTCCCATGTTCCTAGCTCCCTCTCTTCTCCCCACCTTCATTGTAGGTCACACAGAAGCTAAGGAGAAACCACCTAGAGTTTGATTCATGATATAATAGCATATTTAATCCATTAATGGAGTGCTTTTGCAGGTTTTAAATTCATTCCCATTTCAGTGAATCACCAGTACATAGATTAGGATACTCTCCCATTCAAATTTTAGAGTTCTTTCCAAGCTTCCCTTCTTTTTCTGAGAGATTGTTGATCTGATGTTATGAGGAGAGGGTGATGGCTCTTTTCCATTAATGGAGGTAATTATCAGTCCCTGATATCAGTTTCAAAATAGTACCAGATTTTTTGTAGAGTTCAAATAGTTTTCCACTCCAGTTCTTCCTTAAATTCTGGTTGTTTGTCCTTGTAATGAAGTTGTTAGCACTCAGAATGTACCCAGGTTGTAGAAGGTAAATCCCAAGGTAACAACAAAAACCACTTTAGAAAGAAACTGGCTTTTCTTTCCAGAGAGGGATCTCTCAAATACAGATTTTACAAGGCCAGATATAAATCAACACTCAAAGATCATATAGATGGTTGAAACAATACACATAACCATTGGGCAATGGAGTCACATATACATAAAGATATTACAAATACATATGCATGAGATTTTATCAAAGGAAAGATAACCATTCAATCACAGTCGTTCATTTAGTTCATGTGGGACAGAAGAAATAATGAACAGTCCATCAATACAGAGCATCAAGAGATGAGTTCTATATCAAATTTAGTAGAAACATTCATAGAATATCTGAGACAATGATCATAGCATAAATAATATGAATTCCAACCATTCAACAATATGTTCCAGATATGAAGAAAACAAAATGGAGTGAAACACTGGAAAAACAATCACAAAGGAAAGGAAAAATAGACTGCAATGTAAACAACACAAGAATCTCTGATAACCGCATGCATTCGGCTTTGTTATTCAAAAAATATATGTCTTCAGGAAAATATTCATCAACAAGATGGGTTCCAACCTCCATCACATAAAATAAATGCAATTATATAGATAAAATGATTCTCTTCTTCCAAGAAGATTTGTAACTGAATAACCTGCTTAATCAAAGTCTTGTAACTATATTCCTAACTCCTAGGAATAAACTCCTTGCTTCGATCCTAACAGATTATTAAATTAAAGTCAACTCAGTGACAAGGCCCGTCCAAGCAGCTCCTCAGCGCGCAACACCTGTTTTCATGAATGAAGGATGTACTTTGTCATTCCAAATATTTCTATGGCTCTCCACTGCTCCGCACTTGGAATATCATATTCAACCATCTCTCGAATAGACACCTCCATCTCCATGTAGGCTTCATAAGATACTTTAGGAAACCCTCCCCTGATGATCAGGAACTTCTGCAATATCTCAAAATCTTCGGTCAGCTTATCCACGATGACTTTCCTAGTAAGCCCTTTTTCCAGATCGTCAAATTTAGAATGATCCATACGGCTTCGTACCAGCAAGCTGTGATAATGCTCTTGAGAAAAAATTCGTCCCTCCTCATCCCAAAAGGAAGGAAGGCCATCTTCAAATAATTCTTTAAAAGCTTGCTTGAAGTCATTAACCTGTGAGATCATTTCATCAGCTTTGTCTTGTACTGTTTTCATTAGTTGGTGTTTATGAATAAACCTTTTGGCCCACAGTCCCATTTCTACTCTGTCCTTTACTCCTATATCATGCAATTTTTTGGTAAGTAAATGAATTTAAGAAATTTAGCGTATTTTGAGTTGTGCCAAGGGGTTTCCTCTCCATAGTTTCATTTACTAACTTTAGTCTTTGATTGGCCAGATTGATCAATATGCTTTGATCATCAATGAAGTTCAAATACTGCCTGAACTTAGTAATTTCTATGGGTAATGTATCCCAAATTATGTGCTTTGCTCCCTGGAGAGGCCCCTTTCCTATGTTCCTTTCTTTCAATTCATTAAATTTCTTTTGTAGCTGACTTTTATCTTGCAATATTCTATTCTTATTTTCAGTCACTTTGGCTAGCTCAGATTTGACTTTTTCATTTTCCACCTTTAATTCTCTTATTTCTTCATCTTTCAGGCTGACTTGGAACATGGGCACTAGTAGGTCATCTGCAGAGAAATCATTTAATGTTTTTTCGATGTTCACAATAGACAAGTCTTCGTCAGTGGGAGTTTGGCTCATTAATTCCTCCATGATCTCCTTTTCTTCATTTTGATCCTTTTTCAGCTGCAAGATTTGTGCTATTAACTCGTTCCGTTCTGCTTGCCACTTATCCTTTTCTTCTTGTAATTTTATAGACTTTCCTTTATACTCCATCATATCCTGATAACTCGTGTCTTTTTCCTCTTGTAATGCTAATAATTCGGATGATTGAACATGTTTTGTACTTGGGATCTTCAGCCTTTTCTTCAATACGTGGAGGGCGCGTTGTATTTTTCTTCCAGGAGTCTTTTGATTGCCTGGGAGTTACCTTTTTAATTTCTTGAACTTATGATGTCTGCTTGTAGCTTTTTTATTTGAATGGAATTAGCCTTATTTTCAACTTTTTCATGTTTTAACTGAACTTCCAATTTGTCTACCAAAACTTGTAATTTATTAACTCTCATCATAGCATGCAATAAATCAGAATAAATAATGTCTCTTGTTTGTTTATGTAGCTGTATTTTATCTGGTACACTAATCTTGTCTAATCTCACTTCCATTTCTGACATCTTCTTATCACTTACCATGGCCAATTTAAAAGTATTTCTTTCTACGTCCTTGGTAGAAATCAAGGAAGTTTTCGGATTATTTAAACTCCTCACTCGTGGGAGTAGATTCCTTGTCTCTTCTAGGGATTGCTTTTGCTTCTCCACATATCTAGTCATGAGCTCTTCTTTAGACTTGAAAATTGGGCCCGATTCTGAATTATCTACACCTTTAAAAGAGAACTGACTCACTTGTACAGATTTTGTAGGCACCAAAACAACTCTTTTTAAATCATCTGAAATGACTTCACTTAAAGCTTTGTCATCTTAAAACAACTTGGCCTTTTTTATGTGAAACATCCTCATCTATCTGCATACTTTCAACTCTAGAAAGACTTCTTTTAACCAAAACATTAGAAACATCTATCACTTGAGAGACTGCAACCGGTGCACTGCTTGTATTTTCATCAGATCCTGGAATTTCCATAAAATGAAGCAAATTGGCGGCTTCATTCAGACCTTCAACAACTTGGTGGTCAAATGGCTTGTTTTTGTTAGCTTGTTTTCTCAAGGAAATTATATGGTAGGGGCCATAATTCAGCCAGTTTGCTCCCTTTGAAAATCCATTCTTTCTAACAATTTCTCTATGAACACCAGAGCACCTTTATTTTTAAAAATAAAAGAGCCAACTTTAAGAGGGAACTTGATATTGGAAGATTTCTTAAAAGCTCCAAAGTGTTCTTCTTCAGCATGCACTCTCTGTCTCATATACTCCAATGAAAAAAATCTGGGAGTAAGAAAAGCAGGTAGCCTATAAGGCTCTCCAGTAAAACCATATATTCTCAAAATGGTGAAATCCTTGTACAGAAACCAATCCCCGACCCTATCCTCAGGTGAGGTCTGCATCAAGCTTTTCATTTCTTCTAATACCTGGGGTAACACTTCGTCAAACAGCATCTTGTATAGTTCTGACATGATAGAATTTGCAAATTCAAACATGTTGATTTGCTTGGGCAAATCTAAAGAAAATATGGTACTTAAAAACTGCAATTCGGTGACATTCGAACATAGCAACATGTTCAACAAATAAGTTTGAAACTTGAAAAACCTGACTTTCGGAAACTCACTCAACTGGAGATGTATAGCTTCTACCAAATACTCATCTAAACTGAAGACATGAACTGTCTGAGACTCAGAACTCATCGAACTCATTTTTAATAGGAAGCCCAAAATGACTTCATTGACATTACAATCATCATCTAAACCCAAGACTTGACAGACCAAGGACACGACTAATTGAACCTCATCTCTGAAAATGTGAACATGGTATGGCAGGAAAAGACCCTCTAGTGACTGACCCTCATTCAAGATGCTGGACAAGAATTTGCAGCGGACCTCAGTTTCACAATGTTTGTACACTTCAGCTAAAATGGACTCGTTTATAGGCTCACGACTATCGAGATAATTGGTGGGTAGGTTCAGGTTTTCACAGATGGCCTTGGCATCAATTTTACATAGTATCCTAGACATAGAATGACTTACAATAAATCTTTGAGAAGAAGAATAGTTAACTGCACACCACTCGACAAACTCGGGAAAATGTAGGGTCTGCTCAACAGCGAAATGGTATAAAAACGATTTACAAGCATTTAGAATATCATTACCCTGTGAATTGTATTGCCATAATCTCTCTTTGCTGATTGATACACTTCCCATAGACAAGAAAGGATCACATACCCCTCTATCCCTGTCAACCAGGTATTCTTCTCTCTCATCAAGAATATGGTTAAACCCTTGCAAATATTTCCCTTTATCCATAATACAGACAACAATGGTAATTTGGCGGATGAATTTCGAGTATTCGGGACTTACCAGTTATAGTGGCCGCATATATCCAAGGTTGACTGTCGAAGGGCGGTGAGCAAGCAGTCCTTTTCATTCGTCCGAGATGAATAAAAAAATAGTTCTTCAACAAGTCAACTTTACTTATATAGGATCCCACTCCGGAGGCCCCCCTTCAGCGGTTTCCACCAAACTGCTTTTGCCCGCGGAATGCACCACAATATGACGCGTGTACCGTGGTTTCCACTCCGCTACCACTTTCTGTTTCCAACCACCACGCAACTTCCCGCTCCAGATCCGCCAACGACCATCGATGTAATTTCCCTTTATTTCCTAGTTGTTGGATGAGGCTATACGTACCCTATTCTGCCGAGCTTCTTCGTTTTATCAAACGTGCAAGTCTACGAGGCAGGGTTCACAATGACCGTAGATTTCATCGAACTGGATCTGTGACCGTTGATCTTCATATCTCATCGAACACCCCGTATGTCCTTATCCTTCTTGCATCTTCATAAAGCGAACACATTATAAGCTTTTGATCTCTATTTCCTCGCTTTGCACCATTGGATCCCGTGATAATTCATTGCTTACTCGCCCTTTGTTATACTTTTATACCATGATATTTAACCAAAGTTTTCAAACAACCATTATTTCTTCTTTACCATGGTCCTTCGACCTTATGCTAGGCAGAAGTGTTAACAACTGGTTCCATCTGGGGATGATATCCTCCCTGTGAGGTATCAAAGAACTCGTAGACCAGGTGCCTGTCTTTAATCTTTCATAATAGTTTCCTGAAAACTAGTCTTTTGTTTTTTGCAAATATATCATTTTTATTTATTTTTTAGAAAGGAATGGCACGCCTCCTGAATCTTAGGGCCTTCACCACGGGCTTCAAATGCATTCGGCCTAGCATCCATTTTGGCTTGTAAAGAAAAATAAATATTTACAGGCTATAATACAAGTTTTACCCTCCTCCTTAGGACAAGTAATGCTTCAGATATCTTCCATTAACAGGGTTACTATCCAGAGGAACCCCGTTCAGGTATTCTAGCAGAAATGTGTTTTGTCCTCTGTATCCAGCAACAACATAAGGACCTACCCACATATGATCAAATTTCCCACGTTTGTCTTCTTTAGGAGCATCCCACTTCAAGAACAAATCGTCGATCTGAAACTATTCTTCTTTAATTCTTCTATCAAAAATATTCTTCATTTTTTCTTGATGTAACTGCACCTTGTCATAAGCCTTATTCCTTCACTCTTCCAACTCAATGATATGATTTATCCTTCTTTGCATGTGATTCGGTTCTTCTTGCTGGTCTTGGAAATATCTCATAACTGGAACACCTAACGACGCTGGAAAAACAACTTCAGTTCCATACACAAGTTGGAATGGAGACATGCCAATTTCCCTTTTGCTACTAATCCTGTCAGCCCATAGAGCATATTTAAGCTTGGTGTGCCATGAATTTTTATTATCCTCCAACAGCTTCTTGATGATTCTTACTAGGCTTTTATTTGAAGATTCAACTAACCCATTTCCCTGCGGATAATAGGAAGTTGAATGATTGAGACTTATATGATATTTGTGACAGAAATCAATCATTTTCTTGGATTTAAAAGCAACTGCATTGTCTGTTACTATTCTTTTGGGGCATCCAAATCGAGCTAATATGTTTTCTTCAAGAAAATCCATGATTACAGTTTCCGTGGCTCTTCTGGTGGGAATTGCTTCAATCCATTTAGTAAAATAATCCGTAGCCGTCAAAATCCATTTGTGCTGTCCCGACGAATTGGGGTTTATTTCACCAATAAAATCCAAACCCCACTGTTGGAAAGGAGCTTCTATCGTTATTGGATTTAAAGGAAGAGGAAGTACCTTTCTCTTACCATCAAAAATCTGGAATTGATGACACCTACTGGTTTCTTTATACTCGTCTGAAAATAATGTAGGTCAATAATAACCTGCTCTTAGAATTTTATTTGCAGTTACCTTCCAAGAATGATGTCCTCCACAATCTCCCTTATGAAATTATTTGATTGTTTGTTGAGCTTCATTTTCTAAAAGACAATTTAGTAACACCCCTCTGGGGTCTTTCCAATAAAGATATTGATTTATAATACAAAACTTGGCAGCTTTCAATTTTATGGATCTTTCCCTTGACTTACTCAATCCTTTTGGTTCTTGTAAATTTCGAAGGACGTAAACAATATCAAAATACCATGGGGACGCCACAAAATCAGCCATTACTTCCACTTCTGTATCTAACTGATTAAATTGGTGAGATAGGAAATTAATTTGTAAAGCATCACAATTTGAATTTTCCATCATCTTTGCTAATCCTTGTCCCTTAACCAACTTAGTAGGATTTATTTCTATATCGTACTCCAGCAATGTAGCTATCCATTTCGCCCTTTTGCCTTCTGGATCTGGTTGTGTCAAAATCCCTTTTACTGCAGTAGTTGGAACATGTGCAACTATATGTGAATGCAGAATATACACTCTGAAATCTTTCAATGCTTTGACTAAATCATATGCTTGTTTCTCCATGATGTCATATTTTAATTCTCCATACCTCAACATTTTACTAAAAAATGCTATAGGTTGTTCCAAATTCTCATCATTCTTCTGCAATAAAACTGCTGCTATAGTATATTCTAAAGCATATGAAAATACTGAGAAATATTTGGTAAAATCTGGACTCACCAACACAGGAGCATCTAATATTGCTTTTTTGATTTCCCAAAAAGACTTTCTAGCTTCCTCATTCCATTTTATCTCATGACCTTTCTTCAACATATTTGTGATATTCATTAAGATTTCAGCAAAGCTTGGCACAAACCTTCTTAAAAAATTTACCTGCCCCAAAAATGATTGTATCTCTTTTTAACTCCTTGGTTCACTTACTTTCAAAATTGCACTCACTCTCTCAGGATCAATTTTTATTCCATCTTTGGATATTATATGGCCCAGCAACTTTCCTTCTTCCAACGCGAAATTGGACTTCTTTGGATTTAATGATATACCAAATTTCCTACACTTCATGAAAACTTTCTCTAAATGAAGCAGATGTTCTCTGTCATATTTTGAATAGACTGTGATGTCATCCATGTAGATTACCACAAAATTCCCAATTTCTCCTGCAAAAGCAATGTCCATAGCTTGCTGGAAAGTAGCCCCGGCATTCATTAGGCCAAAAGGCATCTTTGCATATATAAAAGTGCCCCAAGGTGTAGTAAATGCAGTTTTTTCTTGATCTTCAGGTAGCACTTTGATCTGATTATAGCCAGAAAAACCATCCAACATTGAAATCCTCTCAGCTCCCACTACTTTTTGCAATATATGGCCCATATTTGGCAAAAGATAATTGTCCTTCATGGAAACTTTATTTAAATTCTGGAAATCTATACATAGCCTTATTTCTCCATTCTTCTTTCTAACAGGAACTAGATTTGCAACCCACTTTGAAAATCTTAGAGTTACAATGATCTTGGCATCAAATAACTTTTTAACTTCCTTCTCAATAATGGGAAGCAGCTTAGGGTTTATCCTTCTGAGTTTCTGTTTGAAAGGCTTCTCCCCAGGCTTTATAGGAATAGTATGATGTATGATAGATGTATCATACTCCTTAAGGTCTTCATAACTCCAAGCAAATACATCTGTATATTTTTTCATTAATTTCACATATTCTTCCTTTTCTTTTTCAGGCAAACTCTTGGATAATTTTATAATCTTAGGATTCTCTTCAGTGCCAATATTCCTGTCTTCGACAACATTCTCAATAGGCTTTACTTTAGGATTCCTAGCAACATCATTCTGATCAAAAAGTTTTTCTAAAGGGATCAAACCTCTTGGTATGAAATTATTTTTTAATTGAATAATATCCTTTCCTCCCAGGGTTTTCTTCAGCTTTTCAGCGCCCTCTTTTTCTTTTCCAGGTTCTTCATCGCCCTGAAAGGTCTCATCATCATTATTTTCGGTGTCAATATGAGTATTTACAAATTCTCCTGATAGTTCTAAAAATCTTCTGATCTGCATGTCGTCTTCAAAGACTTGCCAATATTTAGAATTATCGGGAATGGACGGTCTATTCACAATTTCCACCTGGTATTCCCTCTGACCAGCAACAGGGGTTTTAAATTTTCTAGCAGCCACTGCTAAAGAATATGCCACAATATTTTCATGTCTGGACACTACCTGAATCGTGTGTTCTGTAAAAAAGTTACCAATCATATCCCACACTTCGTTCCTATAAGCTCTCATCCGAGGATGCCCGGTTTGATAACTGTCATTTACTTGGTTTATAACCAATTCTGCATCTCCTAAAACTTTTATGCTTTACGCTCCCAAATATTTCAAAGCATGCAACCCCAACAATAAAGCTTCATATTCTGCTACATTATTGGTGCATTCAAATGTTAATTTATATGATAAAGCTTTGAAATCCCAAATGGGAGAGATTATATACACACCAGCCCCAACACCTATTTTTGCAGCAGATCCATCAAAGTACATAGTCCACAAGCCTTCCCTTTTTTGTTTTGCATCCAAAGCATCTTGTTCCATCATTTCTTCTTTCTTATTTTCCTCATACTTTTCTTGCAATGTGGCTTCTACCTCACATGGGACAGTATCATTAAAGAGAATAGAAGACCCCAAATCAGTATCGACAACATATATATGATTAACTTTAGGTCTATCTTGACTGCTTACTACATAAGGAGTTCTCTTTTCACTATACAATCTTCTGCTCCCATCTTGAACAGGAATCGTAGCATATGACATGTCCATTTGTAAACTTCCTTTCAACTTTGAAGTCCAAGATCTTGACAACAATACCCCAAACTTAGGTGGAATATCTACTACTACTACATCCATGACTATAGTTTTAGATGGTAATTTATTCAGAGTCACTACCATATCTTTGATCAAACCAAGGCATTTTACTCTTCTAGAGTCGAAAGAATACAAATCTTTATATGGTCTTGTCACTTCCAGTCCTAGACTTTCAACTACTCCCTTTGGCATTAAATTATGTGATGCTCCTGAGTCTAACATAGCATTGTGGACTACCATATCATGCACATTCAAACTCAAATAGAAAGGAGGGACTTCTTCATTTTCTAAATTCTCAACCTTTGACCCAAATGAAATAGTAGGATTATCATCATTCAACTCTAAAATATCAGATTGTGATTTTCCTTGACCTTTGACCATTTTTGTTATAGTGTCTCTATATTCATTATTTCTCAGCAACTCGTTAAATGGAAAAGAAATTTTTAACTTTGAAAGCTCATTTTTCAAATTAAAACTGGAACCAACTTTCTCTACATCAATTGGGGCCGCTTGCTTCATTTTTTTGTCTCTTTGTATCTCATTTTCAACTTCCTTATCTACAAGAGATTCTTTTTGTATTTATTTTCCCTTTTCTACATTTAGGGAACTCGTGGAAGGTTGATTTGGATTTGCCTTCCCCTTATTTATGAAAACTTCCCTGTTTCTCAATCTGATTTTCCTCTGCACATCATCCATAGCATGTAAATAACCCCTTTGATACTGCTCTGTCTCCCTTTCAAATTCTTCATTTCCACCTTCCTATTCAAACATGTTATGTTCTTCTTCAGTAAGATATATCTCTGAATCTAGTTCTCCAAAAAGATGAATTTCATTTTCAGTAGGGTCTTCTTCATCAGCAACATAATTCTCAGGGAACGGTGGCCAAATTTGTTGTTCTTCTTGATTTCTTGGGTTTCTCATGTCTCTTTACCTATTTTGTGGAAGGACAGGGGGATTTGGTCTTCTAAAATTGGGGTTCCTAATTTGAGGGTTGGCTTGTTCTCTGTTGAACCCCCTATTATCCATAGTTAATCTTTCCATCAACTTTTCCATTGTCTTCAACATCATTTCAAATTTGATATCAATATTAGAAGAAGAAGCAGAAGGCAAATTTTCTTCCTTTTTCCTCCTATCAATATCTCTATGTTTCATTTTTCCATTGGCCATCATATTTGCTTCCACTTCTAGAGCATCTGTAAACATTGTAGCAAGAGTCGTTGATTTTCTCTCTCTTAATGAGAATGCAAAATCATTGTCAAAGGCTCCAGCATAATACAGTTTGGCAGCGGCCATAGAAGGTTTTATGTCTTCCGAAATAGAGTTATAAACCCTCATGAACCTGCTGGAAAATTCATGAACAGATTCGAAACCTCCCTTTTTGAGACTATTATATTGAGACAAGAGCTGTAAAGGATTTTGTTTATCATCCCACCTATCTAGAAATGCATTCTGGAAAGCCTGAAAATTCATTACAGACCCATCTGGTAAATCTTTAAACCATTTCTTTGCCTCACCTGACAAACTTTGAGCAAATAACCGCATTTTAACATTTGGGTAATCAACTTCTTCTAGGTCGATGAAATCTTCAAACTTGGCAACAAGTTGTTTTGCGGTTATGTCACCTTCTCCATCAAATAAAGAAATTCTTTGGGAATAATTCTGAGGAAGGTCATGTAATAAAGTGGGCAAACGCAAGGGATCAAATCTGGCTACCATTGGTCTAGGTGGGTTCAAAGGAACTGAAGACTTTTGAGTATTTTGCACAGCAAATGTTTCAACTTTTGTAGTCTGTTGTAAATCTCTCCAGAGGGAATCCAACAAATAAGATTCTAATATATGAGAATTAAACTCAGTATTCTTAAGATCAGACTCAGAATTAGTTTTCAACAAACCCCTTCCAACATTAACTTCCCATTCTAGATCAATAGGAGAATCTTGAGAAGATGATGCACCAAACAAAGGAAAACCTAATTTTTCTTTATCTTTTCTCTTAAATAAATTTTCTGAATCTTCCAAAATTTTTAAGAATTTTGTATAAGAATTACCTCGTGTGTGTCTTTTCGAAGCCAGAATGACTCCTTAAGATTTGAAAAAAGTTTTACAATGGAGTCGCCCAGGCAAATATACAATTTTTTTTTTACTGATAAAAATTCCTGTTTGCCCACTGAAATCTTTCTTCAAGCTTTGTCGTTCTCCCCAGGGAATATGTGCACTTTCGGTCCCTGGCAACGGCGCCAATTTGTTAGCACTCAAAATGTACCCAGGTTGTAGAAGGTAAATCCCAAGGTAATAGCAAAAACCACTTTAGAAAGAAACTGGCTTTTCTTTCCAGAGAGGGATCTCTCAAATACAGATTTTACAAGGCCAGATATAAATCAACACTCAAAGATCATATAGATGGTTGAAACAATACACATAACCATTGGGAAATGGAGTCACATATACATAAAGATATTACAAAGACATATGCATAAGATTTTATCAAAGGCAATATAACCTTTCAATCACAGTCGTTCATTTAGATCATCTGGGACAGAAGAAATAATGAACAGTCCATCAATACAGAGCATCAAGAGATGAGTTCTATATCAAATTTAGTAGAAACATTCATAGAATATCTGAGACAATGATCAGAGCATAAATAATATGAATTCCAACCATTCAACACTATGTTCCAGATATGAAGAAAACAAAATGGAGTGAAACACTGAAAAAACAATCACAAAGGAAAGGAAAAACAGACTGCAATGTAAACATCACGAGAATCTCTGATAACCGCATGCATTCGGCTTTGTTATTCAAAAAATATATTTCTTCAGGAAAATATTCATCAACAAGATGGGTTCCAACCTCCATCACATAAAATAAATGCAATTATATAGATAAAATGAGTCTCTTCTTCCAAGAAGATTTGTAACCGAATAACCTGCTTAATCAAAGTCTTGTAACTATATTCCTAACTCCTAGGAATAAACTACTTGCTTTGATCCTAACAGATTATTAAATTAAAGTCAACTCGGTGAAAAGGCCCGTCCAAGTAGCTCCTCAGCGCGCAACACCTGTTTTCATGAATGAAGGATGTACTTTGTCTTTCCAAATATTTCTATGGCTCTCCACTGCTCCGCGCTTGGAATATCATATTCAACCATCTCTCGAATAGACACTTCCATCTCAATGTAGGCTTCATAAGATACTTTAGGAAACCCTCCCCTGATGATCAGGAACTTCTGCAATATCTCAAAATATTTGGTCAGCTTATCCACGATGACTTTCCCAGTCAGCCCTTTTTCCAGATCGCCAAATTTAGAATGATCCATACGGCTTCGTACCAGCAAGCTATGATAATGATATTGAGAAAACATTCGTCCCTCCTCGTCCCAAAAGGAAGGAAGGCCATCTTCAAATAATTCTTTAAAATATTGCTTGAAGTCATTAACCTGTGAGATCATTTCATCAGTTTTGTCTTGTACTATTTTCATTAGATGGTGTTTATGAATAAACCTTTTGGCCCACAGTACCATTGGTACTCTGTCCTTTACTCCTATATCATGCAATTTTTTGGTAAGTCAATGAATTTAAGAAATTTAGCACATTCTGAGCTGTGCCAAGGGGTTTCCTCTCCATAGTTTCATTTACTAACTTCAGTCTTTGATTGGCCAGATTGAACAATATGCTTTGATCATCAATGAATTTCAAATACTGCCCGAACTTAGTAATTTCTATGGGTAATGTATCCCAAATTATGTGCTTTGCTCCCTAGAGAGGCCCCTTTCCTATGTTCCTTTCTTTCAATTCATTAAATTTCTTTTGTAGCTGACTTTTATCTTGCAATATTCTATTCTTATTTTTAGTCACTTTGGCTAGCTCAGATTTGACTTTTTCATTTTCCACCTTTAATTCTCTTATTTATTCATCTTTCAGGCTGACTTGGGACATGGGCACTAGTAGGTCATCTGCAGAGAAATCATTTAATGGTTTTTCGATGTTCACAATAGACAAGTCTTCGTCAGTGGGATTTTGGCTCATTAATTCCTCCATGATCTCCTTTTCTTCATTTTGATCCTTTTTCAGCTGCAATATTTGTGCTATTAACTTGTTCCGTTCTGCTTGCCACTTATCCTTTTCTTCTTGTAATTTTACAGACTTTCCTTTATACTCCATCATATCCTGATAAATCCTGTCCTTTTCCTCTTGTAATGCTAATAATTCGGATGATTGAACATGTTCTGTACTTGGGATCTTCAGCCTTTTCTTCAATACCTGGAGGGCGTTGTCTTTTTCTTCTAGGAGTCTTTTGATTGGCTGGGAGTTACCTTTTTCATTTCCTGAACTTATGATGTATGCTTGTAGCTTTTTTATTTGAATGGAATTAGCCTTATTTTCAACTTTTTCATGTTTTAACTGAACTTCCAATTTGTCTACCAAAACTTGTAATTTATTAACTCTCATCATAACATGCAATAAATCAGAATAAATAATGTCTCCCGTTTGTTTATGTAGCTGTATTTTATCGGGTACACTAATCTTGTCTAATCTCACTTCCATTTCTGACATCTTCTTATCACTTACCATGGCCAATTTAAAAGTATTTCTTTCTACGTCCCTGGTAGAAATCAAGGAAGTTTTCGGATTATTTAAACTCCTCACCCGTGGGAGTAGATTCCTTGTCTCTTCTAGGGACTGCTTTTGCTTCTCCACATAACTAGTCATGAGCTCTTCTTTAGACTTGAAAACTGGGCCTGATTCTGAATTATCTACACCTTTAAAAGAGAACTGACTCACCTGTATAGATTTTGTAGGGACCAAAACAACTCTTTTTAAATCATCTGAAATGACTTCACTTAAAGCTTTATCATCTTGAAACAACTTAGCCTTTTTATGTGAAACATCCTCATCTATCTGCATACTTTCAAATCCATAAAAACTTCTTTTAACCAAAACATTAGAAACATTTATCACTTGAGAGACTGCAACCGGTACACTGCTTGTATTTTCATCAGATCCTGGAATTTGCATAAAATGAAGCAAATTGGCGGCTTCATTCAGACCTTCAACAACTTGGTGGTCAAATGGCTTATTTTTGTTAGCTTGTTTTCTCAAGGAAATTATATGGTAGGGGTCATAATTCACCCTTTTCTCCCTTTGAAAATCCATGCTTTGTAACAATTTCTCTATGAACACCAGAGCACCTTTATTTTTAAAAATAATAGAGCCAACTTTAAGAGGGAACTTGATATTGGAAGATTTCTTAAAAGATCCAAAGTGTTCTTCTTCAGCATGCACTCTATGTCTCATATACTCCAATGAAAAAACTCTGGGAGAAAGAAAAGTAGGTAGCCTATAAGGCTCTCCAGTAAAACCATATATTCTCAAAACGGTGAAATCCTTGTACATAAACCAATCCCCGACCCTATCCTCAGGTGAGGACTGCATCAAGCTTTTCATTTCTTCTAATACCTGGGGTAACACTTCATCAAACAACATCTTGTATAGTTCTGGCATGATAGAATTTTCAAATTCAAACATGTTGATTTGCTTGGGCAAATCTGAAGAAAATATGGTACTTAAAAACTGCAATTCGGTGACATTCGAACATAGCAACATGTTTAACAAATAAGTTTGAAACTTGAAAAACTTGACTTTCGGAACCTCACTCAACTGGAGATGTATAGATTATGCCATATACTCGTCTAAACTGAAGACATGAACTGACTAAGACTCAGAACTCATCGAACTCATTTTTAATAGGAAGCCCAAAATGACTTCATTGACATGACAATCATCATCTAAACCCAAGACTTGACAGACTAAGGACACGACTAATTGAACCTCATCTCTGAAAATGTGAACATGGTATGGCAGGAAAAGACCCTCTAGTGACTGACCCTCATTCAAGATGCTGGACAGGAATTTGCAGCGGACCTCAGTTTCACAATTTTTGTACACTTCAGGTAAAATGGACTCATTTACAGGCTCACGACTATCGGGATAATTGGTGGGTAGGTTCAGGTTTTCACGGATGACCTTGGCATCAATTTTACATAGTATCCTAGACGTAGAATGACTTACAATAACTCTCTAAGAAGAAGAATAGTTAACTGCACACCACTCAGCAAACTCAGGAAAATGCAGGGTCTGCTCAACAGCGAAATGGTATAAAAACGATTTACAAGCATTTAGAATATCATTACCCTATGAATTGTATTTCCATAATCTCTATTTGTTGACTGATGCACTTCCCACAGACAAGAAAGGATCACATACCCCTCTATCCCTGTCAACCAAGTATTCTTCTCTCTCGTCAAGAATACGGTTAAACCCTTGCAAATCTTTCCCTTTATCCATAATACAGACAACAATGGTAATTTGGTGGATGAATTTAGGGTATTCAGGACTTACTAGTTACTATGGCCACATATATCCAAGGTTTACTGTCGAAGGGTGGCGAGCAAGCAGTCCTCTTCATTCGTCCGGTGTGAATAAAAAAATAGTTCTTCAACAAGTCAACTTTACTTATATAGGAGCCCACTCTGAAGGCCCCCCTTCAGCGGTTTCCACCAAATTGCTTTTGACCATGGAATGCACCACAATATGATGCGTGTAGCGTGGTTTCCACTCCGCTACCACTTTTTGTTTCCAACTACCGCGCAACTTCCCGCTCCGGATCTGTCAACGACCGTCGATGTAATTTCCCTTTATTTCCTAGCCGTCGGATGAGGCTATACATACCCTATTCCACCGAGCTTCTTCATTTTATCAAACGTACAAATCTATGAGGTGGGGTTCACAATGATCGTAGATTTCATCGAACTAGATCTATGACCGTTGATCTTCATATCTCATCGAACACCTCGTATGTCCTTATCCTTCTTACATCTTCATAAAGCAGACACATTATAAGTCATCGATCTCTATTTCCTCTCTTTGGACCATTGGATCCCATGATAATTCATCGCTTACTCACCCTTTGTTATAATTTTATGTCATGATATTTAACCAAAGTTTTCAAACAACCATTATTTCTTCTTTACCATGGTCCTTCGACCCTCTGCTAGGCAGAAGTGTTAACAGAAGTCTAGATTAATGAATGAATATATGAGAATCATGCGATATTATATTTAGTACTAAATGATCACCATTAATGTATTCTTACCTTTTTTCAATTATTACAAAGATTCAAATGAGTTTGATTGAGTTTTGAGTAGAATTTCAATACCTTGTCTAGAATTGCATGAAAATATGACTAGTTTTCTGTTTCAAATGTGTTAGTGGATTACTAGAACTTGAATATTATTTCTTTCAGTTCCAAGAATTCATTAAAATCATATTAAATATATTTCAAGTCTGAAACTGAATTTTAGTATCCTTCTTCATGTGTTTGGATTCCCCGTAATTCAAGCATAGAGTTCAGTCCAAGGGATTAGTTTTTCATATGCAATTTCCTAAACATTCAAAATATGTTATAAACTTGCATATTAATTTATATACTTTCATATAACTTCATTTTAGATTCATATTAGTTTCCTTAGCTAGTGGTTGATTGGAGGTGATGCTTCATTCCTAGTTTGCACAGTTGGGACGCTTAGAAGTGTCGGAGTAGACTTCATCATAGCTGATTTCGAAATATAAAAGGACCCAAAATCCAAGTGATTAGGGAAATAACTCTCTCTATACAAATTTGTATGTTGGTCTCTTCCATTATCTCACTGCCATTCCCAAATTTTCCCATACTGCCTATAATTTACCTTGCATTAAGAAGTGTCTGGTTTAATTGTAAAGTTTTAATTGTACATTTTAATTACTTCAGCATCATAGTTAGTATTCTGATATGATATAAGATCAGGTAAATTACAGTGGTATCAGAGCACTTTCCTCCACCACTGTGGAAAGTACTATCTCAAGAGGAGAAAATTTCAGCCATGTCATACTATGATGAGGACTACGATGAGCAGTATGAAAATTTTAGCATGTGACATGAGTGCATTCCCCAAGGAGTAAGCAATAAAGTGTGAAAACTTGTACATTCTTGACTCATGATCAACAATACCCACTACAACAATTTTTCCTATAGAAATTTCTGATATTTCCACATCATCTTGAGTGAATGTCCCTCTCTTGGCCGAACCTGTATTTGTCATTTGATAGAAAGAGAGTATGTTTATTGCAATATTAGCAACATACAACACATTGTTGAAGTACCCATTGTCAAGATTGATCCTGCCAATCCCTTTGGCTGGGATCTCAGAGTCATCACCCATGAGAATGGATAGACCACTATATGGATGTAGGGACAAGAAGGAGTCTTGTGTGGAGGCCATGTGACTTGAGGCACTTGAATATATGAGGAAAGAGGAAGATCCATAAAATCCAACAACCAGTACATGTAATATTTCCTTTTTTCTCAGAATTCGAACCTCCCTCTTTCTTCCTTGCACCCTATGGAAGAGGAATGTTGTTTTTATCAAGGAGTTGTGCCATCATTTCAATGGTTTCTTCACGCATGCACTCTATGGATTCCAACATTTGTGATAGTAAGTGCATTTGGTCTTATCTTGATTCTTTCCTTTGACCTTGCTAGGATTTGAACCCCCATCAGAAGATTTAGGCTTCTTCTCTTACTGCTTTTGAATCCTTGGGTTTTTTCTTTCCCTTTCCTTGGTTTGAAACACCTACAAAAAGGGATTGGTCCTTGGTGGATTTGATGGTAAAGGTTTGAACCAATTTATCTTGTTCTTGAGTCAAAGAATCCATGAAGTTTTCCAAAGCTGGCATTCTCCAATTTTGAACTATCATCTTGGCTGAGTGGAATGTCGAAACAAACACTGAAGATTCAGGACCTAGCTTCAAAAGTATAGAAAAGATCATTTGGTATTCCTTATTTTTGATGCCACATTGTTTCAACCAAAGAACCAAGGATTTAAACTTGGTGAAGAAATCTTGGATTGTCTCAAAGTGAGTTGAATTCAAAGTGATCAACTCATTTCCGAGTTGGTGGCCCCTTAGCTCATCAGTCTTCCCAAATAGTGTCTCAAGATTAAGCCACACCTCATTTGGAGGTGTGATACTACCTACATGATCTAAGAGATCCCTTGAAATACTGAGACAAAGAATCCCAAGGGATTCGTCCAATCTGTTGAAATGCTTAGACTTCTCAACAGTTGAGATCAACACATTTTTTGTCCCCATGGTAACTCTGTAGAGACCTCTTGATATCAACTAGATCACCATCTCATCCTTCCACTCAAAATAGTTGAATGGATTGAGAAAGGTAACATGAGACTACTCCATTTGTTGTTGCACATTTAGTGACAAAGAATGCTTGAAAAACCTGCAATGCAAACTCTCAATCTACTGGAGGAGACCCTAGATTGAAATTTGAACCCAATGAACTCTCTAAATTCGACTTGAAGCTCCAAATATATTTGATACCATGTGAAATTTTTATTCACAATAATATCTAGAAGATGAGAGAATCCTCACAACAAAAGAATTTGACAATACATGAAGAAAACAATGTAAAAGAGAAAAATTAACACAGAGATGGTGCCAATAATTGAGATTTCTATTACAGTCCAACATGTAAATATGTATGGAACATGATTATAGTACATACTACAATAGGAGAAATATGTTATCCTTTGGAGGAAAATTGGTGGCATACATGTGGCAGGCTTAGGCTGGACCTCAAACCCCCCTGCATGGACCAATAAGCTCCCAAACTACCTCAATCAGTCACGAATAGCCATGTGAATGTTGGGGAAGCATGCTTGGTCATAATAGGGGTATGTTAGGTGTGTTGTAGTGCATGGGTGAGTGGGAGTGACTCTAGGAAGCAATAAATGGTCCAAAATAGCCAAACACACTAAAAAACAATGTATGGGCGCCTCTAGTCAAACCAATTCCATGTTTTAAGGAGTGGGAGTACCCCAAGAGATCAAAATATCATTAACAAGGGTGATCATGCTCTTGAATGATCAAAATGTGTATGATGGGTGCATTTAATGGTCCATTAACCCCAATTACCTTAGGAGGCCAACATAACCAATGTTTCTACTATGCAACATAAGTGGAAAATGAAGCTAAGTATGTCCTAGGTGGTAAGTGGCCATGGTACTAGGTGGTACTATTTTCTAACAAAAATAATCATGCAATAGGTAGAATTCAAATGCCTTAGAGAGGATTCAAATTTGCCAACTCAATCTGACTCTGGTGCTAACTCACTGTGGGTAAATCACCAATAGAGCTCACTAATGCAACTCTGAATCATTGAATTAGTATAACATAAGTTAATTGATGAGGGTATGTGAGTAAATGCACCCAAACTCCATTAAATCAAGCAAATCGGTGCTATATTGATTGAGAGTGAACTAAATGATGGGAATTGGAGCATAATTGAACATGACTAAATACCTACTAGGGTCAATTGTTGGAGATTTTTGGTGGCACTCAGAGTGGGTTCATAAATTATAGGGATTGGTTCTTGGAGCTCCTAAACTCATGTGAAAATTCACAATGAGTGGTAGGTTTCCCCAAGGTGTGTCCCCCATTGTTACGGAGAAAACTTCCTATGGCTTGGGGTGTACCACAACAGACAGAGTAATCGCAGAAATCAATCCCTTCCCACTATGCAAGAGAAATAAAACATCTAACACTAAAGGATCTTGAAACATACCTTATTCTAGATGGTTGATGTAGATCCCCATTGAGCTTTTCCAATCCCACTTGTGTTAACAATTTGCTCTCTCAACAATCAGCAAACAAGACAAGCATGCTATATAATGGTGTTAGACCTACTCTAGCATATACAATCAATAATGTATAAGCAATTAAAAACATCCATGGATTTAATATTCATTTAAATGCACATCATTGGATAGGAAAATATATTTCTATTAATATAAATCAGAGATTACAAGAATGACAACCTCTTTCGGCATGTTTGCGAACCAGAGAAACTGAGTCCTCCACCTGGGCCTCCACCACCTCAATCCTCCATCTCTCGATAGCAAACTCACAATAAATGGCAAGCTTGGGAAGAACACCAAGTGCTCCAAGGGACAAAGGGATGCAGACGCAAGTATAAGCAAGCTATGGCAACAATGGACTATAGTTTTCTTGCTCTTGAATTCCTCCTCCTTCAATGTATCCAAAGGGTTCCTTATATAGTGCTTCAATGGGGTAATGGAAGGTCAAATCCAAGCGATCTCAAGGCATATGGAAGGCTAAGAGACAAGTGACTCGGATCCACATCAAGGAAAACTCCAACAATATTTGGCCTTTTACACACATCCCGATGTACATGGGTTTAAGGGTTATATCTGCGTATATATGCGAGAAAGGGTTTAAAAGTCGCGTATAAAAAATAACATGTGTTTTTAGGGATTATCTTTGAAACATCAAAGGTACAAAAATAGTCCATGGGGTCCAAAGAGTCTACATAGGGACAGGGAAGGACATAAATGTGTGATCTACCATGTGTGGTAAAATCAGCTGTAAGAGATGCCCCCTAATGTGTGAGATCAGAGGGGTGATATGATGGCCGAAATACATTATAATTTCATCCCAAAAGTGAAGTGATGAAGAACCAGGTGGAAGAACCAGCCATCCAACAATACAGTACAAATATCTCTGCATATGACTGCAAGTACATATAGCAGTCCCAGATACATAAGAGTACAATGGCCATGAATAGGCATGATACAAAATATGACATGTGTGGTCATTGCCACGTACAATATAGATAGATCAGAATCTCCATGATGAAGATATACAAAGGATCATGATCTCCATGAAAGATGAAGATATACAATGGATCAAGATCTCCACAATGGCTGAAGATATCTGACATACACTAGAATCAAGTCATGAGAGTTGAAATCTCATGAACACTAGCACAATCAAGGAGGTAGCATATCAGGAAATTCCACCAATTTGGAAAGTCTTCTACACAAAACTCTACGAGTACATGTCCTACTATGTGAATAAAGGTTTCGAGGTCAAACATAGTATTCCATCATCTGATTACCGGTCATTGATGTATACCGTTAACAGACGCGAGATCACCCATAGATAATGAAAATGGGAATCAAGGTACTAGAGTGCAATCTAACAAGTGTGAATAAATGTGTTGAGGTAAAACACTTGAAAGAATCCATCGATCAGGGGACATTGATGTATTCCCAAAACTATTGATGGTGAGAGAACCTGCCACTGATGACTACAAGTCTCAAGGCACTCAAAATGACTCTAGACTCCTATCCTAGAATAAATGATCTGAAATCGATGGGATGAAATACACTGGAAGGGGGCTTTAAGGAATCCCCCATCATCCAACACGAGGTACTCATCAAAGCTGTATAATGTGGAAGGACTCTATCATAATGTGCACGAACCAGTACCAGTACTGGGAATGGCCGACATGCAAAGTCAAGAAAACTAAGGAATGGCTGAATCAAGCTTCAAATTCCTTCGAACAAGAGCATAAAGGTGAATGATGACTAAATGTAGGTAGCATAGAATCAATATACAAAACTGGGACATCTCTGGGACACAGGAGGCATCCACAGAGGCTCCACAAGGACTGGGAGCTTAACCAGTTAGTGGAGATAAACTCAGAGAAACGAATACAACTTCTAAAGTCAAACTATTAACCCAACCAATGGATGTGATATATAGTGCTTTGTTCGAAGGCGACATGACTCGACTGCTGCCAAAGATAAAATATTTTCCTGTCTAGCTTTCTGGTTTTTTTTATTTTTTGGGGCTTTTTCAAATATTTTGAAAAGCTTGAAAAAGAATAAAAGTCCTTTATAGTTACAAGCTAGGAGGATACAAGTGTTAAGGAACAAATGAACAAGTTCCAAGCAGCGGAACATACCAATTCTCAATGCAAGGAAACATGTGTAGGATAACGACACTCGGGGGAAAGTCCCCTCTCGGTAAAATGGGGAATCAAGCTGCAAAAGATATATAAAATGGCTCTTCTTGGCTAGACATGAGACAAGCTCAGGCTATATGGCTGATAATCAAAGTTAGGGAAGCCGACATAAGGCTCAATGAGCCAAGCAAAACTCATGATAATGGAATTACAACTTGACATAAGGGAGTCCCGAGGAAAAGGCCAGCAAAAAGATCAAGAGGAGTATGAGGATTTTGCGCAAAGTCATGGAGATACTATACAAAGGACTCCCACACCCTAAAGGAAAAATGTCGGCATGGGTACCAAATGTAAAACAAGAGCTAACTAGAGTACCCGTGTATGGTCAAGCTCTACCATTCACATCATGTCACTTCTAAAAGAACCAAGAAGGTTCTGTGACAAGATAGAATGGGTTCGTACCAAAGGTTATAATGAAACGGTCATAAGGTCATGCAAAGTGCAAATGGATGTGAAACCTAACCTATATGCCAATTTAGACATAATACCTGAAATCGGCATGAACGGGTCAAAACCACGGTCAAACCGTGCTCAAAACGGATTCCTACATCATCAAATTAGTTCAAAATGGTCAGAAACGGTCAAAACTATAGAAAGTGGGTAAAAAATTTCAAAAAAATTCTATAAATAGTAAAAAATTTAAAAACTCCATATCATTTGAAATTTTTACCCATTTGAGCTCAAAACTTCCAAAGCAGATTTCGGGAGTATCGTCCGATGAAATTTGACACCGTTTGATCTAGGTGACTCCTCATGTCCTCCTCTTCCTATTTCATGCAAATTTTGTAAGTTTTCATGGTCCACTTAATTTTCTAAGCCATCCTAAATTGTGCGTTTTGGCCCACACAGGTATCAGGGTTTTTTCCACGTATAGGGTTGTCCATACGTGGAAAAAATGCCCAAACCCACGTACATGTGCGGCTGTTTTGCAAACAGTTGCATATGAGGCCTTAAATGAGGTTTTCAAGGGAAAATGATAATCAAAACTCTTGTTTTTTGTGCAGGATGGTGTTAGAGTGGAGGGATAGGGAACATGGTGCTATGGAAGAGGATGTGCAAGGTGATTTAATGGCCCAACAAGCATTATGTACATGTGGTTTGTTTAAGTTTTGGTGTCTTGGCAGCCTCAGGTCCAAACCAAGACTCCTCCAAATGCTAGTGGATTACTAGGATCCAGACTCTGAGAGTTTCCACATTGACAGGATGTCGCTTAGTATAGGAATTGAGGACATATACTTTATCACCAGATTATCTCGACGAGGAGAGGTGGTAAATCTCCGATCTCACGGTCCAGGAGGTGGATTGACTATCAATGAGTACATTGCGATGTACTACTTTTCGGACATGGAAAAGGTTGGGAGTCAAATCCTGACAAACTCTATCCAGGTTTTGGGACTGAAGGCCATACTATTGGCATTAGGTAGGATAGCTAGATTAGCTTCACTCCACAAGGCCTCTCGGCCATTGATGTTCTATGCGGTGGAGTGTATGAGACCCACAGTGTATGACTGGAGCACTACGCTGTTGAGCAACATGAAATAACAGCTCAGTGACTGCAAGATGGGCAGGGTGAGAAACTTCGGTTTCGACATCATATTGAGCACATTCTTCTTTGAGCGTGTACCAGGGCTAAGCCCTAGAGTGGACATTCATCCACACAAAGTTTGAGATCTGGCCCAATGACATTGGGCAAATGTTATGCGCATACTGGGTGGAGGTAGGGTGGCTAACCCCTACCCAGCAGACTTCTTTCCATGGTGGCAGAGGTAGATCATTGCCATTGATGACTATCCCTATACAGGGATAGACTTCTGTGGAGATATGGACATGCCCCTACCACCAGGAGCAGCATATGGTGACATAGGTAATGAATCCCAAACCCACTTTTTAAGTTTTTTGAATTATTAAATTTTTTTGTGTTTTTTGATATATTGACTCAAAATACATGTTTTGGTGTGACGACACATAGTGAAAATCTATCATGTGTATGCAAATGTTGGACCACAGTGACCGGATGGTTTCCCTCATCATAGATGGAGGGGAAGAGGAGACAATATCATGGGTGCGAATGCGGAGCGGACGCTCCAAAGCATTCACACAAACTTCATACGCTTGACACACAGGGTACCCATGGCGCAAGTTGAGGACTTTCCTAAGCCCATTCAGTGCCAGGTGGTTGGTGTACCACGTGCATGGGTTCGATTATTTTGACGGCTATCTAGAGCCGTGGTGTGCTACCACAATCAGAACCCCCCTCCTCCTCCTCAGGCTTAGAGACCTGAGAGTATTTCTTTTTGTACAACCGTGTATTATATTTTGGTGGCTCGAAAGCCCCAATTTTTTATTATGACACTTATGTATTATTATGTCACTTTTTGGATGTTAATGAAAAACTATTATGATGATCGATTTTATTTATTTACATGTGTGCAAAAATGTATCTTTGTGAAATGCTTATGGTCTATGAAACAAATGCCAATCTAACACATAGTTAGCATATGGGTCAGCAACTTGATTAAAAGTTCTTGAAACATGAATGTATGTAATATTCTCAAATTACCATTCTAGCAATCTCACACGTAAGAATCTTCATAATAAAATTGGATCCCTAATACGATATGAGCCATTAAGCTGTGAAACCACTAAATGCAAATCAAGATGTACCTCAAGAGAGAGAACACCATGTGAAATGGAATCATGCAATAACTCAATAACGACACTATATTCAACAACATTGTTCGAAGAAGGCCATAAACATATGCCTCTTAAAGACAATACTTGACTCGTAGGAGTATAAATCACCCAAGCAGTCGAAGCTGAGTTTTGAGTGTGATGGCTAGCACCATCGGAGAATCCTATGTAAACAAAAGACTCCATTGACACCTTCCATAAGAAACGAAATCTAATCAACAAACCCGATCACCATAAGAAAACCTAACTATGCAATTCAAAAATTGTACAATAATATACAACAATCAGCCTTGGTTGAAGATCATGCATAGTATTTCTTAAGATAGAGCCCATTCCTAGGCTTCGCCAAGGCTGTCCCTTCATAATACACTAGCTCATAGGTGCCCTTCTCTAACACACATTTGACCACATAAGGACCATGCCACATGGGTTTAAAGTTCCCTGCCCCCAAGGGTTCTTTAGCTTGATCCCATGAAAGGACCAAATCACCTTCACTAAACTTCCTCGGGCAGACAGACTTGTCATATTGGACCTTGATGTGACACTTATTTACTTCTAGAGCCACTAAGGCATCTTGGTGCTGCTCTAAGTAGACCAAACATTCTTCCAATGTGGAAGTGTCTGGTAAAAGCTCTATAGCTAGCTTCAACGAAGGGATTTCGCATTCAATCGGCAAGACAGACTCTACCCCATGTACAAGCTGATATGGAGAGAAACCAATGGTAGTCTTAACCATGGTTCTATAGGCCCACAAAGCAGGATATAACATGATATGCCAATTCATCTTGCTTTGTGCGATGGTTCATTGGAGAATGGACTTAAGTGATTTATTCACTGCTTCAACCTGTCCATTCGCCTGAGGGTAATAAGAAGAGGAGTGCTCCTGCTTATACCCTAACTTTGAAGCCAACTCTTCCATCATTCTATTCTGAAAGTGCCTACCATGGTCAGTGACAAGCTCTTTCGGAATGCTGAACCGAGTAATAATTTGGTTGAAAACAAAATGTACGGTTGTCTCACCGTCGGATTTAACTGTGGGCATAGCCTCTGCCCATTTCGTGAAATAATCGACAACCACTATAATGTGATAATGCCCCCAAGCCAAAGCTGGGTTGTAATCCATAAAGTCAAGCCCCCACTTGGTGAAGGGACCGGCAGTGACAATGGTATGTAACGGGGATAGATGCGAGCGCATATTGCGTGCAAACACCTGGCAAGGGTGACACTTCTTGACCGCATCACTACTACATTTCGATCCAAAATTCGACGGAAAAATCCGACGGCGCATGGATTTCTCTTTTTAAACTTACCAAAAATCACAAGGATACATATTTTTTTTTGTAAATGTGGCCACAAGCGTCGGTGAAGCGACGACTATTCTCATAACCATCTGTTAAGTGAAGGCGCGTTGGTAAGCGTCGCTTAAGCGATGACACCTTTAATTGGTCGTAAGATACATATCGCAAGATATAAGTGGAAACTTTAATAAAATCCAATTTATCTTTCTTTGATATGCCACAAATACTTCAAGGTTTTCGGTCGACCCAAGCGATTTCAGGGAAAATTTGGTGAGAGCATTTGGAATATCAGGAGAGTGGGATTACTAGACGAATCGGCGTTTTCTGATGGGAATTCTACTGATCAGGGGGAGTCATGTATCATCCGTCAAGGGGAGGTGTCCATGGAGGTAGAGATCGTAAGTATTATTTATTCGTTTCCCTTGTCTTTGATATTGGCTTTCAGAGAATTCTGTAAGGTATGGGGACCAAGTTCCGAATTTTACCCTATTATAGTCAGTAAAAGAGGGTTTAGAATTCAGTATACTTAGACTTAAGTGCCTCGCAATTATTGGCCACTAGTTCAATACTCGGGAATCCATCCTTTTGTTCTATACCCAATGCTCTAATGTACCCTCAGACAGTGAATGCCGATGCTTTTTGACGAATTGGGTCTTTGCTTGTTATTTTTTCTCGAGAAAATTGGAAATTTGAACATAAAAGGGTTTTGATGGAAACGATATTTTTTTGATTTGGTTAGCAGGGATTTGTGCACTTTCAACACTTTGACCGAAACTCTTTTCTGTAAGGAAAATGAAACCAAACATATTTTCAATGGAATTGGATTTTTTTAGGCCCCCAAGACTCTAAAAACTGAGCCAAATGCCCCATTTTATTTAGTTTTTGCTATAAAATAGTGATTATTTTCTTTTGGAAAAAAACTCGAGCCGAAAAAATCTGTCATCCAATTTATCTAATAGATTACTAATACATTTTCTATATATGTTGCATATGTAAAACAATTATGCGTGTGTTAGGATTTACTATACATACTAGTCTGAGGGCATTGTAGAATGCCAACCGTCATTTTTGAATTGTAGTGGAAGATGCCAAATTTTAATTCTGCTCCCAAGTAGTGCCCTTATTTTTGGCATTTTCTTCCCTTGGGATGTGCTTCAAGAAACACTGCACTGCAAAGTGGGTTTTCTTCAGCACAGGTGCCATGCCTGAGGAGTATTTGTTCCCCTAAAATATCCCAGACACTTGAACATGGACTCATTCCTTTCAACCTCATGCCATATGGGTGGGGTAGACCATAGCAAGAATTGAACCCTGGTGAACGGCTCAATATTCCATGAACCTCACCAGTTAGCGAATTTCCCTTTGGTAGTATTGCCCTTCATCTGACAATCAGAATGTTGTTGTTGTCCATCATTTGAAGGGAAACATGTTTATGGCTCTTCTACGAAGTGTAGAATATCTTTCGAAGAAGGTTATGTGAGTTTATGAGTTTGGGAAGAACCATTAAATATGGGTCCACTATTACTTTTAATTTTTTAATAGAGAAGGTTAACTGACCCATTTGAACACCTTGAATCTCTACGCTGTTGGCAGCAGGGAGTGCAGGAGGGTTTTTTATATAATACATATTGTAACATATATGTTAATTTTTTATTATATTCAAAAAAATACATGCAGAAAGCTGAATTAACTGCAGAAAACATGAAAACATAGATTTAACTATTGGATTAATGATGATCATTAAAGCACAAACTATTCAGTACACATAACACCAATCATCTAGTAGTTATAACTTATAATGTTGTCATTAAGTTATCCATCATGAACCATAACATCAACCTTCAAATTTCAAGATATAACATTTTTCGTCAACTGTATAGAAAATATCAACCACAAAATGAAACAGAGCATCATATTCATTACCAAAGAGTTGTAAGATGCAGTCAACAGTTTAAAGGTAGGTTCAATGTCCAAAGATCAAACTTAAGCTATCACGTAATGTTCACAAAATAGACCATAGTAAAGACAAAGTACAAACTAAAACTAAATTAGCAAATTCTAAATAGGTAAAGGACAGATAAATCTGGTATCTATTAAGCTTTCCTCTTTCCACAAGAAACTTATTGTTTCTTTTCTCTTGATCTATGAATAAGAGTAGGAGTAGGTGGATGTGGTTGTGGAACACAACCAATAGCTACATGGTACTCATGCAATGCTGGAGGTTGTGACACTAAAGGAAAAGTTCATGCATCTAGAATACAATTGGTGGATGGGGGTGGCATCTTTGTTACATGATCACCAAAAAGTTCTAAAGCTATAGCTTCATTCTCCAAACTAACCTCCTTTGTATTGTTGTCCCAAGTCATATATGTTCCAACTTCTATGATTCTTTACCACTCAGAATAATGGGACAACAACTTCAAGTTGTAGTGGAAAGAAACCAAGCTTTCTACTTGGCCTACGTTTAGGTTATTTCTCTTTATGCTATGGTGAAGTTGTAGGTACTCTAACACCTCTCTGTAGAAGTGTTAACAACTTGTGAAATCACCTTCACTGCCAATTTATGCAAATGTGTGGTAGAGGAGACATACATGTTCCACCTTTCGGTGCATGGTAGATTAACAAAGATTTTATGTTCACTGATGTACTTGCTCAATTTGCTTCATACTTGAGCACAATCCTCTTCATCAGGGACCAACTTGTTTAATGCACGCATATACCCACTCTGCACCTTTGGATTTGTTTGTGGTTTTCTCCTCACCCCACCCGGAGGTGTTTGTTGGGCCAACCAACATGGAGAATAATATTTGGGTGTAAGGACATGTGTTAAGGCACGGAGTGGAACACTCAGATTATCCCACCATTTGACCACATGTTTATGAAAATGATAATACAAGATTTCACATCTCGGCTTAACAATGTCTTTTATGTGCCTAGCATGCTGTCCATCTAATCCTACACCTCCCCAATCACCGGCTGATTTGTATATATAACTTAAATCATGTTATAAACGAGCTTGGTAAATTGTAGAGCATACCTAACATGTGCCCAAAATTGACCATCATTAATGGTGTCCTCCACTTCTTGAAATTCATGTCTATCATATATGGATGCAACACTGCCTTTTAAACATGCCATGATTCACGTGAGACCATACTAGCCAGTACCTCTCTTACCTTCAAAAGAAACTTGTGAAGGTAGGTAATAGATAGGCTATAGCAAATATGTTCTTTGCAATCTTAAGTAGCTCCAACTAGAGTGATTGTGGAAAATGTAGTGGGTATGGCTATGATTGGTAATAAGTTTTATCATTCTCCTCCCTTTCTTGTACAATGCACCACTCCATTTATAGTCATGGTCCTTCCCCTTAATTAGTGCAATTTGTCTTGGCCAAGGCTCAAGAGTCTTGTTGAGTCTTAGTTGGGTTGAGTATTCGGTTCATGCTAAGTCCTGAACTCACCACTTGCCAGGACTCGTTAATACTCAATCAAACTTGGCCAAGTCTCGACCAAGTCTTTACTAATTCTTTCTCAAGGCTTTCCCAAGTCTTTCCCAAGTCATCGAGTCTTCCTGGTCCTAGGTCATCTGATTTTTTCCCCAGCTTGAGTATGAGAACTTTGATCTTAATAATATCATGCATCAATAGGTTCAAGATGTGAATCAAACACCTTGACCAAAATATATTAGGGTACATATTCTCCAGTGATTGCTCTTGCTGCCTTACAGTTAGCAGCATTATCAGTGATGACTCAAATGACATTGTACAACCCAATCCCTTGAATGGTTTTAATTAAGAGTTTCATAATATTTACACTTGTATTATAATGATTTGAGTAGTCACGAGTTGAACGGTAGACCACAGTATCGGTAGACACAAGAAGAATATTTGTCAATGGCCCACCTTTAACATTTATCCAACCATCAGATACGATGTATACCCAATATTTAGCCCAATCATTTGCAAATTGTCCTAGAGCATTATGGATTTTGGCTCTTTCGCTATCAACTTCCATGGTTTTGGCTTTGTCATACATTAGGATTATGTATCCTTAAGGAGAATTGTTTATGGCTTGTATCATTTCATACTAGTAGGGTGAGTGAAGAACATTGAATGTAATGCAACATGTATAGAGAACCCTGAACAGTTTTCCATTCACATCATTCCTACAACCTTGGTTAAGGAAATTTGATATTGTTCTATGCCTTGAATGCATGAGCGAGACTAGCATGGGAAGATGGAGATCGACTACAGAACATTTTGTGAGTTTTAGGTCTCGTATTCAACCCTTGATTTTTTGGATTTCTTTTGTGCTTCCTCCTCTTCCATCTTGCATCTATTTTTATCTTTCGTTGGCACTTTATTCCAGGTTTTGGCTGATATAGTCTTATTTTTGTCACATAACATAATCCCACGGAGATGCTTTCTCACATTGGTATATGAACCTTTGTAATATTTTTTTTACAATGGGAGCATGCAAATTGTGGTTCCATCCCCTTTCCCTCCCTCACGCTTTGTTACATGCTTCCACAAGGGCGTTTAACTCTCTGTTAAACACCTATTTGGTCTCTGTTGTTTCATGAACAGGCTACAAGTTTACTGTCTTTGTGAGAGTTGCAGGTAGTGACATCTCTGACATGGTAGTTACAGTACATCCCTCTCAACTATAATTACTGTGACAGCTGTAACAACTTCTAATTCCACCTGAATTTGTGCAGATGTGACTGTTGATCCCAGATCTTTCCGTTGCATCTCTATGTGATATAAATACATATATTTGTAATTGAATATTGTTAGAGAGTCATTTTATTTTTATTCTAAGTGTATGGTATTTATCTGTATAAATTTTTTTGAGAAGGGATTTCCTTTCTCCAAAATCCCTTGGTCTAGGCTTACTCTGTGTGGGCTCTGTATTTACTTGTTCTTCTAATTCTGCTGTGCATTTTAACCAAAAAAAGTCAAGTTTGAGCACTGCTCGATTACATATGTTCTATTTGAACTTGTTAATTAAGTTTGATTGCTTCCAAATGCCTCCCATAACTTTTGGTTAATTTTCTGGTAAATGTCACCATGGTTGTGCATTGTTTTAGGCTTTTATCAAGTTTTGCTTCATGTGTTTGTGTCTGATCTTCCTGCTGCCAATAGTTACTAATAATAATTGATTCGATGTGAATGATTTGTGTTCAACCAGAGACAATATTTTTTATAAATAGAATTTGATCATTTCCTTATTTGACCATTGGAATGCAGAATTCAGTTGGGATGATGTGAAGAGTGACAAGCACAGATAAAATTATCTTGGTCATAGCATCAAGGCTCCCATTGGGAGATGGCAGAAAGGTATTTATTTGTGACTAAAATATTACTAGTTTTTTATCGCTTTGTAGTCTGCTTGTCTTTTACCTTAGGTGGATAAATTGATCTATGCAAACTGAATAGAACAGTTTTCCATCATAGGTGGATTACTAATTTACTTTTAGTTTGAGTTCAAAATTTAAATTTGAAAATCTTGCATAATTGTTTGAACCCTACATAATCTCTTCATGATTAATGCCACCTTTTCTGATTTGATTGACTTTCATGTCTACTAGGTTGACATCTTATTTTGTGTGATGGATAGAAATTAGAAGGTTTCCTTTAGATACTGTTCTGATAAAATATCATCAGCTTTTGTCAGTCGAACTTCTAGTTATGCAATATTCAGGGCCAAAGCACTTAAATGATCATCTCATAATGTTCCTACTCAGGAAAGGATCTTCATTGGTATGCAAGGGATAAAAAGGCGCAAGATTTCAATGAAGAGGCAAAGAAAGAGGAGATTAAAAGGGTCAAAGAAGAGGAGGAGCAAGCCATGCGTGAGATTTTGGATTTGGCACCAAAGCGTGCAAGCCATCCTCAAGGAAATCGACTGGATAAAAGAGAGGCTACAGAGCTTCTGAGGAAAGGAAACTGTGCAGAGGATTTGGCTCTTGGTTATGCAGAAGGAGAGCGTGTACAGGGGCTTGGTTTTTCTCGGTAAGTTTTCACCTTTACGTTGTTATTGTTGATGAATGATTGGCTTTTTACTGATTTGTTGCTAACTCTCTCAACCTTGTTCTGATTTTCACTTGCAAGAAAATGACTGTGCTTCACTTCTTATGTTTTGATTTGGTTATCTTTTCTATAGATGCATATTCATTATTTCTTCTAGTTTTTTATTGCTTTTCATTTTCATTTGTATTTATTCTCTCAGACTTCATAATGCAGGGCTCCCCATCATTCTGTGAATGAAAAAGATCTTCCTAAAGAATTTAGTCTTGCTTCAAATAACAAACTTTAGGAAAGAGAGAATGAACCTCACATGAATTCTCGAAAGGATGAAGCAAGCCAACAGTTTGATGGACATGAATCAGATTCTTCAGGAGATGATCAACATGCTAGGAAAAGGAAGAGGAAAGAGGAAAAAAAGAGGAGAAGAGAAGAAAGAAAGACTTCAAAGATAGATAAGAAAAGTCATGAATCAGATTCCAAGTGAGATAAGAGAAGGCATGGATCAGAACCCAGTAGAAAGCACAAAAGGCAGCATGAGGGTAGCAGCGATTGAAAGGGTAAACATGCTTGTTAAACTATTGAGATCAGAATGATATCCACTTTTCCAAAAATCATTGTTTTTTAGTTTATGTTGATGGAAATCTGAACATCTTCTTGCTATCGAACCAATGCTAAATTGATTTGACAATTAAATAATGAAACAAGTAAAATATTGGGTGTTACTGTAACCTAGAAAACTGGTACTGTAGCTGTATTGTTGTGTATTAATGTAAATCTTTTTGTACTCTATATTGTGTATGCTAATCAATGGATTTCCTGCTTAAAAAGCAGGAAGACCACCTTTACAAGAATTCAGATTTGATTTGTGGGATTTTGATTTTTATACCCAACTTTTCCAATGGACCATAGACTAGACGGTATGGTCAGAATACTGAGGATAGGAACTAACCATTTATTTTGTACTGATGACTATGCTGAGCTATTCACTCCAAAATTATTGTCAGTGATATTTAATATTTATGTTGAAGGCATGTATACAGGGACATGGTCTCCTCAATACTTGGTTGTCCTTGTGAAAACACCATCAAAAGCCACTTATGAACTGTCCATCCACCTTTCTCCTTTCCCCATATGATTTTGATGCTTGTTTGTCTGCACTCTATGGGAACCCACCATCTGTCCATCCGCAGACAAACCAATTGTCCTCTACTTATTCTCCCACTATGGTCGGCTTGCTTCATTGCTTTTTCACACTGGGTTGCTGCACCACCCTTTTCCTCAGTAGTCCACACCATCACTACTATTGGGGAAAATTTTCTTTCCACTCTCTTTTGTTGCTGAATTTCAATGTCAGCATAACAACCCGAGCTCAGTGTGGAAGCAGCATCAACAACAGTATCTGAGCTTCAACGGATCCGATGAGTCTCACGCTCCATAGTGTGTTTTGTTGTTTCTGAGGGATTCATTTATGGGGTTTGGTTCTTCTGCCTATAAATCAATGCTATTATTTATATTTCTATATCCTTTTATTAAGCATTCTTCGTACAAGATCATTCTCTAGCTACACAGTCTCATTTTATAAGTTCCACGCTCAATCTAATTTAAAATACTTCTCCTTTCTTAATTTTCTTGAGTTTGATTGTCTCCTAAGTTTGGATTGTTGCTCCTCCCACCCCACCATTTGTTGACTGATCGCTCAAGCATTGAAGTACTATAATCCATCTATGATCTGTCTGATCAAACCCAACAGTCACAGTTCTTCCAATTTCCACCTAGCAGCCTTGATCTGTCTACCCTTGCTCCATGGATTTGCCTTATACAGCCTTAGCCGCCCAAGGAAAGTCACCCTTCTCTGCTTGTGCATAAGAAAACCATAAGGATTTCTATATACCTTCATGTATCCTAGTAAGTAATAATATCAAGGGGAATTAATGACAGAGAGGCAGATCTAGTGGATCGATTCAAGGCTGGAGGTTTTGGCTGAGCTCACCATAAAATTTTCTATTGCTGTTACTAGGTATCTAATCATCTCCTTTAGTGCTCAGGCTATCATTGGACTTACTTCACTCTTGTTATCTCCATCAGAATCTGTCATTTGCATGAGTTTGGACTAATGAAAAATCTAATATGATTGTACTAATGCATCAAGAAATTTTTGTTGCATGCGCTGTTTTACTCTCTTTGCAGGATCTGATGGCCAAAATTAATGAAAAATGAAAATCTTATATGATTGTACTAATGCATAGAGAAATTTTGTTGAATGTCTTTACAAAGCTGCTTCTCTATCATTGAGCTTTCAGAATTATAATGAACTAGTTTTTTATTGCTGCTCTGCTTTTGTAAATGAGATTTTTAGTTGACTAACACGGCATGAACACTATAGCATGGTTTAGAATATATTACAGACTGTATATGGCTTTAAGTTCATTTATAAATTGTAATTTGTGGAAATGCAAATTAACATATAGTGCATAGTTAATTTCATCAAAGTAACTTGGGATAAGAAGCGAATGTGAAAAATGTAATTTGCATGTCTGTTGGGTCCCATAGGATGTATTGTTAGCAGCTATACATGGGAAATTCCATCCTCATTTTAGAGTTGGATTCGTTGACCCATATAGTATTGTCCTTCTAGAATAAGTTGTTTATTAAATTCTCTTAAAATTGTACTGGATTCATATGTTTCCTATCACTTTTCCTCTAATATGATGTCCATATTCTTTCAGGTACTCGCTGAAAAGATGGAAGAGATGCTAGACTTTGACAAGGATCTTGTTCACCTTGATTTAAAAAAAAAAACACTTACAGCTGTCGGTTAAGCGATGGCCTGTAGGTGATTTAAAAAAAAAAACACTTACAGCCGTCGGTTAAGCGACGGCCTGTAGGTGATTTTTAAAAAAAAACACTTATTGCCGTCGGTTAAGTGACGTCCTGTAGGCGATTTTTTTTTTAAAACTCAATACCGTCGCTTAATCGACATTTCAGTTTTCATAATCCGTCGGTTAATAGATGGGTTTCTTTGGTGAATTCACTCTTAACTGACGCTTACGTTTTCAAGTTAATATGAATTAGATGTCGGATAATCGATGATTTACATTTAACCGACGGTAAACTGAGCTATCACTTAACCGAAGGATTGGAAAAATGTCGGATAACTGACGAAAATCCACCGACGCTTAAAAAAAATCATAGTGTCGTACATGCGACAGGGAAGTGTCGAAAATGCGATAATACGGCCGTCGGATTTTTGGTCAAAATGTAGTAGTGCATTAACACAATATTTGAAGATCGACGACCAAAACTATCCTGCTCTCAATATTTTTTGGGCTGTAGAAAGCCCAGATAAATGACCACCACACACCCCTCCATGGCAATAATTCAGCACAACCTCAGTCTCATCATGGGTTAAACAACGACGTAAAATGGAATCTACCCCATGATGATACAAAGTGTTATCCACTTGTTGGGGCCTGGAAATTTGCAGGCGACAACAGTAAGGGATTCACCCCAATCAACGTTCCCAACTAGCCCGTTGACTGTTTGGTATATGCAATCCGTCCGGTTTGCGGTCCGGCTACCGTAGGTCAAACAACAAAACAAAGGTTTTACCTGTTGCGGCCCGGTCCACCGAGTTTTTGTAATTTTTTGACTTAATGTATGATATGCAAGTGCCTAACTAACAATGCAGGGTGCTAAAGATGCAAAGAACAGTCACAATGTGATGCGCAGGTTCTTACATCTCGTCTTAAGGTTCACAAGCATCTAAAACACATACAACATAACACAAAGTAAACTAACAACCTAAACTATCCCTAGGGAGTAGAATTATCATTCATTGGTGAGTAATACATTTTGGACGTGCATTATGAAGAGTTACAGATAGCTGATACTTCATTCAAGACACATGAACAATTACAGATATTTAAACAACCATATAGCCGATTATTTTATGAACAACATTTATTACTCACAGTGGAAGACATCCCAAAAAATACTGAAGAACACTCAACAAGGACATAGGTCCAGGAAGTTAAATACTCTCACAGTAAATGAAACATGGTTGAAAACGAAATAGTTCCTCTTCAACATTATTCATTGAGTCGCATTGATACATTCCACATTTCACTCTCTCCAACAAGCAAAATTGCAGTTTCCTTTGCAAGACGAAGTAGTTCTCTTACCAGTCAACATTTACAAAATTTTCCAGGGAAAAATCCCCATCTCATTCCTACTTTCAAATATTTAAACTATAATTACAGAGCGTTTCGTTTTCCCCAGACGCATGATCTTTCATTTCCTCTAATGCTTCGCATTCCTTGTCTATATGTAATCATGGACCACTTGGTAACTGATGACTTCTTGGGCTCGCGTCGTTATAGCTCCGGGTTTTGTCTTCTACTCCCCTGGTTCTCCTGGCGATCCCTCCTGTTTCAGTTATATTCTTGCCAAACGGTCCGTCTTTCTCAGCACAATGGTAGAGTACTTAATCTCCTCAAACTCGCCTGCCATCAATCGACCAGCATCATTCAAAACATCAAATATTATCAATTAAACGACTATTCCACAAGGAAATGGCGAGGTGCACCATCTACGGGCTTGACAAACCTATCCTACGGCAGTCAACAGGAAACACATTAGCGGGAAAACTTAAAATCGACAATCAGGAGGAAATAACATCGGAGGCCAAGGGGATTTCCCAGCCGCAACGGCGGAAGAAACCCAAATCACGGACAAGCGACACGCGTACGAGAGAGGCTTTAATCGGAAGTCGGAAGGATTTGAACTTCAAAAACCAAAATACTTGGAGAGCCGCAACGGCGGAAAAGAGAAAACTAAAGCCCTGCGATGTAAGTAGGACATCGGACGGATTTGCGTTTCAGAAGACAAAAGGATTTTCCATCCGCAACGATGGATGAGACACGACTTCATGCCCGCGACCAAACAGGTTAAAACACATTGGCCATCGGCACTTTCACACTTCGGCAGCTAAATTGCTTCAGGAGCCGCAACGGCGGACAGGACACGGTTCGAACTTCCGATCAAAACAACGAAAAAAAAACTAAGTGCTTCAGTGAACTTCAAACATCCGACAATTGCGACCTCAGTAGAGACAACTGGTTTGATCAATAAACAAAACAATCTTAACAGCTAGGGCTCGCCATAAACTTCAGCGCAATCAAAAACCAGACCTTGGTCAAGAGTCAAGCTTTATAGTCATTTAAAGATTGAAAAACATGCCAACAACTCCAAGGATTCAAAGATTAAAACAAAATCATGAGGAGGGGTCCCGAGTTTAAGAAAATTGGGGAGAAAAGTTGCAGCTGCAACAACTGGTGATTGCCTGGTGAACCTAGATCTCTGGGCGATCAACCTTTGAGTGACAGACTGTTTAACAAGCAAAAAGCATCATATTGACTTCTTCCAGCAATATGGATTTCTTAAATGACATCAGTGTGTACCCTTAATCATTGATGACAGTCCAATTAGGGAGAGTGGAAACCAAAATCGTCAAGTCCAGATAACTATGCCGAGGCCGGAGGATGAATTTCATTATTACCTTTGTCTTTAGGTGGCTAAAAGCTTTGGACACCACAGGATTAGAGCATATGGTAAACAGAAATATTCGTTTGTTCCTCATTCCCATGCCATTTTCACACTTTTCTTGTGCTTTCGGACTTTTGTCCTATTTCATATGAGTTTGCTCACCTGCCTTTCTTACTGAATTTTGATTCAGGATCCTCTATCCCATAGTGTCCTTTTGTGTGAGTGGTGTACTTCAAGTTTCAGCTCATGGACGGAGAGGATCTTTTGGCAATTCAGTACTTATGATTCAGCTCCTGCTTTGATTTATAATGCTTTCATAGGAGTTTTTGACTCTTTATTTTCCTTTTGGCCTTCGTTTCTTGGCATGGGATCATTTATATTTAATACACTGTTCACTTTGATCCTTTCCATGGGTCCTTTGCTGTTGCTCCTTAGAACATTTTAAATGTGACGTGGATGGAGCCTCGACATAGTACCCCAGACTCCTCGAATCTGGTTTATTTCACAGGGGTTAAGCAGGACTTCAATGCACACAAAGTTCTTCGAGAAAATTGCTATACTGGAAGAAATTCTTTCATATAAATTAGCAACACACATTTTGACACCAAAATGTTTATCAAACCCAAAAATTTCGGATGTATTCCATGCAACCGCAGGTTTGCTCCCTTTATTGAAATCAACGAAACAAGCTAGAACGAAATCAACAAAAGCAAACTAGAAACATGACTCAAAAGACAGCTGGGCAGATTATTTATGTACAAGACAGAAAAAATTAGACAGACTCAGGAAAAATAAGGTTTGAGAACCAAACTATTTACTGGTAGGTTCTCCTCCCACCCCTGCAGATCTTGCAACTTGTAGGTAGAAGGACCAAGCTTGGCTGCAATCTGAAAAGGGCCTACCCACAACTGCTGGAATTTGGTATGCTTTCCTTTCTCATCATGGGGGTGGTCCCATTTGAGGACTAAGTCTCCCACTTCAAAGTCTTTTGTCCCCGCTTTATGCTTGTCAAACCATCTCTTAACTGACTCTTGTTGTTGCTTAAAGCGTTCTTTGGCTTTCGACCTGGCTTCTTCAGCTTTCAGGAGATTATATATTCTTATTTGTAAAACTTCATCATCCGACCCCCTAGACTCCTGAGCTAGAATGGAATATGGTAGCATGATATTGGGAGGAAGGATGGCCTCTTTACCGTAGACAAGGGTATATGGGGACACTCCAATTGCAGACTTGGGGGTGACTCTATCAGCCCAAAGGGCATTTGGTAAGGCTGAGTGCCAACTCCTCTGGTTTTCTATTATAGTCTTCTTCAGAATTCTAATGAGGTTTTTATTAGAGGATTCAGCTAGGCCATTCCCTTACGGATAGTAATTAGCAGAATAATGCAATTTTATCCCTTTATCATGAGAAAAGGAAGTCAATTTAATTGATGAAAAGTATTTAGAATTATCAAATACTAACGAAACTGGAACTCCAAACCTGGTCATGATATGATCTTGTAGGAAGCTGATGACTTCGTCTTCATTTATCTTGTGCAGTGGGATAGCTTCGACCCAGCGAGTGTGTAAATTTGAGCATATAGATCTGTAGACAAAAACAAAACTCACAAAGAAGATCTCACAATTTACTCAGCAATTGAAGAATGAAATAGTGCAAAAGGCTTGCAGCTGTGAATGATTTCATTAATCAAAAAGTAATTCAGATAATAATTACAATGATGTAAAATGGCTTTAATAGCCACAAGCAATTCGAATCCACATGAGGAAGTTCGAATTGATGACTCTACTTGACTGTAGGTAACCAAGACTTGTCTAAATCACAATTGGAGTTCTAAAACACAACTAACTGTTACATTTAGTATTAAATAATGGTTAACTGACTGTGGTAGGTGAGAAAAGCACCCCACATGTGTGCAATTAGTTAAACCATTATTTAACTAAATGTAACTGACTCCTAACTTGTCTTGACTAGTCATCAACTGAAGTTAAGGACCCAGTAGTTAACTGTCCTTGTCTAAATCATAACCGGAGTTCTAAAACACAACCAACTATTACATTTAGTATTAAATAATGGTTAACTGACTGTGGTAGGTGAGAAAATGCCCCACATGTGTGCAATTAATTAAACCATTATTTAACTGAATGTAGAGAGCTATAACTGAATGTAACTGACTCCTAACTTGGCTTGACTAGTCATCAACTGAAGTTAACTGACCTTGGTTGGTTTCGGCACTCCCAGTTGCTTCCTAAATTGTATGGATTGATCTAGGAGACTCCTAAACTTATGCAATCAAGTGCAATAAGTGGCAGTGAGCCTCAATTAGTGTTCCCCACACTTTGGTAACTGAAACATGTGCCCCAATTTGGTCAAGTTTAACCAATGGTGCTAATGACTATAAATAGACTGGATGGACTCCCGATTTAGACATGACTCGTGATTTAGACATATGACCAAATTTGTACAAGGGAGGATTAATAATCCTAACAGAGTGAAATAATCAGTCGCAGTAAGAATGTACTTGTGCTGCAGGGACGAATTTGGATTTATTTCTCCAATAATGTCCAGCCCCCATTTCTCAAATGGTTCCGTGATCATCACAGGATTTAGGGGCGCTGCTGCTTTAGGCTGTCTTCCACCACACCTTTGGCAAATATCACACTTTCTGACGTGTGCGTGTGCATCCTTGAAGAGTGCAGGCCAGTAATAACCAGCTCTGAGGACCTTGTGGGCTGTAGTCTCCCCTGAATAATGTCCCCCAGCCGGACCATCATGCAATTCAGACATTACTTTCTTAGCATATTCTTTCTCCAAGCATCTCAGAAGGACTCCATCGTAGTTTTTCCTGAATAGTATTCCTTCAACGAGTTGATAGGATGCTAATTTAAGATGCAACGCTCTTCTTTTCTTGGAATTCCAATGTTCTGGCAGCAGCCCTGACTGTAAGTAATGTACAAGGTCTCTATACCAAGACTCGGGTGCTGTAAACAAAGGGCATACATCCATTACATGTAATTCGGCATCATCTTCCCAGGCTTGTTCTTCATTGTTCCCCCTTTTAGTCACCAATTTGCATAACCCTTGACCTTTGACTATAGAGGCTGGCTTGAATTCAAGGTCGTACTCTTGAAGAGCTGTTACCCAGTTGCCCCTCCTTTCTCCTAACTCTTTCTGTATGAGAAGGGATCTTGCAGCTGGGTAGGGGACTATTACCTTGGTTCGATTCTTTAATATATAAGGCCTGAATTGATTCACTGCCTTAAACACTGCATAAGCTTGCTTATCAATGGCCGGGTAATTTAACTCAACCCCCTGTAGACCAATACTCATAAAGGTGATTGGGAATTCATCCCCCCCATCTTCCTTTTGCGTGAGTACAGCTGCCACCGAATCATCGGATGCAAATGTATACATAATAAAGTCTTTATCAAAGTCGGGGCTTTTCAAGGAGGGAGCGTGTGCAACATCAGTTTTAATTTTGTTGAAACCGTCCTTCTCAATATTAGTCCACTTAAATTGTGCATTTTGTTTGACCATCTGCTGTAGTGGTTTGACAGTCTGAGTGAAATCAGGCACAAACCTTCGTACAAAATTTATGGTTCCCATAAACGATTGCATTCCTTTTTTTATTATGGGGCATGGGAATTTGTTCAATGGCTTTAATTCTTTCTGGGTCTATAGATATACCATTCTTTGAAACTATGTGCCCCAATAACTTGCCCTCAGTGACGACGAACACGCACTTCTTAGGATTGAGGGAGATGCCATATTTCCGACAGCGTTCGAAAATTTGCTTTAGGTGAAAAGCGTGCTCTCCTCTTTTCTTCGAGAATATTGTAATGTCATCAAGGTACACCACAGCGCTTTGTCCAATTAGTCCGCGGAAAGCTATGTCCATATCTCTTTGAAATGTCGCTCCAGCATTAATCAGTCCAAATGGCATCCTTCTATAGGAAAAAGTTCCCCATTTTGTCTTGAATGTTGTCTTTAATTTGTCTTCTTCGGCTACCAACACTTGATTGTAGCCAGAGAACCTGTCTAATAATGAAAACAGTTCAGAACCTGAAACCATTTGTATCGGCTGCTCCATGGGTGGCACAGGATAGTTATCTTTATCCGATGCGTGGTTTAAGTTCCTGAAATCCACCACATTCTGATTTCTCCCGACTTCTTTCTAACCGGTACCAGATTTGATACCCACTCAGAGTGTCTGACTTTAAAAATGATTCTAGCATCCAACAATTTCTTTACCTCACTCTGAATCAGTGGTTCCAGTTTTGGATGCATTTTCCTCAAGGGCTGTTGATATGGCTTGACTCCCGCCTTGATGGGAACAACGTGCTTGATGATGTTGGTATCGTATGTCTTTAACTCTTGGTACGTCCAGGCAAAGACATCTTTGTATTTTTTAAATAGACTGATGAACTTGTCTCTTTCTGTCGAAAAAAAACATTTGTCGAGATTCACGAACTTAGGTGCCATTTCAGTCCCCAAATTTATCATCTCGAACTGTAGAGTTGAGCTGTGAGTCTTCATGTTGGTGGGTCTCCTAAACTTTTCATTCATGTCAAACATCTTTTCTAACGTTCTGACCACTTTAGGGATGAAATTATCAAATTTCATCTCGGCCTGGTGTTCTTCATCATCAATAATCGCTCCTTTGAATACCTCGTCATCTGTTAAACATTCTATAATTTTCTGGTCATCATCGAACACACGTAGGTTGGTAATCATATCAGGTACTAAAGGCCTGAAAAGCAATTCAACAGTACATCGATTATTTGAGGGTACAAGCCTAGCGGCCGAAGTAGCTAATAAGTCAGTTGCTGCGTTTTTAATTCTTGGGATTGAAATAATGTTGAATGCATTAAAACATTTAAAAAGGTCCCATACCTCATTCTGGTAAGCTTTTAAGTGAGGAGAAACACAGTGGATTTCATTCCGGATTTGTTTCACAATAATTTCAGAATCCCCAAAAACTTTTAAATTACTTACCTTCAAGTCAATCGCTTTCTTGAGTCCCTGCACCAATGCTTCATACTCAGCTGTATTATTAGTACATTCAAACTCTAATCTACATGAAAGGAAATGTTTATTCTTCTGTGGGTCAATTAGGACATAGCCGGCCCCTGACCCTTCTAATGTCTTAGAGCCATCGAAAAATAAATTCCAAAAATCATTAAATACTGAGAATGAATCTACTCCTACTGCTAAGTCTACTATTTTACAATCAATCTCGCTAGCCTGCGAGAATCGAAGGATATCAAGATGGGTATCAGATGGGTTGCCGGCTTCTTCCGCTTGATAATTCCTTGGTTACAACTCAAGAAAATAATTTACCAATACAGAATCCACAGGTATATTCTTCTCATCCAGTTGGGTAACATTGTACTTCATGTGGGGTTCTCTTAGAATCTTGATCTGGTTTGGACTCCCCTTGTATGGCAACCACAGGTGTGACCAATATGAAGCGAAATATCCACTTAATTTGGCTGACCAATATCTACTCAGGACCAGACCGTAAGCGTCTGGTATATCAGCCACTATGATGTTAATAACTTGGCATACTTTGTCATTGGATGCCAGACGGATTAGGACGTCTTTCATCTCACCAATTACCTTAACGTTTGTCCTATCCAACTGAACCACCCTCCACGTGGTTGGCTTTGGATGCCCATTTATCTTCTTACATACTGATATGGGCATGGCATTAATGGACGCCCCCGAATCTACCAGACAATTGTGCATGTTATGATTAAAAATTTCAAACGTTAGGAGGAAAGGTAGATGGTTAGCTTTAGACTCACCTCCAACGCTGGTTTCTCCAATTTCTTCTTCGTCTTGAGGTTGACTGTCAGTGGGCAGCTTGTCATCTGATGCTTCAAGTGCTTTCAACAATCTCTCTTTTTGATGCGGCACTTTGCACATTTTGAATAGTGGAACATTCGCTTTTACCTTTTTCAAATCCTCCACAATGTCATAATTCATCGACTGTCCAATTGGATGTGGTTTGTCAGCATTTCCTTCACTTGGCTTGGTTGTTGTATCATCCTATCTAGGACTTTGGCTGGTAATCGTGAATTCTGGAATCTTATCGGCCAAGGCTTTATTTTGAAACTTCTTCTTAACATTTCTCTGCAGCCTTCTGATCTTTGGAAGAATAAGACTGTCGTCCTTAACCGCTCCTTGGATTCTTGTGGCCACGTTGGTCTCCATAACGCCCTGGTATCCCTGAGTGTTTCCTTCTTCAGCATCAAATAATGAGACTGAATTCCATAATGCCAAGGTCTCCTTTTCCTAATCTTCATTAGACGTAGAGGCATAATTTTCTTTTCTTTCTTCATCTCCCTCTTCTGTTAACCTAGAATCTAGTAGTTGATTCATCACTAGCATCATAGAGTTTATCCATTGTGGACAATTTTTTTCAGAGTGTGGCTGTTGGTGGAAAGTGCAGAAATTATCCATGCCGACCTCTGTTAGATTCATGGACGCAGCATTGTGAGGAGGAGGATTAGAATGATCCTTATCCTCTCTTTTCTTATAATATGGCTTATAAAATCTTTGTGCCTCCTTTTCTTTTTCCATATCTATGATCTTGTTGGAAAGCTTCTGCATCATCTTGGCCATATTTTCTAGATCTGGCGACTTTTCTTCCTTAGGCTTAGCGAACAATAAGGCTTTTCTCCCTGCACCTTTCTCTCCTGATTGTTCTCGATAATCTTCAATACTTTCTCTTTCCTCTTCCACCACTTCTGCCTCTTCATAGGTCTCTGTCAAAGTAGGCTTGGCCCTACCTTTCGCAAACATGGCCAAATCAGGATCCAAAGCTGAAGCATAGTACTCAATCAGTACTTTGTCTGAAGGCTTATCTGTTTCAGAGAAGTTCTTAAGATATGCTGCAAACCTTTGTGTGAAACTGTGCAATTTTTCCTTTTTCTCTTTCTTCAATGCACATAGTCCTTTCATAAGGGCATCATGAGTCTTTTGGGTCGCATACTTACTTCTAAAAATCCTCTCAAAGGTGTTCCAGTCTGGAATCAAGTTAGCAGGCAACCCAAAATACCATGAAGCTGCAACTCCTTTAAGTGTATGCGGGAAAAGTCGACATACTACATCTTCATGCTCCCCAGCCCTTAAACCCTCTATTGCCAAGTAGAAACTCTGTAGATGATCATCCACTAGGATCTTCTCATTGGGGTCAAATTTAGGCAGCAATTTTTCCAATGATTGGGGTAAGTCATGTAATGGAGGTGTTAGATTTAGAGGTGATCTGGCTCTCCATGCAGGTGGTGGATTTGGTGGGTTGGGGGGTTGGTTTGCATTTATGCCAGCCATGAGTCGGGGTTGAGAGTGAGGAGGTAAACCAACAGGAGTTTGAGCAGGAGAACTGTAAGGGGTATCTGGGCCTTCTTGGTTCAAAGGTAATTCAACCTCCTGGAGAGCAGTCTCTACAAGTTCTTCCCAGTCTCCAACCAACACTGAATCTTCTGCTATAGGACGGTCTTTCTTCTCGTATTCTCTTCTAGGTAAGTCAGGGATAATTGGAAACCCTCCAAGCTTCTTTACATATGCCCAGGTGTGTTTTCTTAGGTCATCAACCACTTCGTTACCAACAGCATATAGATGTTCTCTGTTTTCTTCTGGGATTGGATTATGGAACCCACTTCTTTTGGAACTATCACCTGTGGAAAATTCTCGGGAAAATGGGTTTCCTCGGCCAGCCATGCACTGGCAGCCCTCCTTCTAGCGCCAAAATTGTTGGGGCCTGGAAATTCGCAGGCAGCAATAGTAAGGGATTCAACCCAATCAATGTTCCCAACTAGCCCGTTGACTATTTGGTATAGGGAATCTGTTCGGTTTGCGGTCCGGCTACCGTAGGTCAAACAACAAAACAAAGGTTTTACTGGTTGCGGCCCAGTCCATCGAGTTTTTGTAATTTTTTGACTTAATGTATGATATGCAAGTGCCTAACTAACAATGCAGGGTGCTAAAGATGCAAAGAACAGTCACAATGTGATGCTCAGGTTCTTACCTCTCGTCTTAAGCTTCACAAGCATCTAAAACACATACAACATAACACAAAGTAAACTAACAACCTAAACTATCCCTAGGGAGCAGAATTATCATTCATTGGTGAGTAATACATTTTGTACGTGCATTATGAAGAGTTACAGATAGCTGATACTTCATTCAAGACACATGAACAATTACAGATATTTAAACAACCAGATAGCCGATTGTTTTATGAACAACATTTATTACTCACAGTGGAAGACATCCCAAAAAATACTGAAGAACACTCAACAAGGACATAGGTCCAGGAAGTTAAATACTCTCACAGTAAATGAAACACGGCTGAAAATGAAATAGTTCCTCTTCAACATTATTCATTGAGTCGCATTGATACATTCCACATTTCACTCTCTCCAACAGGCAAAATTGCAGTTTCCTTTGCAAGACGAAGTAGTTCCTCTTACCAGTCAACATTTACAAAATTTTCTAGGGAAAAAGCGCCATCTCATTCCTACTTTCAAATATTTAAACTATAATTACAGAGCGTTTCGTTTTCCCCAGACGCATGATCTTTCATTTCCTCTAACGCTTCACATTCCTTGTCTGTATGTAATCATGGACCACTTGGTAACTGATGACTTCTTGGGCTCGCGTCGTTATAGTTCCGGGTTTGGTATTCTACTCCCCTGGTTCTCCTGGCGATCCCTCCGGTTTCAGTTATTTTCTTGCCAAACGGTCCGTCTTTCTCAGCACCATGGTAGAGTACTTAATCTCCTCAAACCCGCCTGCCATCAATCGAACAGCATCATTCAAAACAACAAATATTATCGATTAAACGACTATTCCACAAGGAAATGGCGAGGTGCACCATCTATGGGCTTGACAAACCTAGCCTACGGCAGTCAACAGGAAACACATTTGTGGGAAAACTTAAAATCGGCAATCGAGAGGAAATAACATCGGAGGCCAAGGGGCTTTCCCAGCCGCAACGGCGGAAGAAACCTAAATCACGGACAAGCGACACGTGTGCGAGAGAGGCTTTAATCGGAAGTCAGAAGGATTTGAACTTCGAAAACCAAAAAACTTGGAGAGCCGCAACGGCGGAAAAGAGAAAACTAAATCCCTGTGATGTAAGTCGGACGTCAGACGGATTTGCGTTTCGAAAGACAAAAGGATTTTCCATCCGCAACGGCGAATGAGACACGACTTCATGCCTGCGACCAAACAGGTTAAAACGCATTGGCCATCGACGCTTTCACACTTCGGCAGCTAAATTGCTTTAGGAGCCGCAACGGTGGACGGGACATGGTTCGAACTTCCGATCAAAACAACGAAAAAAAAACTAAGTGCTTCAGTCAACTTCAAACATTCGACAATTGCAACCTCAATAGAGACAACTGGTTTGATCAATAAACAAAACAATCTTAACAGCTAGGGCTCGCCATAAACTTCAGCGCAATCAAAAACTAGACCTTGGTCAAGAGTCAAGCTTTATAGTCATTTAAAGATTGAAAAACATGCCAACAACTCCAAGGATTCAAATATTAAAACAAAATCATGAGGAGGGGTTCCGAGTTTAAGAAAATTGGGGAGAAAAGTTGCAGATGCAACACCACTATAAGGTAGTTCTTAGCTACATGACGTAATTGTCGTCGCTCATCCTGTGAAAGGTGAGTAGGGACCTTCAATGTTTGCAAATATACAATAATATCCCCGTACCATGGCTCCGAAGTTGAGATAAGGAAAATATGCTCATCGACAAACGTATCCTCATAAACCTCTTCCTCCTCCAAACTTGGAAAATCAGATACGAGCTCCGCAAAGATCAATGATTTCTTCGATTTCGGTAAAAGGAATTTGAGATTGAACTCTTGCAAAATAACAAACCATTTATTGTATTTTCTCCCAATCATCCTTCTAGTGAGGACGAACTAAAACAGATTGATATGAGCTACAACCAAAGTTTAGCGAAGGAGAATATAATGTCTCAATCTCTGAACTGCATGAACGGTGGCCAAGGCAAGTTCTCCATATGGGAATAATGGATTTCCACATTAATAAGGTTTTGGCTCAAATAATATATGACATGCTTGTGGAGCTCCTCATCCTCCTGAACCAAAACCATACCAACCGTCTCCATGGACGCGGCCACATAAATCAAGAAATCATGGCTATAGTCAGGCGGACTAAACACGAGGGACGATGCTAAGGCTTACTTAAGAGCATCAAAGGACTCTTGGGCTCGCTCATCCCAACAAAAAGGAGTGTCCTTCTTTAAAAGACGCATAAATCCTTTAGTCAAGTTGGAAAAATTAACTATGAATCTCCGCAATAAATTTTCCATGCCTTGCAAACACTGAAGGTGTCTAATATTATGCAGGGGAGACAATTGAAGTATTGCCTCAACCTTTAAGGGATCGACTCTTATACCCTCCCTGGATATGATGAACCCTAGTAAGTGACCAATAGTCATGCAAAATATGCACTTATGAGGATTTAACCGAACCTGTTAATGATGGCATCTTTCGAATACTAATCTCAAATGGTATGGATGACGCACTCTCAAATGAGAATGAGCAGCAAGGTCATCCAAATACACTTCGATAATCATTTTGAGATCATGAAAAATTGGGGTCATAGCCTGCTAAAATGTAGCTCCAATTTTTTTAAGGCTGAAAGGCATCTTTCGATATGCAAAAGTACCCCAAGGACAAATAAATGCAGTCTTATGTTGATCCTTGAGTTTGATCTAAATCTGATTATATTCGAAAAAACTGTCCATGAAGGAGAATACCTTGCTTCCCACACACTCATCCAAAATATGATCAATAAATGGTCATCCAAATACACTTCGATAATAATTTTGAGATCATGAAAAATTAAGGTCATAGCCCACTGAAATGTAGCTCCGACATTTTTAAGGATGAAAGGCATCTTCCAATACGCAAAAGTACCCCAAGGACAAATAAATGAAGTCTTATTTTGATTCTCGAGTTTGATCTGAATCTGATTATATTCAAAAAAACTGTCCATGAAGGAGAATACCTTGCTTCCCACACACTCATCCAAAATATTATCAATAAATGGTGTGGGAAAATGATCCTTAGAACAAGCACGATTTAAATCACAAAAATTAGTGCATATACGGATCGCTCCCTGCTTCTTATCAACCGGAATGGGATTTGAAACCCACTCCGTCAAGGGAACGAGATAGATAAAACCAAATTTTTAGAGTTTCTCTATCTCAGCCTTAATGGCGGGTGATTTTCTAGGATTCATTGCATGCAAACGTTGTCAAACCGGCTTCGCATCTGGATAGGTCTTAATCTCATGTTTGATAATACGAGGGTCAATACCTGGCATTTCCTCGTATTACCAAGAAAATATGTCACGAAACTATTTAAATAGCTTGGTATACTCCTTGATCTCATCAGGGGAACATCTCGCCCCAATGTAGACGTTCTCAACTTTGCCAGGATCATGAGAAATATTGATAGGAATAGTAGGTGATAAATTCGCCATGTTCCCATTGGCCATCTGACCAGGAGAGCTCAATGGAACCACGGGATCGCTAAGAATCTCCCTAAATTCATCATGCTCCATACGGTCTAGTTCAGGAATAAAATATGATCGATTATGTAATTCTTCCCAAGGTGGTTCAACCCCATACATGGCCTCAATAATGGCTTCATTCGATGGAAAAACATCATCGAGGAAATCATGTGCATGAGAGGACTCAACTACCTAATCAGGTAGCACATATGGTTCCTCCTCCTCCATTCGTGAAGAGGAAGGACAAGGCTCTATGACTTGACCAATATTTGCTTGATATGCTACCATCATTGCAGGCAACAACACATCCATTTCGATAGGTCCAATCGAAGGACTCGGTGAAGGAAGAATCCAAGGATATTCCATATGGGTAGTGTGAAAAGACACTGAATTCAATGAGGATGAAGCCCCACCAAAACTAGATCTGATCATAAGAATGGGCACAGGACAAATCAAGGTTCCCATAAGAGATGGATACATAACCACACCCACACTCCCAGTTGCCGGATGAGAATGATCGATAATCAAGATAGAAGTTCCTGATGATGCATTAACACTCGGATTACAGAATGACGTCTGATCAATCGAAATGATCTTCCCATTAAATGGAAAGCATAGCACTTGAAAGAGAGAAGAGGCTACGACTTGCATATTATACATCCAATTCCGGCCCAACAAAATATTGTAGTCAAGGGGCGCATCAACCATCTCGACCTCGATCGCGACGGTCTTCCCTCCCAATTGGACCTTAAAAGAAGGAAGAATCCGATGCGGCTGAAATGATATACCATCAAAATCTATCAACATAGTGGTGGATTGAGACAACTCTAGAGAACCCAAATCCTTCCAACATGACAAAGACATCATGGAAGCAGTAGTGCCTTCGTCAATAACCATGCGTTTGACGGTCATATTAAGACATTCTACATGAATCAAAAGAGACACGCAGTAAGGAAAGTGGGGTTGTATTCCCATTGTTTCAAATTTGATAATGGAAGAAGAGTTATCATTATCAACCCCAAGAGCAGAAATCAAGACTCTCCTCTGCGGAGGACAAGTCTGAAGTACTTCAAGTGCGGACATCGCACAAGGAGTTTAGTCCAAATCCTTGACAATGAAATAGTTTTTGGTGGCTTGGGAATTAGGATTGTCCCCTGAATGCTTTAGGACTCCCTTAGGAATGTGAGGTGCAACTTCAGGTTTATCCGTAGGTTTTTCGATACACAAAGGGCTCTCGGGTGGAGCGGGTTCCTTTCCAAGGTCCAGTTGTGACGAACCATAATCCTTCGCATGAGTCACAACCTTATTAGCGCACACCATGTTGATGCAACCATGACCAATATTGGCCTCTAATGGATTTTGATCTCCACTTAATGCACAATGAGGATTAATGGTCCTCGAGTTCATATTTGATTGTTGGGAAAAGGATTAGTTAGCATGGCTGGGCCCTGTGCTATGAACCTCAAGGCATCTTTCATATGAGGGCACAAGTGAGTGAGGTGGTTCTCCTTACATAACTTGTAAGGAAACTTTGCCTTACGTTTAGTTTGCTTGTCCCCCCAGCATTATGAGCATTCTTGTCATTATAATTAGCATTTTTGTTCTTGTTCCCACCCTTACGATTATTTTTCCCTTTTTTCTTATTCCTTCTAGGCTACTGGTTGCCCTTCTGGTCCGACGATTGCACAGAAAGTACACTCGCCATTTTGCTAGGTTGAGATGAAGTTGTGGCTTGTCCCGACGTAGATTGATTAATTGAAAATTGGATCACTTGTTTCACAACCGAATCCATAGGTTTGGTAATTGTACAGCCCACAATTCCATTAGCATGTGGCCCGGGCTTGATCTTGGGATTGAAACTAGATCACGAAGCATTAGGTATAATCTCATACAAAAGTATGGATGAGCATAGATCAAATCCAACTCTTGTGCCCTAAAGATTACTTGTTCCTCATTCTGGACTCCAGATGTAGAAACATCCTTCGCGATGTAAGGTAACAACGACTTGCGGAACCACTCAAGGAGAAATTTCAGTGGTATAAAGGCTTTAATCAACCACTTTCGTCTACTTCACTCTTGAATATGATTCGAGATATGTGTGGCTTTGTCTTGTCGAAATGTCGACAAGAGTTCAGTGCCAATGTCGTAACGTATAGGTAGCTGAAAGTGATTGAGGAAAGTAATGGAAAAGTCATCAAATAAAACGTATTCCCTCCTTGGTAACTCTATATACCATTTCCCGGCAGGCCCGATGAGGGTGCGTTGAAATAGCCTCAAATGGATTGAATCTTCATGTAAGGAATTAGACGAGCACTAAAGGTGAAAAGTAGTGACATGCTCACTAGGATCTTCTCCAGCTTTGCCCTCGAAATTGGGAATGTCTAAAGGAATCTTGTTAGGGACAGTCAGCCAAGCTGGGTCATGAGATACCGAATCGTTCATGAGTCTCGATAAGTTAGATAAGTTCAATGTTGTAAGGAAAGGGAGCCTAGGTTGAGCCAGTATATGCCACGCTCCCTGATAGTTCTAGTTCATGTAAGGCTGATGCTATAAATACCATGCCCTTGGCCATAATAACCTCCTCCCATTTGACCCATATAGGGTTGCATGGAAGCATTGTGATGTGGTGTACCTTGATTATGGGGTGCCACAAAGCCATAATTGGAAGGGTAAGTAGGTTGTTGATACCCGTACCCATAGGTTTGATAGTTCTATCCATATTGCGGTCCATAAGACTATCCATGAGAAGCTCCATAAGGTGTCCCATGAGAATTTCCATAGTTAGGGATATGGGGAACTCCTTGAGATGGACCATAAGACAATCCAGAAATAGGGATATGACCTCCTGACACAATAGGAGGTACTTGACTCTGAGATACTATTGTATGAGCAGTCGCAGTATGAACATGGCTAGTAGCAATATTCCCACCCAAAGGACCATGTGAATGAGGGGGAGGAAGGGTTGTAAAAAATGCATTTGAAGGAGAAGGGTTCAAGGACAAAGGGACATGTGAAGGAATATAAGTGGTGTTCCCAATGGTCACTCGTTTCGGTTCTGGTATCCACATATGATTACTAACACTAGGTCTAGGATGGACATGTGAGGTTTCTTCCACCATTGGTATGGAAGGTGAAATGTGACTAGTGCTCCCAAATCTCTCCTCATGGAAAGGAATAAGAGTGCCCCCAGGCGTAGTGCTAGGTTCAACTTCCGACTTGACACAATGTGCTGGATCGGGTGCAGGGATATCAGACATGCCATAATGAACATGACTAGTGCTTGTGGGTTCATAATGAGTCTCGTCGCCTGGTAACCAATACCGGTGACCTGAGAATGAGGGATCATAACCAAAATGTGAAGGTATTTCCAGTGAAGGATCATATATGGGAGTAGGATCTTCCTCCCCAACATCGTGAGGTGGAGAGGACATCTCTGGAATCTCATCCTCATGATCTCCCATAGTGTGTGAATCAAAGTGACAAGTAGTATGCCCAGACTGTCTGTTTCTCTCTCCCAAAGGAGGAGGATACATGGAAGGCATAAGTCCTGCTAAACGACGAGAATGGCGAAGTGTCGTGCCCGAATCCACAATGACTCAAAAAATGAAAAGACTTGATCTAATTATGCAAACCCTAGGCAAACTAGTGTGCATAGAGCATACACCTACAAAATGTAAAGCCAAATCGCAAGAAAACAAGGGTAGGATATGTGACCTCCCAAATGAAGCAGGTATGTCTCGCCTAGGAGAGGCTTGAGACTCCCATAAACAACAAGCAAAGGTTCGTAACCAATTATAGTGGCCCTTAGCTTCAATGCATATAGCGACTGTGCTATCCGACCCCCACCTAGCCAGGACACCTGCAGAATAACCTCTGCAAAGTACCCCCTACCTAGGTAAGGAAACTAAGGTCACCTCAATATAATCAATGCTCACGCGGATAGTCACAGCTGGGATTGATCATATGGGTAGGGTAGCAAAGGTTGAAACTCTTGAAAGAGCCCCCAGATATGAATACAATCCTGGAAATATCTCTGGTGCTACTTAGTTATGACTAGGGGTCATCCCAATCATAACCGTTCACACTGCCTCGTGCTTAACTCCCTTGTAAGAGGAGGATCCTGAGAACACTAGTTATATAAAGGAATTTCACACTCTCACTTGGACAGACACATAAATGTTTCGTTTAGTGGTCTTGGAGAATTTACTCACAATGAACTATTCCAAGACCCTAAAACCTAATCTTGTTGGTGCACCTTATAAAAGAAAAGAGTGTAATTCATGTTATTATGAGTTGATTTCAATTGGCTTATTACTCAAAAGGGAAAATGGTCGTGCAACTAATGATGTTATGACGCAACAAGAAGTAAAATGCACACCTAACAATCAATGCAAATGCACTATGTCAAATGAAGAATAGGGTATGCTACTACATGAAGTGCAAAATTTTCCTTCAAATCAATATGCAATCATTCCTATATGAAAATATGACTAATACTCTCCAAGCAAACCTAATGCAAGTACCATGCAAATGCAAAATGAAAACAATGCGTAATGATGCAAAAAGAAAATGCTTTTGTATTTTTTGAATTAAATGAGATAAAAAGCAAAAGTATGACTCTACAACCCCCAGAATCTGCAAGCACTACCAGAAAACACCCAAGCAAAGCACCAAGTTAAAAGAGACCTAATGCACTAACCCCAAAACAAAAAATATAAAATGAAATGACAAGAACATTTTCAAAAAATTTAAATTAAAAAGCATCTCTGGTAAAAAACAGAGGTGTATACATACTCCAGAAGCATCTAAGAAGACTCATCACTCATCCAAATTCATCCAACAACACTTAATCTTCCCTAAAAAGTAAAAACTCAAGGCATACATGACTGTTTGTGGAAAATCCGCGTATGTACGTGGCTATTCCAGGAAAACTCACGTGTACATGCAACTGTGAAGGAAAAACCCGCATACAGGAAGAAAAAGAGATAAAAGAGAAGGAAAACAGACAAGAGGAGACAAAATTTACTCCTATAAGACACTACCAGGCAAACATACCCCTATACCTGACTCAGAAACAGAGAAATCAAAGCAATTCAAGAACATTGAATGTCGAAAAACCCCCAAAGGAAATGACTAGGAACTCCCCAGTATAGTCACCAATTCTATTATGGAGAAAAATTCCTATGGCTTGGGGTGTACCACAACAGACAGAGTAACCGCAGAAATCAATCCCTTCCCACTATGCAAGAGAAATAAAACATCTAACACTAAACAATCTCGAAACATACCTTATCCGATGGTTGATGTAGATCCCCGTTGAACTTTTCCAATCCCGCTTGTGTTAGCAATTTGCTCTCTCAACAATCAGCAAACAAGACAAGCATGCTATATAATGGTGTTAGATCTACTTTAGCATATAGAATCAATAATGTATAAGAAAATAAAAGCATCCATAGATTCAATATTCATTTAAATCCACATCATTGGACAGGAAAATATATTTCTATTAATATAAATCAGAGATTACAAGAATGAAAACCTATGTCGGCACGTCTACGAATCAGAGAAACTGAGTCCTCCACCTGGGCCTCCACCACCTCAATCCTCCATCTCTCAATAGCAAGCTCACAAGAAATTTCAAGCTTGGGAAGAACACCAAGTGATCCAAGGGACAAAGGGATGCAGAATCAAGTATAAGCAAGCTACGACAACAATGGACTATAGTTTTCTTGCTCTTCAATTCCTCCTCCTTCAATGTATCCAAAGGGTTCCTTATATAGTGCTTCAATGGGGTAATGGACGGTCAAATACGAGCGATATCAAGGAATATGGAAGGCCAAGAGACAAGTGACTCAGATCCACATCAAGGAAAACTCCAAAAATCTTTGGCCTTTTGCACACGTCCCGATGTACACGAGTTTAAGGGTTATATCCACGTATATATGCGAGAAAGGGTTTAAAATTCACATATAGAAAATAACATGTGCTTTTAGGGATTGTTAGCACTCAAAATATACCCAAGGCTGTGAAAGGTAATCTTAAGGTAACAACAAAAACCACTTTTAGAAAGAAACTAGCTTTTCTTTCCAGAGAGGGATCTCTCAGATATAAATTTTACAGGGCCAAATATTGAAATCAACAATTTAAGTTATGCAGATCGTTGAAAAAACACATATAACCATTGGGAAATGGAGTCAAAACAGATAAAGATAATGCAAAGCTTCATACATGGAAACTCAACAAAGGAAAGATAATCATTCAGTTACAGTCATTGATTGATTTTTAGGCGATAAGAGAGAAACATGAACAGTCCATCAATATAGAGCATCACAAGATGAATTCCATATTAACTTTAGAGGAAATATTTGTGAATATCTGAAACAATAGCCAGAGCTAACATGTATGAATTCTGAAACTATTAAACACTACGTTCAGATATGAAGAAAACAGAATGGAAGGTAAACACTTAGAAAACAATCACATGGAAAGAAGGAACAGACTGTAATATAAACGACACATGAATATTTGAATATCAACTAGAACTCGGCTTTGTAATTTCATAAAAAATCATAAAGGTATCAAAAACATCGGTCCAAGCTTATGGGTTCCAACCCCCAATACATCAAATAAATTCAAATATATACAAAAATAGTTTCTTCCCAAGACGATCAATAACTAATTAATCTGTTAATCAATTTTTTTGTAACTATATCCCTAATAACTAGGAATAATAATTACATGCTTTGATTCAAACAACAGATTGCTCGATTATAGCAAACTTAGTAACTGCAAGGTATCTCGAACAAACAGCTTCACGAACTGCAACACCTATTTTCATGAATGAAGTATGCACTTAGTCTTTCCAAATTTCTCCATGATCTTCCATTGTTCCGCATTTGGGGTGTCGTATTCTGTCATCTCTCTAATTGACACCTCCAAATCCACATAAGCTTCATAAGACACAGCTGGCAATCCTTTCTTAATAATTAAAACCTTATCCAATATCTCAAAGTCCTCTGTCAATTTTTCCACAATGATCTTTCATGTTAACCTTTTGACTAAATCTTCAAATTTGGAATGGTCCATGTGATTCTGTACCAATAAACTGTGATATTTCTCCTAGGAAAATAACCTTCCTTTGTCATCCCAACAAGAAGGGAGACCATCATCAAATAGATCTCTAAAAGCAAGCCTGAAATCCTTTATCTGAGAAGACATTGTATTCGCCTTATCCTGGTCACTGTGAATACGTAGAAGTTGACTTTGGAAAAGATGGCGCACTGTCCACTTATCTTTCACCTGCAGTGTGCAATTGAAATTACTTTACCTAAGGTCAAATTCAATTTTTATACAACGGACTATTCTGGGGCCCTTACCAAGTTGTTTTCCTCTTACCGCTTTCCTTAGCGGAACTCACCAAAAGTCACCACGTGGAAAGTGGTTTAAATTTCGCTACCACTCATTCTTTTTAATTATCTCACAGCTTCACACTCCAAAATAGATAATGACCGTTGATAATATTTCATCTTTTGTCTGAATCGTTGGATTAAAATCTATTATACATACTACACCAGCATTTCTCATTTTTTCAAGCGTGCATCTTCACATCGCGAACTGCCTCACAATCGTAGATTTTTTTCACTTTATTTATTAGTCTTTGATCTTTCTGCCACATTAACCACTTCTACCTCTTTGTCAAAACTTCTCCCTTGTGCAACTTTCCCCCAGCGGATCAATTGGCAACCGTAGATTTTCATACTCGTAAATCTATACCTTTGAATTTTGCAATGATTTAACCAAAATGCGTACTTTTAATAAGGGACTCAAGACTACCAAGTTTTGCCAATTTTATGTATCCCTTTATCATTTCTCAATCACATTTCTTCCTCAATTGTTCAACATAAGAGGTGTTAACAACTGGCTCCAACTGAGGATGATATCCTCCCTGTGAGGTATCAAATAAATTGTAGACCAAGTGTCAAATCCATTGGGTCGCTCTCAATATTTCTCTGAAATATTCAACATCTTCTAATCTGAATCATAAACTGAACCAATGCTACAAATAAATTCCTATCAACCTGTAACCTGTAAACTGTCACCCATTCTCTGAAGACTAAAACCAACTGTAACTGAAATCAAACTTGAAACTACTAAAATAAATGCTCAACATGCAAACTTATTTACACCTACTTACCTACCCTACTGTATTGAGCACCAATTCCCAATCAAGTAAACTCTGACTTCCAATGAAGCCAATCAAGCAATTTTTCCAATAATTTCATTTCTTCCTCATGCTTGATTGAAATTAGAACATAAGAACAAAATAGCAATAGGTTATGATGAAAAATTTGTCCTTTGCTGCAAATTCATAACCAACTACCCCATCTAAAAAAATTATCCATGTATTCTACTACTGGATCATAAAAATCATAACAACCTTTAATATACTCTGTCATTTGCTTACCATTAGAAGGCTTTCCAAAAAGTAACTCTTCTTGCATACTGTCAAACCGATCTGTTAAAGAGCTTTGAAAGGAATTCACATGATTGTTTTTAAATGATATATCAGCAACTTCATTTAATATTTCTAAATTTACAACTCCATTCTTAATAAGCATTTCAAGAGGAATATCATTTTGTTCTTCAACAAGATTAAGCAGAAAGATGTCTTCTTGACAAAACGTTTTTGAATTGGAAAGGTTTAAGGAAACATCCCATTGAGAGTCCTTATCTCCTTCTTTGTGATCCCTTTGTTTATTGCACAGTGTTGGTTCTTTCACATACTCAGATTGATGGCATGATTGCTCTTCCTTTTCATTATATATAATTAGATTAAAATTTTCTTTAAAACCATCACTAACATAATTTTTAACAAGCTGATCGCAATCATCAGAAAAACCATCAAGAGTATAACCCTATTCTTTCACATCACTAGGATGATCATCTTCATGCTCATATCTTTTTTCCAATTCTAATCCAAGGTCTGATTTCTCTTTAATTGCATTTTCAGAAAATAAATATGTGGAGGGACTGTAAGACTGAAAATTTGTAAAATCAGAATTATTTATGTAATTACCCACAGAAGCATTAGAACTTAGAGGAAATTGCTGCTACAAAAAGGAATTTTCTGATTGGGAATAAGCAGCCTCATCTTGAAACAAAACTTTGGAAGTTGAATAATATGAAGAAGGGTTTGATGGACCATCCTGACTTCCTTCTTGGTCACACAAAGATTGAAAATACTACTGCAAATTATCATACTACTTCAGGAAAAGAAATGTAGCTGGTTGAATCAAAGTTTTGCCTCATGTCTCTTTCAGTCAAGGAAGAAATTATTAACTGCTGAGATTTTTCTTGAATGTGAAGACAGCTAATTTTTATTTCTTTTTTATGAAATGGGTTCTCATATAAAATTTCTAAAAGCTCATCATCCACTAACTCATCATCACTATACATGTTTTCCAAATCTCCAATGAAACCTTTAACATGAGTACAACAATCTTGAACCAGCAACAAGGAGGGGTATTGGTTTTTGTAATGTTCATGAAATACTGTATGAAAATCAGTAAGGGAAAACAAAATTTCTGATGGTAACCCTTCATACCATGACCTTGCTTCTCCTTCTAAAGTAGCGATGAACATTTTCATTAAATAATCCTCATTCAATTTACCTCCCAACTTATGTATATGCATATGAAATCTAACCAAATGAAGGGCAGCATCATCATTATTTTGATCTTTAAACTTTGGAAGACATATTTTCCAATCTACTTTAGGTATTCGATTTGGAAAACCAAGAATGTGAGCACGATTCATAAGAGCATACCTTACAGACAAAGAACTCATCTCGACAAATGAATAAATTGAATCAACTCTTCAAACTTTGCAATCTTTTGATAGTGGAGTCGCCATAGGAATTATGAAAACTGGATTCTTCGAACATGGAGTCACCAGGTGAAAGATGCACAACCTTGCTGATATCTCACTGTTGTTCACCATCAACAATCAAATATGAAACTATGTCGTTCATACCTAGGGAATATTTGAACCTTCATTCCTCGGCAACGCCACCAATTTGTTAGCACTCAAAATATACCCAAGGTTGTGAAAGGTAATCTTAAGGTAACAACAAAAACCACTTTTAGAAAGAAACTGGATTTTCTTTTCAGAGAGGGATTTCTCAGATATAAATTTTATAGGGCTAGATATTGAAATCAACAATTTAATTTATGCAGATGGTTGAAACAACACATATAATGTAACGTTCCCGACCCTCCGACCAGCGAAGAGGACGCTACCATACACTAACCATTCAGGAAACTAGCCCCATGAACATGTACATACATATATACTGAAATAAAATGCTTGGAAATAAAAACATGCAGAGATGCATAATTGTTTAACATACAGTGGAAGCAAAACCATACATTCCAACATTCAACATGTTCACCATAATTCATTAAACATCAAATATGATTGCAGAAACGAGGTAGTCAAGAATACTTATCTTATCAAGAACTTGTCTTGCAACTAGCTATGTTGCTGCAACATTCCACCCAACCATAGGCCAGTGCGCTCCTTAATCTCTCAGTGACACTGCCACCCCCAAGCTGGGCATGATTCCCCAAGGAATAAGGAACTAGGTAGGCACACGCATAGCCCAAAAATACACAAATCAGCCAAGCCAATATAGTTGGGTTTAGTAGGCCATTAGGGAGTGGGGAAAAGCTGAATGCTAAGCTGATGAGCTCACTGAAGAGATAAGGACGCCTACACCAAAACTAGCCTAACTTCTAGGACACACACACACACAAAACAAAAGGAAATCAATCCCTTCTCTGCTACACAGTCCCTCAGGCCCTAAACTCAGGGGTTGTGGAGAAGAAATCCAACCCTCTAGCTCTGTCTGTGTGGCTCCCAAACACACCAGGTTTATCAAGCATACCCCAAACTTCGTTCCCACTCCAATACAGTCCACAAACCAACCACTTCATACACACAGTACGGTCAAGCAATTCACAGCTCTAGGAGGAACAAAAGGAACAAGATGGCAACCAAAAATGGGGGACGCAGCTCAGGCCAAGAAAAGCAATTTAGGAGTTGTTCTTGGCCCTAGCGTGGCCAAAACAACTCGAAAGCAACCCAAAACGTAGAGATGTCCCCACAGCAAAACCCAAAACCGTGGATTAAACCAACCATAACCAAATTCATGGATGAACAAACAACAAACCACAATTCATGGGGAGGACAACAACAAACCCAAAACGTAGCTAAAACCACAGAAAACAAACTTGTGGGGAGACCACAGCCCCATTCTCATCACTGAATAAACAGAAATACATAGCCTGAAAATTGGATGAGGAGACCCCCCACTCTCAGTCGGGACAGGGGGAGAACATAATACCCAGAACCACAAGTCGATGAGGGAAAAACACACACCCACAGCAGGAATTGTGAAATGACCAAAACTGCACCCCTACCTCTCTGCGTGAGGAAAAATGATGTAGGATCCCAATTGGTGCGTGAGGAAAATAGAACGACTCTGCGTGAGGATGAGAAAGATTGGAGAGAATGGGAGAATGCCCCATGTAGTTGTGGACAGAATGGCATACGTTTCTTCCCTTCCCACGCGAAGATGGAGAGTCTACTGGTGTAGTGGGCATGTGGGCAAGGACTGACAGTCCTGCCACCCACCACTTCCCAGTAATAACTGCCCCCAACTAACAATAGAGGTTTTGAATGGGTGGTTGACACTTGGCTTTTCCCCATGGGCTCAAGGTTTGATAATTCCCCCTCCTTATCGTTAGGAAATCATGCCCTTTTCATTATCATTGTATCGCCATAGCTGGTTGTAGGTTTTTGATTAATTTTGCATATTTACATGATGCCAAAACTATAATGTGCTGGATAGTACGATATACGATCGGCAACAATTCCAATCATTGAAACATAACACAACCAAATCGATGGTGGGGCTTTTGCCTTTAGCTCCACACTACGATTAATTACAATATTTACATCATGTACCTTTTAATGCAAATTGGGTCAAAACCGGGGTATTACAATCCCCCCCCCCTTGGAATAACCCTGTCCTCAGTGTTCCAATACTTAGGAATACATATACAATTTACACATACAAAATTTCAAAAGTTTGCAGATCTGTCCCATGTTCAATTATTTACTTTGAACTTTCAGCACCAAGCCCCTTGGCTTCCATGAGCTTCTCCTACTAGTTCTCAGCTTTCGGCTTATCCCCAAGTCTAGGAAGTTTGTGGCTACTTCCCTTTTGATGTTCCCTCGTTGGGTAGTCCTGGTGGTAATGATGTCCTCCGCATTTCCAACATTATGTTGGCTGCTTCATCTTTACCTACTCAATTTCCTTTGAGTCTTCATGCCCGAAAAGTTTCTTAATGGATCAATTGGATGAATTCCCCATCATTTATCCACTTCCCTTTCCCTTATAGATTGCTCCCAGAAGGCTTTTTACCTCCTTTTGCAAACAAATAGAGTCTTACAAAACATGGTGGTTCATCTCATTCTTCCGTTTTTGTATCTTGAGAATCTCTCCAAGATTTTCTTGGGTCTTGGCAATTGTTTGAAGGAGATTTCCAGCCAAGTCCAATAGCTTTTGGTCTGCTGCCATGATCAATGTGCACGACTGGATTTCACTTTTCTCACCTCTAAAATGCATCATTGTAATTCTTTTAGACCAAGCATAATGTAAGCATTAAAACCAGTCAATTTAATTGCCCAATTGGCATGGCAGTACAAGCTTATAAAGGAGACTATCATACTTTTTCATGCCTTCCCAATAGGCACATGAGCTCATTCATGTCCATTCTTGGGCAGGGAATTAACTATTCCAGCATTCATAATTTATTTTAAGCAAATAAACACATTCTATTTTCATCCATACATGCATTCACCAATCTTCTATTTTCATAATGCATAAGTATATATATATCTATATATAATCAAAAAAGGAAAGAGAGAGTAGCAAGAGTTTTTCCCCTCTTTGTCTTGTTCCATTCTGGAACCCATACCACTGTTAGTTTTTCAACATTCAAGCTAGCATTATGTTAGGATCTTTAACTGAGAGAACAACAAGTACAGCAATCAAACAAAAGAGACAAAGAACATAGTGATTTTCATCGGGGAAACCATAAATGGAGAAAACCCCACAACTTCCTCAAAGATAGAATCAGCACAAAAGGTAAAACCCCAAAACAGTAAGATGCACTCCCGACAACAGTAATCTTCTTCTTGTCTAGCCCCAGTGTCTTCTCCTTCCTCAACTATGCGCTACACTTGAGTGTGTGAGTGATGTGTACTAAATAGAGAGTCCAACTCTCTATTTATACTAATCCTGACATGACTAAAACCCTACTAGGGCCAACCTCTACTTGGAGAGTCTAATAACCCTAGTGCCTCGAAACTGCGGGGACTTTAACCGTTAGACAATCGGAGGGTTACCCACAATGACTTGACATTACTTGTTTACATTATTGATTCTCCCGATCAGAACATCAGGGTATGACATAGCATGATAACATCCTAGAATAAACATCAGGTTACAATAGATAAGAAATACAAGTGAATACATTCCGAAGTTACAATTACAACAACACTCCCTCTTAATTAGGAAGGTATTCTCTCGACACAATTTTCATCACTGGTCTTCTTCTCTAGATATTCTCATCATCGGCATCTTCAAGTCATCTTCATATTCAAGTCATCTTTCATCTAGATCTGGATCATCACTCGATATGGATCATTGTCACCGGATCATACTCAATCTGGATCATCGTCACTGGATCATACTCGATCTAGAACATCGTCACTATATCATACTCGATATGGAACATCACTGGATCATCATCACTGGATCTGGATCATCACTCGATCTGGATCATCATCATTGGACTGGATCTGGATCATCACTCGATCTGGATCATCACTACTGGATCTAGATCATCACTCGATCTGGATCATCACTGCTGAATCTAGATCATCACTCGATCTAGATCTCTCGGAGTCATCATAATTGGATCTAGATCATAGCTCAATCTGGATCTCATTTGGTCATCATCATGTGTGCTATCTCATGATTATTCTCGTCATAGGAAGTTCTACAGAGCTAGCCTTCTTTCATGCTAGTTGTAGGCCTAGCCATCATGTAGGTCTTTTTCAATGCTTATATCTTGACTACTTGTCAGAATGGCCCGCCCAACACTTACATATGACCTACTCATCAAAAAGGCATGCCTAGCACTCACATCTGATCATGTCGAAGCCTACAATCACATCAGAATGGCCCAGCACTCACATTCACCAACATGACAAGACATAAGTATCATCTGTGAAAAGGCTTCAGCACTTATATCTGACCTGGAAGGAACTAAATCCTCCACCCTCACCAGAAATTCTTGCACTCACATCTGACCTAGAAGGAACCGAATCCTCCACCCTCACCAGAAAGGCCCACAGTCCCAGACTGAGCTACCTAGTAATGGACCAGGTGCCTCCATTCTCCTGGAGAATGGCAGTTGCCCTTATATCTGACATGGTAGGAACCAAATCCTACACCCTCGCCAGAATGGCCTGCACTCACATCTGACCTGGAAGGAACCAAATCCTCCACCCTCGTCAGAAAGGCCCCCAATCCCAGACTGAGCTAGATGGTAACTGAACAGGTGCCTCCACTCTCCCGGAGAGTGGCAGTTTCCCTTGCATCTGTCCTACTCAACAAAATGGCCAGCACTCATATCTGACATGGGAGGAAATTCATCCTTTATCCATGACAGAATGGATCAGCCCTTATATCTGACCCGCTCATCAAAATGGCTCTCTCAGTCCTGGACTGAGTGTTCTTGGTAACTGACCAGGTACCTCCATTCCAAGAATGGCGATCAACACTCATATCTAACATGGAAGGAACCAAATCCTCTCACCATGACAAAATGGATCAGCCCTTACATCTGACCTGCTCGTTAGAATGGCTATGGATCTTAGCACTCATATCTTACATGGAAGGAACCAAATCCTCTCATCGTGACATAATGGCTTAGCCCTTACATCTGGCCTGCTTGTCAGAATGGATTTGGGACTCATCACTTTCCCTTGGAGGAATCCTCGATCTGGAGAACACCAAGCTTCTCCTTGAAGTACTCAAACTTCACTTTGGCCAATGGCTTCATCAACACATCAGCTATTTGTTCCTCCATCGCAACATACTGGAGCTTCACAGCTCCCCTCTGCACCATATCCATGATATAGTGATACTTGATCTTGATGTGCTTCGACTTGTCATGGAACATTGGATTCTCTGACAACTTCACGCAACTCTGGTTGTCACAATGTATACAAGTAGCATCCATCTGGAGATCAAATAAATCAGACAGTAGCTTCCTCAGCCATACTGCCTCACAACTAGCTAAACAAGTTGTGACATACTCTGCTTCAGCTGTAATCAGTGCCACATGGGATTGCTTCCTGCTAAACCAAGAGATCACAATTGATCCCATATAGAAGCAACACCCTGAAGTGCTCTGCCTATCGATGGCACTGCCTACCCAATCTGAATCAACATAACTCTCCAGGTTAATCTTCTGATTCACATCGTACTTGAGCCCATAATCAACTGTACCCCTCAGGTACCTCAGAATATGCTTTGTAGCAATCAAGTGAACATTTCTCAGATCTGTCAAGAACTGGCTCAAGGTGTTCATAGCAACGAAAATGTCTGGTCTCGTGTTAATTAGGTACATCAATGACCCAATCATCTGACAATACACCGTAGCATCAACCGACTCTGATGAATCATCGCTTAATATCTTCAAGTTCGATGCCATAGGTGTGGCCATAACCTTACATTCCATCATCCCAAACCTCTTCAGGATCTCTATTGCATACTTCCCTTGTCCAAGGAATATTCCATCTGCACTCTGCCACACCTCCATACCTAGAAATTAATGCATCATATCCAAGCCCTTCATTTTGAACTCGGCAGCAAGCTTTCTCTTCGTATCAGCAATCAACCCATCCATACCTATCACAAACAGATCATCTACATATAGTAGAAGCATCACTGGGTTTCCATCTTCAACCTTGTAGTAAAGGTTGAAATCAGCTTTACTCTTGGTAAAGCCCAAACTGGATAGAAAGCTGTTAATTCTGCCATACCATGTCCTTGGTGCCTGTTTCAAACCGTACAGGTGTTTCTTTAATCTGCACACATGAGACTCCCTGTCATGTGTCTCGAAACTGAGTGGTTGTTCTACATACACTTCCTCTTCCACTACACCATTCAAGAAGGCATTCTTGACATCCATCTGTTGTATCTTCCATTTCATTACTGCAGCCAGAGCAAGTACTGATCTGATGTAAGTGTATCTGGCTACAGGTGCAAAGGTTTCTTCATAATATATTCCTTCTTTCTGAGAGAAACCCCGAGCTACAAATATTGCCTTATATTTTTCAATGCTACCATCTGTAGCATGTTTGATCTTGTATATCCATTTGGAAGTTACAACTGACTTCCCGTCTGGTCTTGGGACAGCATCCCAAACATCATTCTTCATGATCAAATGGTATTATTTGATCATAACATCCTTCCATTCTTTCCATTCTGCAGCTTCTTCATAGCTGGAAGGTTCTTTATCAATGAAATCACATAGTAAAACTACATACCCGGAGCAGGATCTGGTCCTCTTTCTTTCTCTATGATTCTCTTCTGGAGCCCCATATCTTTCCTCACCTTGGATAAGTTCTCATACCCAAGCAGGTTTACTCTTATGAGGATTATTCTCCAGAGGTGGATCTATAGGTCTTTGTGGTTCTTCAAATTCTTGATCTTCTTCTTGAGCTTCTTCATTCATGGTTGTATCATGAACTCTAGGTGCTTCTGCTTCTTCAGGTTCTTTAGCAGGTATCTTCCTGGATTTGTTGTAAGCTGTGTCTTCATCAAATGTCACAGATGTTAATCTTCTTGTATCTTGGGTAATATATTCTGTAAGCCTTCAAGCTTTCAGAGTATCCCACAAATATACCCTTCTTTCCTGAAGGATCTAATTTATTTCTCTTCTCTTTTGGAATGTGTATGTACACTGGACAAATGAATATTCTGAGATGGCTAACTTCTGGTTTCTTGCGGGAGAAGACTTCTTCAGGAGTCTTGTTCTCGAGTACTCTATGTGGAGTACGGTTCTGTACATACACCGCTGTTCTGGTAGCTTCCGCCCAAAGATGCATAGGAAGATCTTGATCATGAAGCATAGCTCTTGCAACTTCCATGATAGTTCTATTCTTCCTCTCTGAAATCCCATTCTATTGTGGATTGTAAGGAGTGGAAAACTCCCTCTTAATCCCTGATTCTTTGCATAGCTCTTTGAATTCATTTGAAGTGAATTCTCCACCATTGTCTGATCGAAAGGTCTTGATCTTCTTTTCAGCATGGTTCTCAATCAAGGCTTTGAATTCCTTGAACTTGTTGAATACTACGTCTTTGTTCTTCATGAAGTAAACCCATGTATTCCTAGAGAAATCATCAATGAAAGAAACATAATATGCATACCCTCTTAGTGAGTTTGATGACATAGGACCACATACATTGGAGTGAATGATTTCCAAGATTCCTTTTGCTTTGCTTTCCCTACTTGGAAATGTGTTCTTTGTATTCTTTCCTTTCGCACATCCTTTGCAGACCCCATCATGTTTTTCTTGGATTTCTAGAAGACCTTCAACAACTTTTCTTGCAATAGGTAGTGCTCTGTAATTCACATGTGCAAGCCTTTTATGCCAAAGTTCACTTGGCTCTACCATGTCATGGACCAAGGCTTGTTCTGGATGGCCCTTTAATTTGTACAATCCTCCTTCTTGTTCTCCAATTACTACCGCATCATCGATAGTCTTTCCTTTTGGCCACATGATGACTTGACCATCTATGAATGCAACCTGTATTCCTTTTGCATCTAATGCTGATATGGAAAGGAGGTTCTTCTTGAGTCCTGGCACAAACAATACTTCTTTCATTGTTAGAGACTTTCCAGATTCTAGCTTATAGGAAGATTCCCCACTACCTTTTATTGGATATTGGTAGTCATCTCCTAGCTTCACCTTGTGAGGTGATTCATGTTCTATAGTCTCACAAAGGATTCCTTGAATCCAGTCATATGTTTGGAAGCCCCTCTGTCTATAAGCCAATCATCACTTCCATGAGTAATGTTACCTGTGAGAGCGGAGATCAGAACATATTTATCCTCACTTGAAGAATCTTCACTTTCATATCTGGATCTCTTCTTGGATGGTTCATCATGCTTTACAGCATGAGCATGATGTCTTCTTTTGTTGCTCTTCTTCATTAGTTTTTGTTTCTTAGGACAATTTCTTACATAATGTCCTGCTTCATCACATGTATAACATATGATCCTAGATAAATCTTTTCTAGTGTTATCTTTGTGAGAGTGCTTACCTCTGGAGACATGAGATCTTCTTTTGGTTGACTTGGAATGTGATTTGGAGTGTACCATGAGAGCTTGATCTTCACTTCCCATTTTTTATTCTTGAGCTGCTATCCAAGCGTCTTCTTGAGAGCACTCTTCCCATAGTCTTCTGAACTTGACTAACTTCTTTCTAGCATAGATTCCTTGGATGAAAGAATCCCATGACCTAGGAAGGCCATTCAAGGTAGTCATCACAATCTCTGCATTTTCCACTTCTTCATCTACAGCTTCTAGTTGTTCCTTGATCTAAGAAACTCTTGTGAAGTAAGACTGGATTGTTTCTACATTCTTAATATTCACATTCTTTAGTTGGTTTCTCAGAGTCATCTTCCGGTTTATGTTCTTCCCTTCAAACAATTTGGTTAGGGAATCAAACATAGCTTTAGGTGTCTTTAGGGAGGAAACTTGTGGCATGAGATTGTCCTTGATAGAATCAACAATGATTCTCTTTGCCATAACCAACTTCTTCTTATGCAAGGCCTTAGCCTCATCTCCCTCTGGAACTGGAACCTCGTCATGGATGTAGGAGTCCAACTCATTCTCTTCCAGGACCAGGGAGATCCTATACTTCCAAGCTCAGAAGTTATCATCTCCCTCAAGCTTTTCATCAAGCTTGGTATGATGAGACATCTTAATTGAGAACCTCAAATGGAAATACAAAATATTTTAGATCTTACTAGGTCAAGATGTCGGATCTGAAACTTGAGCTGAAATCCTGCAGAGCTGGTTCAGGAGCAAATTAGGGTTTTTCTTTTCCGCAGTTTTGTCCACCCAAATGCATTTAAATTTATCCCTAACTTCGATTTTGGGGAGGAGATCAATCCAGGCCTGGGCTCACTGAAAAATTCCTCTTTTGTGAAAAGCCCTAATTTCCAGCAGTAGTGACAGGTCCAAAGCTGAAAAACCTCAGAATTGGATTCTGCTTCGACAGAAAGATGCGCCCTAAGGAGGAGAGTTATTCCATCTTACTTTTGCTGAAAATATATGGAGAGAGATCCACAAAGTAGGAATCCCTAGTTCCCGCAGCTACACAGTGTCTTCTTCTCAGGTTAGCTTTGATACCATGTTAGTTTTTCAACATTCAAGCTAGCATTATGTTAGGATCTTTAACCAAGAGAATAACAAGTACAACAATCAAACACAAGAGACAATGAACACAATATTTTTCATCGGGGAAACCATAAATGGAGAAAACCCCATAAATTCCTCAGAGATAGAATCAGCACAAAAGGTAAAACCCCAAAACAATAAGATGCACTCCCGACAGCAGTAATCTTCATCTTATCTAGCCCCAATGTCTTCTCCTTCCTCAACTATGCGCTACAATTGAGTGTGTGAGTGATGTGTACTAAATAGAGAGTCAATCTCTCTATTTATACTAATCCCAACATGACTAAAACCCTACTAGGGGTGACCTCTACTTGGAGATTCTAATAACCCTAGTGCCCCAGAACTGCAGGGACTTTAACCCTTAGACAATCGGAGGGTTACCCACAATGAATTGACATGACTTGTTTACATTATTGATTCTCCCAATCGAAACATCAGGGTATGACATAACATGATAACATCTCAGAATAAACATCGGGTTACAATACATAAGAAATACAAGTGAATACATTCCAAAGTTACAATTACAGGAACAACCACCACTGTGGTTTTCATGCTCTTAGCCTCTTTCACTTCACTGTGAATGCTGTACCAACCCTTTTTGACCATGAAACTTAGTGTCTTTGGTCTATTTCAGACCTCTCAACCATGGAGTCTCTCCACATGGTTCATCTACAACTCCTGGCTGCTAGGGCCTTTACAGTCCCACTGGCACCTTTTTCATTATTTCTCATTTTGAGCTCTTCAGGACAGTCACATGTCCACATGCACCCCTAGGATGCCCTCATAGTCCTCGCTCCCAGTGATACCTACATTCAAACATTGAATAGATTCACATGTTTAGTTTATTCTCATCAGTTTTTATCTCTAAACATGAGCTTAGAATATCATAACCAAATCATATACACATGTATATTCGTAAGCAAGAAGCTACAAGATAATCCAATACTTATCTATATTGTGTGTTTCCTCTCTGGTCCACAGGGTCTTGCTTTGCTCTATAAGCCTTGGGATTGTCTATGGACTTGGATGTTAGGTCAGCGCTTAGGCTGCTCCACAATATCAAATAATTAATGTCCAGCCAGTACACCTTCACGCTGACTGGACTTGGAAACTTTACCACGACCATTTCTAGGTCCTAGATCTACTATGGATCCCCAATCATATAACAGCCCTATTTCAGTAACACAACATCTCCTTCCAGTACACCTTCATGCTGACTGGGAAGGAAACTTTACCATGACCATTTCCAGGTCTAGGATCTACTATGGATCCCCAGGAATATAACAACCCTTTTTCAGTAACACAACATCTCCTTCCAGTACACCTTCACACCGACTGGAAAGGAAACTTTACCACGACCATTTATCTTTAGTGTGCAACGCCAAACTGCATTTGTTTAGCCTGACAACACAAGAAATATAAGTAAACTCATCAACATTATTGCTCTAAAACTGTAATCATATTTCATATCATTCACTATCAAGTATTGAGACACCAGGAGTGCGTCCACTCCTTAGGTTGTAGTCAATATTGAAAACTCTATCATGACCCGACATTGGGAAAGTGTGCACCCCTTTCCAATGTGAACCATGTAGGTCCTATTCATACTCAAGCAATCTGTCATAATTGAAATAAAATCAAAACATGCTCTGCATATTGAATTTAACAATTTGACATGCATATTCTTAGCTAGGTTCACAAAACAGTTAGCCATTTGCCGATGCAGTATTCCTTCGTTAAGGAGGAATGGGGGCTCCCTTCTCTGAGTTGACAGTCCCTCAGTTTTCCATCCCAACTCCTTTTTACATTCCATATCCCACACATGTCTTACCAACATAATCTATACCATCTTACTCATGTTGTTTACCAAACATGTAGTACAGATGGGGCATTTCCAAAATGTCCAATGGAGTTTCACATGAAACCCATTTCCAAGATATGGGAACCTTCCAATGAAGTTTGGCTCCTACAGGCGATCACACATGGTCTTCCTGCAATGTGTACCTCTGGCACATTCATCAAGTAGCCAAACAGTCAATCATCATCTACTAATATAATCTAAATTTGATTGTTCCATAACTAAGCAATGGCATTAGTAATTAAATTCACTATGAACTTGCAACTCTGTCTACTATAGAAATTGATTTGCTTGGTAATGAGGTGAGCCTCATTTTTTGGTTTCTTGTAAGTGGCACCACTAAGCCCATCATAATTTCATGCTTACTAGCATAATATGAAAATTCACTTACAACACGTCCTCCTGACACAATTCTATGCAAGCCAATAGTGATTAGTAGTTGTCAGCAATTTCTCAAATCTGAAATTTACAAGTTCAAATTGACAACCCATTCTGCATACAAACTATTTTCACAACCATCAGACTCTTCTCATGAGGTTTGGCTCTTTCACATGGTATATTTCAGCCTTTTTCATGGTCTTACCTGCATTGCCATGCCCCAACCAATCTACTTGAAACCTGAACTTCAATCAACCAAACACTTGGTAAGTCTTGATGCATATAACTTTCTCATTGCTGCAACAATCACTGAAGCATTTTCAGAATTATAGAATTCAAATACTTCCAGCTGTTAGCATATTAATTTCACCAAAACTCATTTACTTTACGTGAATCATTATCATACTTAAAATTGCAAGGTATAGTCACATCATTTATGCAATTTAGATGAAATGTTTAGATACTCCTTACTTCACAGGCATATCATTTGTACCACCCTGCCCTTCCATAGAGCATCTCCGACATGCAATCAATCATGACTACCCTCTTCATGCACTTACTATCTTGCATTCATAACAACTCTTTGAAATGGTTCCTGAATTATCATCAATTCATCATTTCAGCCATTGGTTAGTCATAATAACACATGCATTATCTAAATGCATTCATGCAATGCATCACAACATTTGCACCCATACTTATGTATGCATATTTACAACATTTACTCAAACTTTTCATATGCATCCATTCAATGCATAACTACAAGATTTATAAAATCTCTTAATGCATATCCACTCAATGCTACCTTGTATTGATTCAGGAATGCTATGTGTTAAGTCATGAATTTGTTTTCTTCAGTCTTATATTTTGCTTGTGATTTTTTGTTTTAAGCTTGCTCATTTGCTTACTTCTAGGAAATTTTGGTTTAGAGTGAAATTTTGATTTTTTGCCTTTAGGATTTCATTATTTTTGTTTTTCTTATGTCCTAAAGGGTTCTATAGGATATATGTTGAGTAATAGTTTCATAAATAAGCACTAATACCAAGTTTTAGTCATTTAAATCTATGTTAAAGTTGAATTAGTGGTCAAAAAGCACAAAATTTGATTTTCAAACTTTCTTGTAGCGCAACGGTTAAAATTTTACACTGGTGTGCTACAAGAAAATCGTGGGTGCAAAATTTGTCAGTTTTATGCCAAATTCTCCAATATTTTCGCTCCTGGGATGACTAATCACATGTGTAGGTAGGTTTAATACGTGTTTCATCAAAGATAATCATGCAAACAGGTGTTGTCTATGATGTGAGGGAGATCGTGGCAGTCAGAAGTTAAGGCTTGGCAAATCATGACAGACAGTGAAATGAGGCGAGATTGACGAGAAAGAGGTTCTCCAATTAAGCATTACGAAGCTGGTGGAGAAGTGGAATGAAGACACATTGATAAGAATTGGGAATTTGTAGTTGAGGAAGGAATTTAGGGTTTTCTCAGCATGACAGTTGGAAGTAAACTGAAGACTTGAAGACACCTAGACGGTTAAATTCGACATTCAGATAGTCCAAGAATCAACTTTTAACAGCTGCAGCAAGCTGGGAGTGAGGTATTCCATGTGACCTTGGTCATGGCCTTTTAAATTGGGGTTTTTTCTATTAAGGCTTATAAGGTTAAACTGATTAAAGAAAACATAAACTCACGTATTCAACAAGCTCCCAACGGTGAGAGATCAGTCCAAAAGGTCTAAATGAACATCTTTGATATTAGTAAATTTCAGTAGCAGCTCTGTTTAAAGACCTTTGGTGCTCTGTTTGACCTAAATTACCCAAGCTCGGTACAAAACATTCCCTGCATTGACAATAGAACTGACTGTTAAAAAATCGAGAAAAAATAGCCAAGGAAAATCCAAAGGAGAACTGACTGTCAAAACTCTAAAAACTCGAGGAAAAAAAGCTGTTAGGTCACTAACAGGTTCTGTAAATCACACAGAAGCATTATCAAGCCTTGGGAAAGTAGATGAAGAAGAGTGGGAAGACCAACAGGGCTGATCCCATTGAGATGAATTGTATAGACAAGTTTCCAGGGTGTGTTGAACTCTTTGAGAATGTTGGATGGTTGAACTTCTTTAAAAAGATTGATGGATATAATACCGAAGTTTCTCATAAATTTGCTCAATGTTTTTTTTAAACAAAAACAGAGAGATAGAATATATAGGCCGGCAAAATAGCTGCCGGGTGCTTTTACATAGCTGAGCAGAGATTCAGATAATCAGATCTGGTCTATATCCAGTAGATCTGTCTTATTATAGATGAGAAGCAGGACTACATAGTGCAGCCAAGAGAAGAGGTGGGAAGGTCTTCATTTCAGGTCTAGCTTCGCTACAGCTTCTTCCAGCGCTGTTAGTCGGTTTCCAAAATCTCCATGGACATTGGCTTCGTCCTTAAACCCAGCTCGGACTTCAGCTTTGAAATTTTTCAGCTTACCAGCAGTTCCAGATTGTTCTTCTCGAAGCTTTCGGAGGTCAGCATTCAGCAAATCCCAAGCTTTGTTTGCTGCCTTGGCAGAGTCGTCCATTGATTTCTCAAACGCAGACATTCGACCTCGGATTCGTCTAAGTGAGGATTCGACTTCCTGGAGGCGCGATTCCACTGAGAGCCCTGAAGAGGATGAGCTTCCCGATGCCATGGGAAGGTAGAGACTAGCAGAAGATAACCTTCAGCGCAGCGAACAGCAGATGGATTGGAGGCAGATCGGTTCGGAAAGAAGAGATGGGGGGATAAATGGACCACGAAGGCCATCCCAGTCGCAGACAGCATGAGATCAAAATCGCGGACAGGGATTTCATCAGCAAAAACCAGTCAAAGGACTGAGAATCTAGGGGCAAAGCGTTCAGTCTGGCGATATAGGACGCATGATCCTGCTAGGGGACGTCCCATCTTGTTTTTTTGCAGTCCATAAGCAGGATTCCTCTGCATAACTCTACGCCCTCATTTGCTGCTTTATCTGCCTTACAATTCAGAGTTCTGAGGATATGGAAGAATCTAATTGAGTGGAAATCTTCACAAAGGATCCTGATTCTTTTTGTTAGTTGAGCTAAATGCATATTGGCGGGTCGCTTTTGGTTGACAATGGCTTGGATTAGAAGACGGGAGTCCCCGAAGACCAGAAGATTGGCGATACCTTTAGCCTTTGCAATCCTCAGACCTTGGTAGAGCCCGCAGAACTCAGCCTTATTATTTGTCCCGAAACCTAGACCCCAGGCATAGCTGCTGATCAGGTTGCCATTTGCGTCTGAAATAACTCCACCACATCCAGAGAGCCCCGGGTTTCCTTTTGCTGCGCCATCAAAGAAAAGGGAGGGTGTGTTCATAGCCAGTTTCCAACTATTGAAGTCATTCTGATCAAGTCTGATTTCCCAGTTGGCTAAGGGAGCTTTTAGAGGATTTTTGTTGTAGTGATTTTGAACAAACTGTGCCAGCCAGTGAGATTCTTCGTCCTTTAGAGGAGCAAGGTTAGCCAAGGAGGAATTCCATACCAGTGCTTCTCCAACAATGGCTCTAGCTTGGGCTGCTACTCTGGAAGGGGGACTTTCCTTACCCCTAAAGATTCGACTATTCCTTTCCATCCAGATTTTCCAACAAGTACCTTTGAGGATCCAGTTCCAGGCAGCTTGAAGGAGGGGTTTATTGGTGAGCAGGAAGGGGGAGAGCTGCCCCCAGCTTGAGAGGATCTCATGGATAGAGGGCGGGAGAGTTAAGCTTGAGTTAGTCCTCAGGGCTAGGTTCCAGACTTCTTTGGAGAAATTGCAGCTAGCGAAGAGGTGGTCAGTTGTTTCATTCTCCATTTTACACAGAGAACAGCGTGAGGGGCCTTCCAGTCCTCGCTTCTTGAGATTTTCACCAGTAAGGATGCTGTAGTGAGCCAGGGTCCAGCAAAACATATCTATTTTTGGAATGAAGCAGTTTTCCCACAGTCGGTTCCAGAATGCTGGGTTGGGAGCGGCACCAGTAGTAGCGTGGAACTTCTTGTACCCCTCAGCGGAGGAATAGGAGCCTGAATTACTTCCCCAACCTCTTTTGTCTCGAGTTCCTTCTTTGACAGGAGCTTTGCCATGGAGAAGGACTAAAAGCACTTCCTTCTCAGCAGTTAGATCCGGTGGGGGGTGGCCTATGTTCCAACCAGTCCATCTATGGTTTTCCCACTGGGACAGATCCGAAAGCAAGTTGATGCCTTTGTTTAACAGCCAGTTTCTTATATGCTCTACTTCCCTACAAGAGCCAAGAGGGGTATCTCCCATGATAGAGTCTTCCAAAACTCTTATAGTTTTACCATCCCCCGGGATCCAGTAAAGATTACTTCAGAAAGAATCCAGGGTTTTAAGCCACATCTTGTAAATCGGAGAGCCATTTCTTCTGGGGGGGGGCATATCCAAGTATCTTTTTCTTTGACCTGGGAAATATTTTTTCCTTAGAGATTTTTTACTCCAACTGTCTTTTCCGGAAACAATCTGCCAGAGAAGTTTGGCTCCATTCCCTACAAGAGCTAAGGGGGGTATCTCCCATGATAGAGTCTTCCCAAACTCTTATAGTTTTACCATCCCCCGGGATCCAGTAAAGATTACTTCGGAAAGAATCCAGGGTTTTAAGGCACATCTTGTAAATCGGAGAGCCATTTCTTCTGGGGGGGGCATATCCAAGCATCTTTTTCTTTGACCTGGGAAATATTTTTTCCTTAGAGATTTTTTACTCCAACTGTCTTTTCCGGAAACAATCTGCCAGAGAAGTTTGGCTCCAAGGGCTAGATTTTGAGAGGAGAGACTTCTGACTTGCAGCCCTCCTTCAGAGCGAGATATTAGAATTTTTTTCCAGCTGATCAAGTGGAATTTATTCTCATTCCCCTTGCCTCCTTCCCACAGGAATTTTCGGAGCATGCTTTCCATTTTATGAATGACAAGCGCTGGAGCTAGAATGATGGAGGAGTGGTAAATGGGCATACTGTTTAGGACTGCTTTTAAAAGAACGGTTTTACCTGCAATATTGAGCCAATTAGATCCCCAAGAATGAATTTTGGCTTTGATTTTGTCTATGATGTTGTCCCAGCAGGCTGACTTGAGCTTGAGTTTGCATATGGGGATACCCAGGTAGGGGAATGTCTCCCAGCTCGTTGTACCCTCCATCTCAAGAGTTCTGGTTATACCACGGAGCTTGATAGCTGAGTAGTTCCAGCTGTATATCTTGCTTTTAAGGAGGTTAATTTGGCTTCCAGACACAGTCTTGTAGGTTTCCAATTCCGTCTTAAAGTATTCAGCAGATTGAGGGNACATATTGAGGGCTCGCTCCTCCTAGTAACAGAGTATCATCAGCAAATTGGGCATGATTTATGCTCCTTACACCTTGCACTATTCGCAGACCAGGGAGGGTTTGAGAGTCCTGGCAGAGGTTGAGTTGAAGGCTGAGAACAGAGGCCTGAATGGCGTAAAGGAGAGGG
>LPNX010329205.1:7123-21309 GCA_001517045.1 Pseudotsuga menziesii
CAGAGTGATAGTTGAAGATGTTGAAGGAGCATTAATAGTTGGAATTATTGCTCACTTGCATGCCATCAAGGCTCTGGCTGATAGGACACCTAAAATTCATACTAATATGTGAAGAGTTTTGAAAATACATGAACACGACTTTGAGAAACCAAATGGTTTACCCTTATCTAGAGGAGAGCATGACCATAGTATTCCCTTGATTCCAGGAAGTCAACCACCAAATGTAAACCCATATAGGCATTCATTTTCACAAGAATAAAATTGGAAAGATAGTTCATGATTTACTAGAGGCACTAGTTATACATATCAACACTTTACCATATACATCCCAAATTGTTATGTTTTTAAAGTAATAAAGGGATTGGAAGATGTGTCCTGATTTTCGTTCCCTAAATAACTTGACCATCAAAGATAGATTTCTGATACTAGTAATTGGTGATATTTTGGATGAGATCCATGGGGATAAATGTTTCACCAAACTTGACCTTCATTTAGGGTATCACGAAATCAATATGAAAGAGGGAAACATTACAAAGACAATATTTCAAACACATGAACTCCATTATTAGTTCTTGGTAATTTCGTTTGGAATTTGTAATTCCCCCTCTATTTTAAAAGCATCATTAATACAAAATTGAGGCCATATCTTCGTTGGATTGGTTTCTCTCTCTCCAACTAACCACTTGTTTAGGAATATTTATTCACTTATACATATATCATATATTTCGGCACTTTAGGTTATACCATGTTACATAAGTATGATGACTTTTGTAAGGCCTAACTAGCCCTCTCAAGATCTCCCCTACCCTGAAAATCTCCTTTATCATGAAGAATCTATGTAGAAACATCATAGGTATTTGATCCTAGTACCGAAGTATCCTTACTATATATCAACCATTCATACCAAGGTCTAAATTGGTAAATTAAGATTTACGCACTGTATCGCTTCTCTTTCCTCCTTTATGATCAGGTCCGAAACGGCCAGACATTACTTTTTTTTTCTTTTTCAAACCATTGGTTGCTCATAAACATAATAATTTGAAATCATACAAAATTGTAATAAATTGATGTATAAAGTAATAGTTCATATCCGTATAAATTCGAATATTATAATCCATATAAAGCAAATTAAACTCATCCTGGTATCTTCAGCGATTTTATATGTCTTTATCTTTCCTGAAATTATTATATATAAATCGTATATATCGATAAAGATGTTACAGAGTCCAGTAATAATATGGTGAGATTGTAGATCAACTCGTTTTGCAGATTATTTGAAGTGGAAAAGGCAGTGGCATCTTTTTCTGGATTCCTAGAGAGGGTTATAGGAGACGTTGGCGCTAAAACAATTCCCAGTTTTCTCACCATCATTTCCTCCCACATTTTGGCAAAGTTGATCCAATACTGTACATACCATGCAAATCAAGATGAGCATGATATAATAGTTGCCACTGCTTCTAGGAGCTGGCATCTCAAGTTTGTGTAAGTTCTTGATTGCCAAGCTCTGTTAAGAGAGGTTGTTTAAGGGTGTTCAATCTTTCACCATACTTGATCTTAGTTGAAGATATCATCATGTTTACAGGAAGGAGTTGTAAAATTTATTTTTGGATTTATGAAAGTCATAATTAGTTTTTGGTAATTCCTTTTAGCCTTTACAAAGTCTCCTTAACAAAATATTTAAACCCTTTCTATATTTAAAATCTCATTTCTAATGAAATGTACCACCAAAGATAACCAAGGGGGTAATGTTATTTAAAATCTCATTTCTAATGCAATGTACCTCCAGAGATAACCAAGGGGGTAATGTTATGTATTGAGTCATCTCTATTAAAAAAAGTCCCACTAAGTAGTTGTATTGTGAAAAGAAATAATATTTTGAAGACTAACTAGTAAGATCCTTCTAATAAGTCTTCTTTTAAACTTATTAATTCCTTGGGTACCTCCGTAGGTACCTAGCCATGTTGTCCTCCTTGATATATTACATCTATTTGAAGCAATGTTTTTAATCCATAATGAGTGGTGCACTAGAAAGATAATATTTTCATTTGGCAACTTTTTCAACACATTTTGTAAGTGATTCTAATGTTGGAGTATGTAGCTTCAAAGGTATCACAATAAACCTTATATTCTTGGTATGTCCAAGAAAGCTCATTTTTATTTTGGTTGAACAAATTGATATAAGTTCATCTTTCAACCATGGAATAAGAGCCTAAATTCATAATATTATGATCCTTTTAGTTCAAATCTTCCTAATAGATTCTCAAGAAATACTACTTTCTTGTAAATCCTATTTATCTTTTAGTTAATAATATTATCTCTACATTCAACCAAATATTTCACATCTCTTCATCACCAATAAGTTCATCCTTAAGCATGCCCTTGTTGGCTAGAAATACAATAATCTAATGATCTTCATTGAACATTCTCTCACTTGCAACATTATCCAATGCTAAAGGTTTGAAAACATGTTTAATAGAGAAATTATTGGTTATAAAATCTTCTTAGAATGGGTTTCAACATAAAATGGAAATGCTTAACCATCCTCATTCTCTTAGTGAGGAATGATATTAATGTTAAAACATTTAAACTTAGATATCAAGTTAAAACCTTTAAACTTAGATATCAATTTTAGTGCTACGTTTTGGTCTAGTTAATTAATTAATGAAATTATTTACCTTCCTCAAAAATATTTCTAAACCACAAAATGCCTTCAAACATAGCTAAACGACGTTTTCAGACCTAATCCTAAGGTCTCATATAGAAATAATATATTAGTTTATTGAAATCAAACCTATAGAAAAATACAATAAGAAAACAACTCACACTTATACTTTTCTATGACTCGGAACCATTAAAATGTAAATACCATATGTTATATCATACAAGTCAACTATGAGAGTACTACTTACAATATCTATTTATATTATAAAATAGTTAGAAACAACTTATGCTATTCTATGACTTGGAACCATTAAATTATAAATGTCAAATGTTATATCATACAACTATGAGAGTACAAACATTAGTCTAACTTGTGTGAAGGACAAGAAATTGTTTATCACATGACTAACGTGAAACTGTATCAAATATTCCTAAACCATCTACCATTAAATTTTTGAGGGGTGCTTTCAAGTTTTATGATATATGCTTGTCTCAATTGATTCTAATTGTATTTGTATTTCTCTTCCATCATAGTCACAAATGGGACTAGTCTATTACGAAAATTCCCTATAATTTATATATTTAATAATTAATTAACAAAAAACTATAATATTTGAGAGTATCACCAAGAACAATGTTGGTGACTTAGTGAATATAAAGATTTAAAAGAGCATTAGTTATTATGTTCATTAACTCACTCATTACTTTCACCTCTAACTAATTGAGATGAATTGAATGATATGCATGGAATACTTAAAGGAATTTTCATTTGTCCTTTTACCTAGCAAATATGGTACGAGATTAGATTAGACCATTGAGTCAACCAAAACAATTATGTACATTATTATTTAAAATATTAAAGATGTTTGAGGTTTGAGATTGTGACTTTATCCATATTGTAGAATTTATTATGATTTTTTTCTTCATTATAGAAACATCATTCATAATAGTAAGATCATTCTATGTATTTTGAAATTGTGAGAATTGATCTAAAAACGTCACTAGCGTCCCTAGTCAAACCAAATTTGTGAAAAAGAGGAAGGGAAGCACTCCAAGAGACCAAGGGTCATTAATGAGGGTGCACATGTTCTAGGTTCACAAAGATAGAGTGCTACTGTGTGCATGAATGGGACAAAATAACCAGTTAACTTGATAGACCACTTTCCTTTAGTCTAAACCATATATATCAATGCATAAAAGAAAATGAAATAGTTTAAGGTCTAAGCTAAGGTAAAAGAAAATAAACAACCATCTCATAGCCAAAACACCAACCAACCAAAGATGATGATATGCCAATGCCTTGCCCAAGACTAAACACATAAATTGATCACATACAATTGACACAAATGTTTCTAGGTAATGCCATTGGAAAAAACCATATTGACATGCATTATGTAGGAAGACTAAACTTTTTATTTTCTTTTTCCCTCATAAAAAACAATTTAGATGCTATTCTATATCTAATCAAATGAAACTATCTAGTACATTAAAAAAAAATAGAATAGTCAATAACCCAAACAATTACATGACCAAAAGAGCCTACCCTTCAAGAGAAATTCACCAACAAACCAAATATTGCCTAAAAATCTACATCATATGCCATACATTTGAATTAAGGCCTTTAAAATTACAAGCAAGCCAAAATTCCTAGAGATTGTGAAAACCATAACCATTAGAAAAAAAACCACTTTCACTAGAATCTAGGAAGCATAAACAAACATCTTTTCAATATGACTGGAAGCATAAACAAGCATCTTTTCAAAAAGTGATGAAAGAACTCGTACTCGCTATAGAACCATGGACAATTTCATAATGGCATTCCCTATTATTCTGCCCATATAGAAGAAATATGGAATTTTAAAACATTTATTACACACCTAAAAACTTGTGCCAACCGGGGAAATCGTGCCAAAGCCTGTTGTACACTGTACAACTTATGTACACGTTGAACTAACCTCGAAATCCATGCCAAATTAGTCCCAAATAGAAATAGACATTGATGGGCCAACTTGGAAATAATGTATAGGCTATATGGCCCCTGAAACCTCTCTTAAATGATGTTGTACATACCGATTTTTGATGTTGTATGGGCAATACCATAAGTTTAAATAAATATATGTAAGTGAATTTGTCATTAAATTGCTAACTTGAGTTTGATTTAATTCAATTTCAATTTTGAAGAGACGTCATTATATGCCATGTATATGTTTCTAATGATTTGCTTATTGATGTTTTTTTGCAGGTGCTACAATGGATCCCAATGCTGCAATTCTCATTGAGCTTGCCCGCTTAAAGGGCATAAGTGATTCTTTTCGTGGCGGCGATGAGATTCGCCGCTCACTTACATCCACAATGGATGCTATTGTTGATACTATTGCGCAGTCAACTAATATATTATATGATATCACATCATATAGGGAGAGGAAAAGAAGAGAACAAGAGGATGGATTGGATTATGTGGCAATAAAAAAGTTAAAAATAACAAAGCATGAAATTTTTGCATTATTCAGGGATCCTCGGACTGGAGAAATCCCAAATGCAAACCGGCCACATATATCCATTGAGTGGTGCATATACCACCATTTATCAATAACTGGATGGATAGATGGTATATGGTCTTTGATTCACCACCGCATAACAACAAGGAAATGCCCTTGTATTTCCTTCGAAAGTTGTATGCGGAGTTCGTGTTGCATAAACATGTGAACTATTTTTCTTACTTGGAGTTTCAGGGGATCGGTGGGGGGATGCCCCAAAACCAACCCAATGCGAGGGTGCAATACCCTAACCACCCTATCCCTGCACCTCGCACACCATTGCATGGGCCAGATGTCCCACCTGTAACTTGTGTAGTTGCTGAGACACGGGATTCTTTTTTGACACTTGCACGAGTGGTCCTTCTCCATAGCACTACTCTTCAGCAGATGGGTGGGGATGCAGGACCTAGTGAAGGACCATCCAGTGGTCCAACACCACCTACTGGGCCACGAGGACCATCCCCTAGTGCACCACCATCGGCACATCCCCAGCAGAGTTATGATCCTCACCAGTGCACATCGTGTGGTCGTCCCTGCTATGGTATTTCCACAAATGTTGCGTTCAGTGGTTTTTTGAGTGAGCTATGTAGATCTGGTTAATTTTAATAAATTCATCATTTAGTTTCCTCTTTACTGCATCAGGAGCCGGAGTTAATGGAAGAAAGTATAGCATCGATGGTTGATGCAGCAGTTGATGCTGCTTCATCAATGGCAGCTAGTCACACCGAGGTATACCTAACTATTTCAACGTGATATTGACATAGTTTATTATTGTTGTATATTGTTTATTCATTCATGTATAACTATTTCAACATTTGGTGATTGTAGGCCCCAGCAGCAAGAGTAGTTCCTGCCCCCCCTGTTTTGACCACAGTCGAGGCACCAGTAGCAGGAGCAGTTCCTGCCCCCCTTGGTTCTACCACGGTTGAGACCATGGTAATGTATATCCTTCGATGATATTTGTTGCTTAACTTGAAATCTGGTGCATAAGTTGTTTTTGTTAATGTTTGATTTGCATGTTTACTGCATCAGGAGCCGGAGTTAACGGAGGAAAGTCTAGCATCGATGGTTGATGCAGCAGTTGATGCTGCTTCATCAATGGCAGCTAGTCACACCGAGGTATACCTTACTATTTCAACATGATATTGACATAGTTTATTATTGTTGTCTATTGTTTATTCATTCATGTCTAACTATTTCAACATTTGGTGATTATAGGCCCCAGCAGCAGGAGTAGTTCCTGCCCCCCCTGTTTCGACCACAGTTGAGGCACCAGCAGCAGGAGCAGTTCCTGCCCCCCTTGGTTCTGCCATGGTTGAGACCATGGTAATATATATCCTTCGATGATATTTGAACTCATTAAGTTGATATAGACATATAGTTCATTATTGTTGTTTAGCTAGACATAGTTTATTATTGTATTTTATTGTTTATTCATGCATGTCTAACTACTTCAACATTTGGTGATTGTATCCACCAACAGAAGAAGTAGCTCTTGGCCCCCCCGATTCGACCATCATTGATGTTGAACCAACGGCTCCGTCTGCGACACAAGGAATTGAACTCCAGCTATCACTGCATGTCGTTGAGGTGAGATGTCTATTGTGACTAATTGTTTCATTCAATTTCCAAGAAGATGTTGATAGGTTTTGAGTTAATTGAGATATGGTATTGCAGAGTCCGGCTCCACTGACGCACATTGATCCCAGAGCTAAGCCTAGTGGATCAAAGTCAAGAAAGAACAAGAGGAAGCTTGACTTCTGATACATGCCTTATAGAATATATGTACATTTGCATACATGTGCAAGTGGCTTGGATAGTTTTGGATACATGTACTTTTGGATAGTTTTGGATATATATGTACTGTTGGATACATGTACTGTTGGAGACATGTACTTTCGGATATATATCTACTTTTTGATACATGTACATTGACATTTCACTTATAAATGAACGATATATTTCACTTCCTATGAGTTCTTTGGTTTCCACATGTTGTTATGTCAATCTATTGTGTGGATTATCTATTATTTATGAATGCACTACATCAAAGTTCTTGCACGTGTAATTAAATCAAACTAAGTGCAATACAATGTAATACAATGTTTCAATGAACTCACGACATGCACACTAATTGGATACATCTAATTAAATGTAGTGAGTTTGGATGATAAAATTACAAGTTAAGTGAATGTTGAAGTGTAATATAATAAAAATAAATTACAAGTAAAGTTAATGTGCTATGTGTCTAGTTGCATTGGTGCACTATATAGAATTTTGTATTTGTATTGTATATAGCAAGGCACACCAAAGAACAAAATATTTGTGTACATTACCACACCTAGATAGAGGTAGTTGAACTATGAATGTTGACCTATACTGCTTATGGTATTCTCCAGAACCACATCAGTGTGCATGTTACAATATGGAACACTGAGGTACATCGATGTCATTTGTGTGATAGTAGACCAATATGATGATATGTAGTTACAATCACTTGTGAGTACAACATCTATAAGGGCATAAGTGAATTGTGTATCAAAAAGAGCATCAATTTGTTCAGTAAATAGAAGTTTGTATGTGTTCAATAACTAGAATTTTGTATCAATAAGAGCATCAATGTGTTTAGTAAGTATAAGAGCATTGATCCATGTAATGGTGACAAAAGAAATGTTGTGTTCTTGTTCAACGTTTGACATAACTCATTGGTTCAACAATATATAGCAGACTAGGAAAGCCTAATCAAACATTTGACATAACTCATTGGAGTGGAAATAGCCATGCATACATAGCAAAATATCAAATTACTACATAAAAGATTCAACCAACAACATTAATTATATACGAGGACTCTCATCCAATCACGTATTTAATTCTTCCCAACACATGATTATCACATTTCAATGGAATACATGGAACCTTAATATAACATATAATGCTCATCATGTATCTCAAAAGGATCAAACTTGGTATCTTGCCACCGTTCATCTTTGGACCTTTAGAGGATCGATATTTCCAACATAAGTTCGTGAGTACAAATTATAGATGTACAAATTACGGATTCGACGGTTCATCGATCCGACCTCTAGTTGCCGAGATATGTCAAGCCCTAGGTCGCATGAAAATGTCGTTCAGGGACAATTGGTCAATCTTGCTCCGGGAGCAAAAAACCAAACGGACCAACGAAAGTGCATGCCATCGGCTCCTGCAAGTGTGTATGGGAAATGCCGATGTGGGTAGACCACCAACACTTGCTCGGTCTAGGGTTTTGCAGAGTTGACCCACCAATGCCAGATTTGCATTGAAGTGCACTGGGCAAAAAACTAGTTTAGAAAATGACTGCACAACGATGTCATTGGGCCACAAGAACACAAGGGAGAGGGCCACCTAGGGGTAATGGCATGCCAGGAGACCAACAAATTTGACGGTTCATCGATCCGACCTCCGGTTGCCGAGATATGTCAAGCCCTAGGTCGCATGAAAATGTCGTTCAGGGACAATTGGTCAATCTTGGTCCGGGAGCAAAAAAACAAACGGAGCGACGAAAGTGCGTGCTGTCGGCTCCTGCAAGTGTGTATGGGTAATGCCAACGTGGGTATACCACCAACACTTGCTCGGTCTAGGGTTTTGCAGAGTTGACCCACCAATGCCAGATTTGCATTGAAGTGCACTAGGCAAAAAACTAGTTTAGGAAATGACTGTACAACGATGTCATTGGGCCACGAGGACACGAGGGAGAATGCCAACTAAGGGTAATGGCATCCCAGGAGACCAACGGATTCGACGGTTCATCGATCCGACCTCCGGTTCCCGAGATATGTCAAGCCCTAGGTCGCATGAAAATGCCGTTCAGGGACAATTGGTCAATCTTGGTCCGAGAGCAAAAAACCAAACGGAGCGACGAAAGTGCGTGCCGTCGGCTCCTGCAAGTGTGTATGGGAAATTCTGATGTGGGTAGACCACCAACACTTGCTTGGTCTAGGGTTTTGCAGAGTTGACCCACCAATGCCAGATTTGCATTGAAGTGCACTAGGCAAAAAACTAGTTTAGGAAATGACTATACAACGGTGTCATTGGGCCACAAAGACACAAGGGAGAGGGCCACCTAGGGGTAATGGCATGCCAGGAGACCAACGGATTCGACGGTTCATCGATCCAACCTCCAGTTGCTGAGATATGTCAAGCCCTAGGTCGCATGAAAATGCCATTCAGGGACAATTGGTCAATCTTGGTCCGGGAGCAAAAAACCAAACGGAGCGACGAAAGTGCATGCCATCGGCTCCTGCAAGTGTGTATGGGAAATTTCGATGTGGGTAGACCACCAACACTTGTTCGGTCTAGGGTTTTGTAGAGTTGACCCACCAATGCCAGATTTGCATTGAAGTGCACTGGGCAAAAAACTAGTTTAGAAAATGACTGTACACCGACGTCATTGGGCCACGAGGACATGAGGGAGATGGCCAAATAGGGGTAATGGCATGCCAGGAGACCAACGGATTCGACGGTTCTTCGATCCAACCTCGGGTTTCCGAGATATGCCAAGCCCTAGGTCGAATGAAAATGTCGTTCAGGGACAATTGGTCAATCTTGGTCCGGGAGCAAAAAACCAAACGGAGCGACGAAAGTGTGTGCCGTCGGCTCCTGTAAGTGTGTATGGGCAATGTCGACGTGGGTAGACCACCAACACTTTCTCAGTCTAGGGTTTTGCAGAGTAGACCCACCAATGCCAGATTTGCATTGAAGTGCACTGGGAAAAAAACTAGTTTAGGAAATGACTGTACAACGGTGTCATTGGGCCACAAGGACACGAGGGAGAGGGTCACCTGGGGGTAATGGCATCCCAGGAGACCGACGGATTCGACGGTTCGTCGATCCAACCTCCGTTTTCCGAGATATGTCAAGCCCTAGGTCGCATGAAAATGTCGTTCAGGGACAATTGGTCAATCTTGGTCCGGGAGCAAAAAACCAAACGGAGCAACGAAAGTGCATGCCGTCAGATCCTGCAAGTGTGTATGGGAAAGGCTGATGTGGGTAGACCTCCAAAACTTGCTCAGTCAAGGGTTTTGCAGAGTTGACCCACCCTAGGTCGCATGAAAATGTCGTTCAGGGACACTTTTACTACAAGCTAGGAATTGCATACGAGCTAGTATAAACCCTAGTTAGTAGTATAAACTCATGTTTATAGTTTAAGCCTGAGATTGTGGAAATCCTAGTCTGTAGTTTAAACCCTAGTTTCTACTCTAAACCATAGAAACCCTACAAACTAGTGCATAGCTTACAAACTATGGTTTACTATACGAAACTAGTAATTGTACCTCAGTCTAGGGTTTTGCATACAAGCTAGGGTTTACATACAAGCTAAGGATTATACAAACTAGGGTTTACTACACGAAACTAGGACTCTTACTACAAGCTATGGTTTTCATAGAAGCTAGGGTTTACTACAAGCTATGGTTTACATACAAGCCAGGGCTTCTACAAACTAGTGCATAGCCACTAGACAATCAATGACCTTCAAGTTCAACAAGTGCTAAAAAAAGCACAATATGAATGTAATATGGTCTCCCAATCACAAATATATGGTGCCAAACAAAGCACTAAATTTCTGCCATCAAGAAATTGTCTCAAACATATTGCTGTCACAATAAGATAAAGGATCTATGTGGCCATTAACATCCTAAATAAACATATGGCAAATTCATGAATTTTGGGGTAGTTGATGTCTTGCTGCAAAGAGAAGATCAGGGGATTGGTAGTAGGGTAGAAGAATAATTTCAGGTTAAAAAGTCATCCTTTCATTGATTCAACAATAATTCACACTTTGTATGTAGGTGATGTGTGTTGATGCTTCTCCATGGTTGTATCATTGGGAAACATTATGAAAACATTCTCTTAGAAAGGTCATGATAAGTGACCAATGGTTGGTAGAGAATGGCCTCAACGTAGCCTTCATTAGTCATTAGGAGTGACTAGGAGTAAATAAGGCTCGAGATTCTTACTTTGAATAAAAAAGTGCTATGAGAAGGAAGCTCGAGGTCACATTGCATATTCTAAGAAGTAGTGCTCTGAGTAGGAGTGATCTTTTCTATATTATAATGAGTTGACTTGTTTATTTAATAGGGGATTTTATCCTCTTGTGAAATATACAAATTCTAATCTAATGTTGAATTTGACATGCGATCTAAGAAGTGTCTAGGACTTCTTAGAGTGGGGTCGAATCAACATTAGATCTTTATGGGTGAATAAGATCTGCTTGTGAGGAGATTAACATCAATGAGGAAAAGTTTTGGTCTAGGGTTTTTGGATCAGATTTTCAAATTTTGTCAAGATGGTGTCTACTTCCAATTTCAGAATATTGTCTAAGAATTGAAAAATGCGAAAAATCAAATTGCCATATCTAAACTCTTGCAGGCACTATTACAAACAATACTAATACCTGGTTGGTAGATAGTGGTACCTCTAGGCACATGACAGGTTATAAAAGGTGTTGGAACATCAACAATCCAACTAGATTCTGGAGTTTCTCTACATATGGAAGATGTATTAATTATGCCAGGACTGAAGAAGAACCTACTATCTATATCAACTTTGAACGATAGAGGTTATAGAGTTACATTTGTGGATGCTCAAGTTCTTATATGGCCAAAAGGTTCAAGAATAGACTCAATAGGAGTGATTTGAGTTTGAGAGGGAGGACTATACATAGTGACTAGACATTTAGATCATGATAGTATCAGTTTATATGAGCTATGGAATCAAATATTTTCCCACCTACATTATAGGGATTTTCCAGCATTGAGGGAGATGGTTACAGGTCTTCCAAAACTTTAAATAGAACATGATGGTGTATGAAGATGTTGTGCACTTCGAAAGAATGACGAGGGTTCCTTTCCAAACAATTATAATAGATCCAAGGGGATCTTGGATCTTGGGCACTCATACAGCTATGGACCAATGCTAGTATTATCCTTGGGTGGATTCTTATACAATGTAACACCACCGAACTTTTTAACCTGAAATTATTCTTCTACCCTACTACAAACTAGTGCATGGCCTACAAACTAGGGTTTACTACACGAAACTAGCACTCTTACTACAATCTAGGGTTTACATACAATCTAGGGTTTGCATACAAGCTAGGGCTCCTACAAACTAGTGCATAGCCTACAAACTAGGGTTTACTACACGAAACTAGCACTCTTACTACAAGCTAGGGTTTACATACAAGCTAGGGTTTTCATACAAGCTAGGGCTCCTACATGCATGCACATTCACAATTTGGACATTTACATAATCTACTTATGCACATTTACAATGCGCACTCACAATTTAGACATTTACTTATGCACATTCACAATTTGGACATTTACATAATCTACTTATGCACATTTACATAATCTACTTATGCACATTTACAATGCACATTTATAATCTACTTATGCACATTCACAATTTGGACATTTACATAATCTACTTATGCACATTTACAATGCACATTTATAATCTACTTATGCACATTCACAATTTGGACATTTTCATTGCACTTGTTATTGATATTGACATGATCATTCATAATCTTAGGTTTTATTAAACGAAAATTTGGCATATCAAGAACAAAAAATTGACATATTCATAAAAAACATGTACATGAGAAAATTGAGCATATATCAATATTCAATTACAAATAGTATAGTATTAAGAGTATGTAACATACCTCATCATGCTAGATCCCACCTACTATCATACAACCAAGCCCTTAGCATCATCTCTTATAAGGATGGTTTCCATTAGTCTCTCGTGCTCTGTATCTGGTAAGAAGTAGCGTACCTTCGATGAATTTCGTCTAGGCATTGTTCATACCTGGATGTTTGTACCAATGAACAAGTTGGTAAAGTGGTACACACTCGCACCTGGTTTGTAATCCCTGTAAACATATCCGCCCCTCTTTCTTGCATTGTTGTCCTTTGTTAAGTATTCACCTTTAACAACCATAGACCCGATTGGGAAGTGGTTGTTTTCATCATCAGTCATGGACATATTGAGGGTTTTCTTTCGCTCTATACAATGTGCCAACCAGTAATCACCATCCCATTCACTATATTTTCCTGCAACCACTGCGTATATGTGCCCTGCATAATATGATTGTAGGTATATGATCAAAATACTTTTTGTGTGATACAAGGCCATTAATGTGCATTTTAAGATTACGTAAATAACCAAAAGCATGTTAATGAAATGCATCATACCAGGTTGTACAAGGTCTGAGACATGATCAAAATCTGTAGAAATAGATGATTGGTCTTCTTCCAAAGGAGTTAGGTCAACAATTGCATGCTGATCAAGTGGAAGTGATACGCAATCATTCCATCAACCCAATCCAATGATTCACACCCATCTCAGTCACCATCTCAGCAAGGCGGGCAAAAACAATCGAGTTTTCTAGTCCAAATTTCAAATAATGGGTTGTCCGAGCTACAAACCGAATGAAAGCCAAGAGTACCAGGCACGGTCTTGCATTCCCATGAATGTGAACAATCTATGTCTACCACCTCCCAAAAAAATCTCTCCACATGTCTCTTTCCTGTGGATTCTACTCGTGGTGCTGATTCCTCTCCCATTACTGACGTGCACCACCGGACTATAGATTGCGCATTTCGAATAGTAGATTCTGTAGATAGTTTCAATTCCTCTCTTTGTAGCGCTGTTTTGACACATGCTCTGGATCCATAGTGCTCTCCTTTACCATGCCCAGTCTCAAAATAGTTCCACATATGTGGCACTTTCTGGTTTTTATGCAATGAACACAACCATTGAAATATGCGTGCATTTTTGAACTGACCAGCACATCCATCAGACCAAATCCTGTGTCGATCCATATGTATGTTTCTTGCCTTCAAGTGATCATAGAACATGATGAAGCAATGACGTACATAGTGGAAGTCATGGCACCTATCATCACTTACGTAGAAGTTATATTCCTTCAGAATT